>JBAJFG010000130.1:600000-872606 GCA_037903475.1 Ancylostoma caninum
GCGTTCATGCATGCGTGCGTGGGTGTGCTTGCGTGTCTGCAGATTGTATCCTGCACATCTATCCGACCAAGAGCCCTGCATTCAAGTGACTGGGAGGTACAAGGGAGGCGGTTCGTAGTTGCCTCCAACAAATAAGCTCCATCGTCCACTCCCGGGAAGCCCGGTTAGCTTCCCGGTGGAACCACACTTCAGCCTCCCACGGCGGAACAGAGCCCAGCATGCTATCTCCTGTGGGTTTAAAATTTCTTCAAGCTACACACAGCAATAATAGAGAGTGTTCCCCTGTCTCGGAAGAGTTAGTCACTGGTACGGCAGCGCCAGTGAGGACGAGGTCCGACAGACTATCTATGCTGCCTAAAACCAGAGGGACTACGATGACTTTCTGTCCTTCAACACACGCACGCTTGCATTGGAGGCTTCTATCCAGGATGTGATGATGCAGACCAGGAAGTTCAGGTACGACGCCATCGGACTGACAGCGGCGAGGAGACACAGGCCAGTGAACGCCACCATTTGACACAGGAGAAGAACAGTTCCTTGGAACCGGCGAGACTAGAGGAGTTGGTGGAGTCGGTGTCCTCGTCAACACGAACTTGGTCATGAACATCGACTCATTCGAACAGCTAACAACCCGAATCGGCCGTTTGCGGTTGAGAAGATGTGGATCAATACCGGCCTTGACAATCTTCGTCGCCTTCGTCCAACATCCAGCTACTACAAAGAGGATATTGAGGCCTTCTATGTGGACTTGGAGAAGTTCTACAGGGAAGACCACACAATCTACAAGATCATCGTTGGCGATCGCAAGGCCAAGATTGGTCCTAGGAGAACGCCTGAGGAACTTCACATCGGTACCCACGGCCTGCAGTGGAACGAACAGGGAGAGAGGCTGTCTGAGTTCATCATGACGACGAAGACCATCCATGGAAACTCTCAATTTCAGAGGCCAACCTCCCTACGCTGGACGTGGGAGTCACCCGGTGGAGAGTACCATAATGAAATTGACCACATCATCGTCAATCGAAGGTTCTGCCTGACCGACGTCGGTGTTGTACCGTTGTAAAGTTCTACACCGGATCTGACCATCGCCTCCTTCGTGCAAGATTCTTCTTTTCACGTAAAGGAGAGAAAGCCGTGAAGTTTAAGAGAAGGACTCTCAAATCCGTCATCAATTGGGATCTTTTCACTTCGCTAGCCGGCTTTTGGGAAGATGCGGTTGTCGACAACATCGACGAAGAGTACGATCTGCACACACGCTTTAAAGTGACCCCTTACGGAAAAACGAATTTGAAAAAGAAAACAAAAACAAATCCATTTACCTAGTTACACCTTGGAGTGTGTGTCATAGAAATGCTAGAAAACAAAACGAAACAATACTTACTAGAAGAAACTTCGTAATAAACGAAAGCAGACAGTTGTAGTGCCTATAATCTGAGCTGTCATGCACCTAGGAACAAGGCAATAAAATGGTTGAAAAATGCTACTACAGCGACATTCAAATAAATTGGCACCGCAAGTGTTTACGTACTACAAGCGTGACTTCTGTTTTGGCTTTGTTATCCAAAGAAAGTTATTTTACATGAAGAGACTATGAAAATACTCCGCAGAAAGAATTGCATGTTTTCGAACAAAAAAAAAACCAAGGGTGAGAAAAGCTTGGAACAGGTCATCTGGTCAAATTTTGTTGTGAGAAGCTAGCTAGTAAACGTCAAGAGGCTTGGGCAAGGGATCCCTTATAATGGATCAGCTGACTGAATACTGTACTCAGGGGCGTCTCTTATGTAGTTGTTTGAATAACAAGAGCTCTGAGCTTTTGCAATCAAGTAAGGAGCGGATTAAATAGGCAAGCACCTGGAGTTCTGGTATTTTAAATAATGGAATTGTCAATGTTCCATTTGCAGTACGTAAGAGATGAAACATCAACGCTTTAAAGTGCATAATCACGAATAAGAAAGGTTTTCCTATATTGCGTGATGTAAAACCTGACTATTCGTAAATTACATATTAAGCGAGTATTTTGCCAACTCAAGAATGGCGCTGTTATATTACAATACAATATTCGAAAATTCAGTGGCTCGCAATATTCGAAAATTTGATTATTCAAAAATTCGAGGATGTATTCTCGAATATGATGCTCCTGTCGACTACATAACACTGGCTGTCTTCAGGGCCCGAATGCATGTCACTTCTTTCCCATTCTCTCTCTCTTCCCCCCCCCCCCCCCCTCCCCCCGCCTCCTCTATCCTGGCTAACTACTTCGGCATCTGGCACTAGAACACACTTGATCATGCTGTGGACGACTCTGACTGTAGCTTTTTCCTGCCATGCACACCAGCGCAAGGTAGTTCCCATGCCGTTGCCGGGGCCGTTAGTAATCCAACCCGCAAGTTGCTAACTCGCGGTGGCACCAGGGTGCGACATCAGTGGCAGCCGGAACGGTGCGGAGGCACCTCAATCAATAAAAACTCCTGAATTTTGCAACTTTACCTCACACGGGTACTATCCCTGTGACCTTGTTTTACCCCCAAGTACAGTGTTTAGATGTCCTTGTTTCAAACAGCCGTGCGCAAATATTCGGAAACTCCAGCTGCCTACGAGATCGCGATCTCCTTGGGCGCCACCAAAGCTGCCACCTTAAGGTGGCAACGTAGGTGGCAGCAGGCGAGTGCGACGAGAGAGTGTGTAAGGCGAGAGGTTTCCCCGTCGGCAGGTCGGACATGCCCTAGGGCATGTCCGAGGTCGTACCTCGTCGGGAACTTCAACCGTGGTCCCAACCAAAGTTTCAACCGTGGTTCTTGCCTGCACGGACTTGCTCTTCAGTTTCCTGAGTTCTGAAACCTAATTAGATGAAACTGCATGTGCGTCTAGTTCCAAAGAAGTATGTAAATAGTTGAACATCTAGCACACACTATAATGTAATATGTAATATGTAGTGAGTGTTTTCTTGTGTTATCTGGTTGATTTTGTTTCTCTTTAACCCTTAAACAGCATTCCTCTGTAATCTTTCCAAAGGTGTAATCTCATAAAATGAATCTAGCCGTGTTCCTCAAAGTGCTCCATCACGCGCCCTCGTTTTGTCCGACCGATCAGCTGATTTGATAATCGGCCGCCGCATTTTGCACCAGCTGGGATTATAGCGCTGCTTTTCCCAGTTTTTTCTCAGTATTCTGGAAAATATTCCGATTATGAGCGCTTGTTTCCGTCATTTCTCATACATTGTTACTGGTTTATTTGTTTTCCTCCATTTTTGTGCCTTTAAATGAAAGCTTTTTTGGGAGTGATGGGAGGTCGGGCATCGATCCACTCAGCTGGTCGCAACGCTGCCTGTAGGTCACACGGTGGAGCACTTTGCAGAGATCGAGGGGATTTACCCGACTATATTGTATTGTTAAGAGACAACTACGAGAATGCTGCCAAGGGTTAGCGAGAACAAAGATTAATTTGATGGCACAAAGAGACCTCAAACTGGATAGAAAATCGAGCAAAATTAATAATATGGAGAAATGAACATGCTTGAGTACAATAGCAGTTGATTTCAGCACCTCTACCAATACCATACACACTGTTGTGAGATGATATACCAAAAAACCAATCAAAATCTGATCTGGTTGGTGTTTGTGTTGAGATTCAATCGCACGTCAAAACGTGTTGACATGGCCAAGTGATTCATTCGCTTGCTTATGATCGCGCTATAAGGGTAATTTATACTAGCTGCGTGCGTCAGTCGCGCATCAGTCGCACGCATCCATTTGCAATGGATTTTCCATGAAGACCGGTCAACACGACATGTACATCCTCAGTGAAAAGAACGCGCGGCCGCCGCCAGACCGTGAACGCGTGCGTCTGAGCTGCGACTGCGATGCGACTGGGGCCTATTCCTCATCATAGAGACGCACGCGCGTCAGTCGCACGCATCCAGTATAAATTGCCCTATAGTGGGGTTCGATATTGTGAGCGCCGCTAAGTTTTGCAGCCATAACGGAATGCCGCATATCACACCAACCTTGCATCCAAAGCTGCCACCTTGTAGGCAGTGTTGCCGTCATTGTGGCAACATTGCTACCAACTTGCGGGGTGGATTACTACCGACCCGGGTGCGGGCTGCTCGGCGCTGTTGATTTTCGAAACCAGTCGCTCCCTTGTCTCCTGGTGCTCTCGCGTCGTTGATCATCTTCATATCTCAGTCGCTGTTGTGTACACATGTATTGCATCACCATCTAACTCACCGACAAGCATGCCATGGGGCGTGGTCAGCGTTGGGTGCTCAGCGTAATGATGGGAGAAGGGAAGAGTGGGGGCTAAACATGGCATACGGCCGGGTACGTGTATGTCTGTTGGGTAGGCCGTCGTTACGCGTCGCGAAGCGCATCCTCCACCGACGCCGCCAGTCGTGCTCGGGATTCACCTTGAGACACTGAACCGCCGAGGACCCTATGGAGCGACACACGTAATGTTTTTAGAAGTCTTTGTACATGTTAATCATTTCCACTGAGATTTCAATTATCATTTTCGCACAAAAACATTAAAATAATAGAAGGTTCAGAATCAGCAGAGTGGGACCACAAAGTTGTGAGGAACTCGGAACCATCACCGGTGGACTAGTCTGCCCTAAACACGCGAGCACTACATGTAAGCACGGGTTCCTGGTACTAAGATTCTAGATATACTCTGTCAAGTGAGAAAAGCTAAGGGGAAACCTTTTCCATGACAATGCTTGTCCACCCGTGAACATGGAATAATTTTACCAGAGGAAATGAAAAACTATTCAAAATCAAGAAGAAAAGAAAGAGTTCATGCAGCTACGGCAGTAGGGAATTCAGTAGAGAAACTCTGGACCTGGGCTGTGCAAGTAATATTGAATGAATAAAATAAAAAATGGTATTAAATAATCAAAAAAGATAGCATCGGAGGGCTAAGTAAGGAATAGTAACCATAACCAACACACTGACTGGACAGCATAACCCGACGAGTTCCATTGATAAGCAATGCTAAGCAATGCACACGAATGTGCAGCATTATGCCTAGAAAGAGCCCGCGAACCTGCTCTGTGATTGGCCGGTTGTGCGAATTCGCCAATCACGAAGCTGAAGTCGCGCCGCGCTTTCCTGTTGTAACGCTCCACGTAAAACTCATTCCTTACAACAATAGCCAGAGTGTATTAAGTTGTTTTCTGTCGGGTCAATATGTGTTCATACATTTTATTGCAGCGTCTCCGTAAAACTACATATCACTATAAAGGTTTCTACACAATAAGGCAAAGCGCAAGACTGCACTTTGATAGCGTTTTTTTTAAATTTTTTATCATAAATGGTGATTGATGAAAGTGCCCTTGTGCACCGTAATACAAGATCAAATCGTGACGCCGACCACTTTGTGATGGAATCATTAGTGGAAGAATATGGGCTTCTTGGCTTACCATTCTGAAAGCAACTTGTAAGGCTGCAAATCTGCGTACAAGGTTGACATACCTTAGAAAAGGCTAAATTCTGATAAAAGCAATATTTGTTTGCTTTTTCCAGTTTACTTGTTCGCTACATGCCGAGTGGTCCAATTGAAGTGACAAATAATACACTTACAAGGGAAGAATACCAGACGTCTATGGCTTTTCAAGGTGAATTGCACGGTGAATTATATGGAGTCGGTGACGCTGACTCTAAATATAGGGCAATTTATACTAGCTGCGTACGTCAGTCGCGCATCAGTCGCACGCATCCATTTGCAAGGGATTTTCGATGAAGACCGGTCAACACGGCATGTACATCCTCAATGAAAAGAACGCGCGACCGCCGCCAGGCCGTAAACGCGTGCGTCTGAGCTGCGACTGCGATGCGACTGCAATGCGACTGTGCCCTATTCTTCATCATATAGACGCACGCGCGTCAGTCGCACGCATCCAGTATAAATTGCCCTTATGATGTCCATTGGTGCCTAATTGCAAAACGAAAAAAGTTATGGATGTTTCTCGGTTTAGTGCCGTAATCATTCAAGCGGACAGTATCGACGGTACGTGATGGTATAATGATACGTCTCTCACTCCATAAGATGAGTTGTACCAAATCCTTGGCAAAATGAAAAAGTTATGAAGGTTTTGCTTTGCCGTGTTCACATCGTTTTGCTCCAGCGCTTGTTCATCTCTACCAGCGCTGCATGGTGGTGCAGTTTTAAGTCTCTCTAGTCTAAGCCAGCTGGAGAGTATTGAAATTATATAATAAGAAGGGATTCTTGGCAAATAGTGGACAAGTTGGGGCATTGTTAAGTGGAACCGATGACGGGAACCGAGCGAAAAAGGGTTCGCCTCCGATTCGAATCTAGAGACTTACCACTACACCACCATGCATCGTAGGTAGCGATAAATAAGCACTGGGTCAAAATGATGAGAACACTGCACAGAAGAACTTTAGATAACTTTTTTCTATTTACCAAGGATCCGGTATAACATAAAGCGAGAGACGTATCACTATACCAAATACCGTCGATACTGTCCGAGAGGCGCTCGTATGGATGATTACAACACTAAACAGAGATACATCCATAACATCTTCCGTTTTGCAACCAAGCGCAAAAGGACAACATATTTAGAATCTATGTCCCAGATTCCACATAGTGATGTGCAATTCATCTTGAAAAGCTACAGACTTCTGATATCCTTCTCTTGTTAGTCTTTTTCACGGTACTTTCTTGTTTTTATGAAAGTCTTTGCTCTTTATTGAACAGATATAATGTCAACAACAACAACTCACCAAAATTTGTCAAAATGGCCACCCACCATCGGCTTCGCTCAAAAACCACAATGTTCTTTTGAAATCTTGACAGGCCGCCCGCGGTAGCTTGACTAATCTTGGGCCATGCCTTCCGAAGTCCAACCTTAAGCACTTCAACACTCACTAGTTGTTGGTGTAGAACAGGCCTCTAACTCCAAAACAGACCTCATGCTAAAATCCATCAGATTCAGATCAGTAGAGCTGCCTGGCCACTGCCTGTCCCCGTGTGCCCATCGGCCGCCCGCACACTGTTCCGAAATCACCTCTGTTAGGGTCGTCAGTGCCGTGTGACAAGAAGAGGAATCTTCTTCGAATATCCGCCTTGCCTATTTGAAAATTCGTGCATATTGAAAACTTTCGCATCGGAAAACCATGAGAAAAAGATAAAGAAAATTTCTCACGATTCGGCTTGCAACCTGAATAAAAAAAAAGAAACCTGATTCTCGTGATACTGTGACCCTTCTGAGCTGACGAAAATTCCTGAATTTTCGCATTTCAAACGGCTCAACTCCTAAGTCTTCCTTCGTGGTCCTTATGGCAGTGCTCCTCGGAATTCCAGTGCTTTTCAAGAGCTTTCTTGAGCTTCGCCGAAGATTTCTCTGCACTCACTTCCTCAACCTTTCCACGTTGCCTGCTATGCGAGCAGTCCTCCTTTTGCCATCTCCGTAATGTTTTTCTTGAAGGGCCAGCTTCGTGATATCTTTTGATGGTCCGATGTACCTGGCTCTCTCACTTCTATAATTTCAGATCCTTGAAAATTTGCAGCTCCGGATTGATAGAAGGTGAGGATGCTAGAATGGTTTTCTCCCGTGCAAGAAAAATCACAATGATACTTCTACGAAATCAACAAGTTTTATATACCTACCCCTGCTGATCAGATACAAGTACGTTTTACCACTTTCGTTCTCAGCTGCAAGACTAATTTATCAAAAAGAACCTTTCAAAATTATTGTCACTTCAATTGGACCGCCTCGTAGACATCAATAAAATGCAGTTCTGCTTGGATCTTTTTGCACCTTATTAACTCTCTTTTTCTTTCTTCACAATCATTTTGTCGAAATAATTTTCTGGTAAACATTTTCTCTGGAGGAGCGAGAAATTCTTGGTAGTTGTTCTAATGCGTTCTGAACCGCAATAATATTATAGCTCGGAATGCACACCTCCTCATTGGAGGAGCACCTCCCGAATTGGATCTCATCAGCATGATTAGAAGGGCGCTAGACCAAGGGTGTTGTCATTTCCGTACTCATTATCCCTCTAATTTCCATTCTCACCGCTCACGATGATGCACCAAAGGTCTTGCTTTTCCTTGGATATTTATCCTAGCTATCGTGACAGCTTTCATTTCATTCCGCGTTCCTAGTTGACGTTGCCAATGGTATAGCCGTGCTCCCAGCGGACATTGCTTTATACGAAAGAACGCTGGCGCCGATCGTTGATCTTTTCCCCTCGTACGCAACCAGCTGGAAACTCATCGAGCGTAAATTAGAGCATTCCGTTCCATGCTGGTGCAGTTTTAGCTCCATTGTTAGGCCAGAAGTTTGGTTTGCTGTTGTTATTCAGATAGGAGTTTTCTGCTTATACCTCATTAACACTAATATTTGTGTTTTCTTGACAGTAGAAAAAAATGCAGGTCTATTTCTGTGCTCATAACGAGTGCGCAAATAAATAGATGTACTTCTACTACCAACTGATATTTTAAGCATTGAGACATTGTACCTTGAAACTATGCAAAATGAGCCAATTCCTGGAGAATGTCTAGAGTCAGAAATATTTATTTATTTCAATGCACTCAAGGTGCTCCAATATAATATGGGAAAAAATCGAACACAGCGAGTCCTCAGTTAACCTGCCTAAAAAAACAAGATTAGCGAATACTGTTTAGGTAGCAAGGTACAGAACCAGTTTCTTAGGATGATGCTGTAGGCTATTTACCTTGAGAGTAAATATAACACAAGCGATTTTTTTTCCTCGGCAACTCTGGAGGATAAGAGTGATAAGTTCTCGTTTCTCCAAAGCTGTTCGCCTCATAGGAATCCCAGCTTCCACGTTCGATTATCTTTGAACCCTGGTATCTCCATACGATTAATTATGCTTTCTTCTGCGAAATAGTGGAAATGCCGTAGATCAATTTCAATTACTGTTAACTATTGAATTACTATTATAAACACCCTGATGCAGCAGAAGAAAGTTCTACGAACCTAATGGTTGGATTTTTACAACTCATCCATGAATCTTTGCACTGCGACCACTAGCGAAGCAAGACGACGTACATATGTTCTGGGAAACATGTCAGGATCATTGTTGGATTTCTGTCACTGAGAATTGAATTGTGAAAGATCTGCTGTTAGTTTCGATATTATGGTCTCCGAGTTTTCTTTCCCTTCCACTAAAATTAAATTCATTCCTTACTTCTCCTTTTTTTGCTTATTAGGCGATTATGTTTCATCCATTTATCTGTTTGCCAAACTTGGCACGTCATTGTAGTTGACGTATGGTAAACAAATAAACACTGGATAAATATTGTCAAAGGCCGTTTTTCAATTTTAATATTTGAAAACGACATCCTAGGATGGCTAAGGAATGAATGGCGGCTTTTACTCGCCAAATCGCCTTCTAAAGCAAACAACAACGTCAGATTCGCTTTCTCATATAGGACACGAATTGTACTTTTTTCTCCTTGAATGCAACTATAACTGCCAGTCATACCTTTGCAATAACACCGTAGATGCCTTATTCGAATGGGATCCCTCTAATTTTTCATCAAAATATCCGTAATTACTTTCTGTTGCGAAAAAAAATGTTTCTGCTGACCAGAAACTACGTCTGTGAGAGTACAATGGCTGCTAAGATTTCGGAGATGATTCCCTATATCGATCTGTTTTTTATCCTACATTCGAAACGTTCTTAGAGTACTACGACGTACAATTTAATTAGCAGCAATATGTGCAGATGGATATTGTATTTTATGATTGTATAGTAATGATCCAAAGCTCATGCATGCATATCTGCTCTACAGCATGTAGAGTTATTGCTGCGGTTTTTCTTCTGTAATCTATGAAAGCCACGCGTTTGCTAAGTGATTACGCTACTGTTTTTTTTTTGTCCAAGTCTGCACTTGTTTTTGTGCTTACGTCTCTCTTTTAGGAGGGCAGCCGGAGAACTTCACTGTTAATTTAAAAAAAGGGGGACCGATAAAGGTGGGGAACCTAGATTGACCTTCTACACTAGATCCACATTGTAAAAATGGAGTTTAATGCCGTATTTCCATTGCTTTTTCGTTCTAGTTTTTTTTTTTTTTTTTTGATAACATCTGTGGTCCAATACTTGCAGAAACTGAGTTTTAAAGAGATGTAACTGGAAAAAATCCTAAGGCAATCCTAGTCGTCTGAGAAATTTTTTAAAGCAAATGTTATTGTTTTCGGCACTTTCTCTTTTTTCTCACTTTGCTGTTTTTTTGTGATGTTTATTCTAAGTTGTCTTTGTTCCTTCCTTTTCTTTACTCTTCCATCTCTCCATTTGCAAATATTCAGGTTTTTAATGGTCTCTTTGTTGCTAAGAAGATATCCTAGTCCTCTTCCATCCCCTCGCAACAATTTTCTTTGAGGATTCACTTTCTTGCGTGAAATAAATGCCACAAGAAAACAAATATGTTGCTTCCAGTACATCTTTCACGTGTGATGGTTGCGTTTTCGCAATACGCCTCCAACTGACAATTACCGGAGACCCTCTCATGCGTGCCAATTTCCGGAAGTGGCCTTCATTATGGAGAGCACTTTCGGTGTGGGAGTGAGTAAGTGCGCCGATGACCACATTTTTTTGGATGAAAGTACCAGTTTGTATCGCTCTGGAAGGCTTTTTATGTGCTTTTTCTCATTCACTAGTGACGGTTTGCCTTATTCTCCGCTGCTTTTGATTGTAACCACTGACTGTTTCGTGATTCTCACTGAGTGTTTGGGATTTTTTTTTGCAGTGAAGAACCACGAAGATATGACGATGCATTTCTAGTAAAACTGAGGCCATTCCAGGATACACTATTGAGTTATTATGTACCTCGGTCCTCTCAGCAAAAACAGTGGAAGGAAAGAGATGTTCTCGGTTAACTGCACGGTTAACCAAAGGTTAGAAGCGGAAGTCTCCTTCCCACTCAGGATTGCTTGTTTGTTGCGCTATAACGTGAATAACATACTCTCCAATACAGAACAGAACATCCTCAGCATCAGTGTTTTCCTCCTGTTTCGTTTTGCAGTTCCCATTTTTACGTTCTATAGCCATTTTCAACCATTAATAGCCAGTAACGCACAATTTCCTCCTCGTACGATGTTGCATGGCTTGCAAAACTGGCTAATCAAATGAATTAGTTCATATATGATATTCCCCTTCTCCACCGATGTTTTTTTCAGTATTCCTGAGAATTGCTTCTGCTTTCAGCTGTGAGTGCGACTGTTAGTTAGCGGACCTATGTGGTTCCCATCGTCTATTGCCCCTGTGCGAAATTCTCGTAATATCTACGATTCGAACGTGTGGTCTATGAATTTTTCCGTGTTCCATGTTTTGTGCCGCTTTTATACTAATTTTGAAGATCTCCAGAGTTCGTTCAGATTATTCACTTTGAGCATTACGTGTTCCACTTCATGTTCTACTTTTTTATCGCTTCTCTTTTACATACCCACTTGGATTCCCTGTTATTAGGAAATTATTTCCAAGTCAATTCTCAATTCTATATGTGGAGGGATAAATAATTGCATAACTGATCAGTAGCTGATGCAAATGTACAAGTTAAAAGGCTAGCAAATACGTAAGTAAACAAAAAAGCAACCAAATGATTGAATCAATATATATAAATGCTAGATAAGCAGGTGAGCGTAAAAGCAAAATTTATCATTCCGAAAGGTTGAAGTACCCTCAGAATTGAACTCCAAAAAATAATGAATGTCCTCATGTTGCTGGTTTCTTATGTTTTATTTCAAGTTTTATATATTTATGCCATCAATCATACCAGAGAAGTTCAACCTGGAGCTTTCTAATTCTGAACTCAGGCTTAGTAAAGAATCAAGAACAAAAATTTAAGAGAAAAGGAGGAAAAGGTAAGAACGGGTGAGTGAAATTCTATGAATAAGGGTGGAAAGTATGGAGCAGAAAAAGCAAGAGAGTGAAATCAGTGAGTGTTATAGATGTTATCATAGATGTTTTCTTTGATATTCCAAAGTTGGGAGCACTAAGAAGTTCGAGAACTCCGTTCAGTTGCAAGAAAAAAAAACATACACTCCAATTTTTCCGTGTTTCTTGGGCTGCATCACCCTAACTCCGAATTTTCTGTTGCCCTTCCACACTTTCGCCCTTTTCATTAACACATTACCTATGTGAGGTGCCAACAAACTGGCATCTTCGTCCACGAATTCGCGGCTTATTGTCGCTTGCGGCCCGCGCTAGCGATTGCCACCGCGGGCCTACAGCCGTCGCGGCAATTTTCGGCAACTCGTTGGCTGATTTGCATAATCGAGCACATGGATACACAGCTAGGATTTGCTCATTTCATAATGCATGTTTGTGAGTCGCTACACGACGATTTGTTGTGCTGCTGCCACACCGACAATGCATTCTCCCCACCACCACCCGCCCCCCTCCCCTCCATTGTTCCATTGCAAGGATATCTACATACCGTCTTACGGATTCTCTGCCTACGCGGGTTCTACCGCACTGGTCATTTCGCGAGCGAGCAAATAACGATTTCTACTACAGATGTGTTAGATGACGTCAGATGTGATTGGATTTTGGTGTTCGATTGTTCCAAACGATGTTTGCTTACGTCGAATTGATGACGGGGCTGCGCTTAGGGAGAACTGAGACCGTTAGGAATGCGCTTGAATCGGGCAGTAGTTGAAATTGTGTGCAAAAATAGGGAAATACTCTTAACTTTTCTGCTGCTTTCTGGTACATTCCTGTTTTCGACCGCCTCTCTATATTCGTTTCGGCAATTTTTCCACTTTTGTACTTGGAAACTGTACCTTTGAACCGAGTAAAGTATGAGATATACTCGACCTCGATTATTCGGTTGGAGTGAGTCGAATTCTCCGATGTTCAAAAAAGGAAAGAGGAAAACAATCCAAGAGGAAGCTTTGTAAGGGTTTTAGGGCTCTCTTCGGAACGCTTCATGAACTTTTGGTTAGATCACTTTGTTTTTACTAATTTGTTCTGTTTATTTTTTTATTCAGTTTTCATTAGGTCTTTAACATAAGGCAAATTCCAAAGAGCTGTTGTCGTGTCCTATTTTGCTTTTTCAGAGAATCCGTGGTAACCTCTGAAAAAGTTCATAAGTGGCGTAAACCTGGAAATAACTCCACGGATGAAGCAGTACTGGCAACTTCATTGAGATCACCTTAGGTAAACCATGTTATCACCACTAATTTCACATATGATTGCCACAGCAATGACTCATGCCTTGGACAATCTCCTCAATAAGGTACATCTGCCTGCTCCGCGGACCCTTTGAACCTTTGTTAATGCCTATGTTTAAAAAATAAGGTCAGTCTAATAAACGTTAATTATATACTGCATATGTGACGCTGCCAACTAATTTGTCCTCGCAAAAATGCAAAGTAGAAAATGAATGGCAAAATCCGAACGGTTCGAGTTATGCCACCATTTCATTTTCACTGTGCCATGCCCCGAACGGTCCGGATTGTGGCCATTCATTCCCAACTTGCATTTTTATGCGGACAAATTAGTTGGCAGCGTCATATATCCAGTGAATTACGGATAGGTCTGAATTAGGATCTTTCCCCTCCACAGATCGCTGGATCCTCAGGTTCCGCCGGTGATCTATACATTTGTTATTTGATCTACACATTACCATTATACGGAAGTCATTACCTTTCACGGTGTTTCGGTTCCGAAATCGTATGTTGTGCAAATTTCACGACCGATCAGTCTTAATCCAGCTTGGTCCTACAGTTTTGCTTAGGGTGTCTCATTGAGTGCCTTCGAGACAATAATTTAATTTTTATACTCAAATTTTTTGGACGCAGCAAATTTCTGGGCACAATGGTTTAATTCAATTTTTAATAGCACGGCATCGTGCTTAGATGAAGCATGATCTGAAACCAAAGCGAACAACCTCTAGAGCCGAGAAAACAAGGCGGCCGACGGGACTGCTATGTACATACTGCACGACTCCTCCATTTCCGACACTTCTTCCGCTACTGTCTTTGTTTCCATCTTCGAGACAAACACGTGATATTTACGACAAGATTGAAGTCTGCAGTCGACTTGAATTGGTTTTTTTTCACAATGAATTTCGTATGAGATCGTCCTCCACTCCTTCCGCTTCCCTACAGGTTGTTCAGGACGCATATTCGCCTCTTTCTTCCGGGCTGATCTAAGAGTTTATCTACTACTTTAGCCGAAAAAATCGGAATTTTTGGAGCAGCTGAACAAGTTCTATGAGGTTCTCAGTATCCTTGGTGCAAAAACAATCTTCCTCACTGGTAGACTCCATTCATTAGCTACTCATGGCTTGCTTGTCAAAGAGAAACTCCTTTTTTTCGCGTAAAAATTCTCTGAACTCTTGAAAAATTACTCAAAACTCCTTTTCGTGTTTTATGCCTAATCTATGCTCGAGGCTCAGATTATTTTTTTTGCATTTTAACTCGTTGCGATAATAACGATGGTTTAACGTGCATCCCAAGGCCTACCCGATAGAGGATTCTGTTCAAAATCTGAGCGAAGTGCGTGTTTTCTGCCTCTAGTTACCCGAAAATTGTGCAAAATTTTTCTGTTGTCTCGACAAATAACACTTTAGCTCAGCAAGAACTATGCATCCACGATTTCCGGCTCATTTGCTCCGCCCATGTTCGTGGTTAAAAACAAAGTGTTAGCTGTCTGGCTTTCCTGATTCTTATCCGGGAAAGATCCAAGGCTTCCTGGAGCAGCTGCATTACTCTCTTGAGGCCGTTTGTCATTTATGAGTACTAATTCGGGTCCGTTATTAGATTCCCTTTGCTGAAACATGTGTTTTTCTACTGCTTTCGGGGTTGTTACAGTTTTCACAGTTCACAGCGTTGATAATTCGATGTGGCTTATTAAATGGCACAATTCACTGCGTACGTTATTTATCGCTGCTATTGCACAATATATTATATATTATATATTTTATATATCATTACATATTGCACTATACATACACTATATACTGATTTTGTGTGTTTTATATGTCACTGCACGTTTAATTATACGTGGACATTACATTGTCAATGTGTTATATGTATATACAGGGGTATCAAAAAGTTTCGGCCTCAACATGTTCCCATTCTTGGTTCTCAGAACTTTGGTGCGGCAGTGTAGCACGAAGTTAGTGTGCCATGATTCGGGATCTAAAATTCGCGCGATCAAAAGTTAGCGTAATTTTCTCTAGTCGAGTCATGGTGGATGGCCGAGAGATGCGCTTTAAGCAGAGGGCAGTTGTCGACTTGTTCCTTTGTGTGGGGATTCAACGTGTCCGCAGAATGTTCATAAGTAGGAAGTGCTCTCTTATAGCCAGGTAAAATTTTGGAGCGGCGAATTCCGAAGGGGAAGAAAATCAATCACTGATGAGAAGAGGTGTGGTCGCCCAGCAAATGCAACCTCAGAAGAGAATGTGGCAGCTGTCGAAAATGTGGTACTCTAGAACAGAAAGGTTTCAATCGCAGAAATTATGAAAGATCTTGGGCTTTCTTATGGCACAGTTGAAAATATCCTAACCGAACACCTAAGAATGGTAAAGGTCACGGCACGCAGGGTCCCGAAAACCCTCTCGGCATTTGAGAAGAAATAACGAGTCGAACATTCAGATGAAATTTTGAGGTGGTTCCAAAATTGCGAAGAGGAGGTCATGCATCGTGCTGTGACGGGTGATGAATTGCGGATCCATCTCTATGACCCTCAGTCCCAGCAACAAAGTAGAGAATGGAGGCGTCCAGGTTCTCAGAGACCAGTGAGATCGGGGATGGAACCCACGACAGGGAAAGTTTTGGCAACAATTTTCTGGGATGCCGATAGAATCCTTTTGATCGATTATCTCGAAGAGAATGTCACAATCACGGGACACTACTACGATGAACTGCTCTTCAACCTTCGGGAAGCAATCAAGGAAAAGCGTCGTGGGGAGGTGACTCGTGGAATCCTCTTGCTCCAGGACAATGCACCCGTTCACAGGTCGAAAGTTGCAGCAGCTTCCACACGAGCATGCTGATTCGTATTACTGAACCACCCACCTTATGGTCCGCACTTGACCCCCAGTGACTATTTTCTGTTTGAAAACTTGAAGCTGCATCTTCGCGGAACATGATTCAGGGACGAAAACGAACTGAAGTCGGCGGTTGAAAGCTACTTCAACTCATGCGAAAAAAATTTTTGAACGGTTTAAAAAATTTGAAATCCTGATGAAAAGTGTATCGGAGTTGGAGGCTCCTATATTTGATCATAATAAAATTTCGTTGCTCTATGTCTTTTAGAAGCAGTCTACGCCGGAAACTTTTTAATACCCCTGTAAATAAGAGTGACCATATTATGTTTCCTGTTATATAAATCTCGCAATTAGATCCCATATTACTTCCCTATACAATTTACAGTGCCGGTCAATCACATTTGCGTCACAAAGCACCGCTCATCCCGTCTACCGCGCTGCGCCACCTACGCGCAGCGGTAGACCGGCTGGGTGGCGTGGTAGCCGTTATTGATTTTTTGCATCTGTTCTGCAACGTATTTCCTTTTGTCTTTGTCCCCCCCCCCCTCCGAATGCTTGTGTCAGTACCAGACAGGGCAAATATTGGTGTAGGGAGTGGCCTGCAATCACAGTGCACATTTGGTCTGCCGCAGCGCTTAGTAGGTTGCGGCGCGGTTGACCATGCGGGCGGTGTTCTGTGATGTAAAAATGATTAACCGACACTGTATCTTCACCCATGCAAAGTGAAGTGTTGTCGAATTTCATGCGAGGAGATAGCATTCTTCTTCCACGTGGATAAGTTGCAATTTTTTAAAATTCTCATTCTTGTATCATTATATGTATAGTTTATATTTTAGTGAATGTGATAGTTGGAAAGATAACCAGGCTTGATCATGGTAAATAAAAGCAGCAATTTTTCTCTGTAAAAGTGTGGTTTTTTCTAACTTTTAACTACTATAGGGTTCTGATATATTTCAAGTTCACAAGTTAGAGACATGGTGACTATTCATTCTTCATGTATTATCCCATTTGGCCACCACATAATTCGTACTGTCCTTTGCCGGCTTCCGACTGACTGGCAATTGCCGCTCTATCGTCACAGACCTGTAATTTATTCATTACACTGCTCTCAGCACGATTGGTTTCGATGTTCTTGCATGGTCCTTTACGCTCATATGAAAAGTACTGCAGCCTTGCAGAAGCCATGCACGACTTCTAACCTGGCTGCTAATAGAGTTAGTATCTCCCTTCCGTTTGCTGCTGTTTTCTATTATCCTGTTCAAATTGCTCCTTCTGTTGGTGTCGTTGGTTCAGGATAATTTTTCGCCTCGAGCACAGCAATTCCGTTTATACTTCATGAAAATCGCCTTTTAGGATAAATCGACATACAGAATGTATTCTTCATCTGTTTGGAAGACATTTTATGTCCTGTCACTATGCGCTGTGATAGTGCAATCAGCACGTGAGTTTATTTTGAATCCTAATTTTCCTAAATAATGGTCGCAGAGTTCCGAAAGGTTTATTGTATTGAGCCCGTTCAGTAAATTCAGGATTTTTTCATGGTATATTACCCGATTATTACCCTGCAGAAGAAGTGGTGAATCCACAATTCTTTACCGTAAAAAAATATGTGCGGCACCGCTAGGAGGAACCTGGAAATGGTATAGAAAGAAAAACAAGGCTGTGCACCAATGGCTGGAGTTTCAAAAAAATTATTGAGAAGATTTATTCAAAATTCAATTTAGCAGGCAGGATAGTCAAGTGTGAGAGTAACAATAAAGTATTAAATTTTCGCCATTTATTTCCGAAATTTTTATTTACTTTAAGTCCATGGAAAATTTATTCGTTTCCAGTGCTTTCAAAATCGCTAGTTTTGTTGGAGTTCTTGAACTTTTCTGATATTTTTGTTCTGGAACCTTCCATCTGATTCACCATCGATGGCACGGATATGTCCTTGAACTCCGGTAATAAAATGACTGATTATTTTCTTTCCCTAAGCAAAAATTTTTACGAAGTTCAATAGGCGCGGAGCTAACATTGGCATTCACGTTCCTCTTCCAAATATTTGAATAATCCTCTCAATTAATTATTTGAAAATCCAAACTTTGCCGCATATCTAGTTGTTCGATCTCTTGGATAATAGTGCTTTATGATTGCATTTAAAATTTTTCGAATGTTCGAAGTACGAGAATTCGAGCTATTCGAATATTCGTTCAGAATTCCAACGTGCATTGCTATTCCGAAGAGTAAACAAAATATCTGGAAAGTATTCGTTTAATAGATCTGCCATTGTAAGTACTTCCGTCATCTACTACGACAAAGGACACCTCACTTTCCAGATTTAAGGAAATTTTGAAACCGTAATTTTTCTTCGTACAATTGATGTTCTTAACTTTATTTATTTATTCGACTACAAGGCTCAGTGGAACAGAAGTAAAAATAACACGTATTTATTGACTTTTCTTAGTGGATGATTTCTCTTCCCGTTTGTGTTGTTATAAACGACCCCCTCGAAGGAAACGGACCAGCGAGCCCACGGGCGAAGGCTAGCTGGACGTGCCCCATAAAAATACAAAACAGTACATCTGGGAGCGACAAACCAGGAGAATTAGACTGACCAGACGTACAAGGTGAAAAACATGGAACAGTATACTACTGAACAGATATTGAAAACTGTTTTAATGATGAGTGTGCTGGTAGAAACATAGCGGATAATAGTGCGCAGTGAAGACATCCTATAGTCGGAGAAAGTAGTGCTGCTGAGGAGTTCTTCAAGAACGTCCGTTGTCATGAGCGAGGCTGTAAAATTAAGCTAACATGCGTAAAAGTGATGAAGAATTCAATAACATCCTCTTCCTTTGAGTACTCTTTCCACTGCCCTATCGAAACCAAACGAGGACAGAGATCTGATGGCAGATTCCGAAGATCGTTCCACAGTTTCACGACACGGGCTGTGAAGGATTCCCTGGACTTTTGAGTGTGCGCTTTTCCATACAGATTGTGAATGGATGCCCTCTAGTAAAGTTACTGAATCTTGATAATGTAAAGAATTCACTAAAGTTAAGATCAATTTTCTCAGTAAAGATGCTGAAGAGTAGGTTCTGGTCGTAAATTGTTCTACGCATCGTAAGTCGCATCGCATCGCAACTTCTGCGCATTTAGGAGGGCATTCAATGATCAATTAGGAGATTGAGTTGTTAGTCACATAACTTGGATTTGTCAGGATCTCTCTGTACTCTTGGTACAGCGCATTTTATTCGATTCGTGTTCTTATCCAGCGCCTAGAAGCTTAGCATCGTTTTCTAAGGATGTTCGTCCCAAGAAAGGTGCTATGTGAAATTTTTTGATCGGGGTTCGGATCAGCTAACCTCTGGCACCAGGTTCGCTTGTCATTTTTATGGAATGGGGTAATAATAGCAGCCGCCCCACATGGACGCAAATCACGGGAACTTTCTAGGATTGGCGCCAATTGTGCCCCAGTACGCGATGCTTACTGCACTTGGCATAGGTACCGTCCCGGGACGGCACTTGCGCGCATTGGTGGCACCGGTTCGGCCCCACATCGAGTAGGCATGACCTAGAAATTCCCGGTAGCGGCGCTGGAAAAGTGCCCACATGGATGATTCTGCGCCCCATTCACAACACAAAGTGGCGCCGATACAGGATTTCTACGGTCGCCAAGGCAGGTTTCTCCATTTGCGCCATAATGGCGCACGTGGTGCCCCAATATTGGCATTTGGCCTTTCAGGTCGGCACTTGTGCCCAATATTGAGGCGGCACAATTGCCCCGAAGTTTCTGAGTAGTTTGCTAGTATTCGTCTACCGTCGGTTATTTCTAGGACTACCTGCAAGAGTTCTGCGAAGTTAAGTAGTTGAATTTCTGAGTTGCTCAAACTGTTTGCTTCACTTCCGCTTTTTGTCTTTTAAATCATCTTTATTTCTGTTTCCGGTTCTTCTACGTTATATAAGTCTTTCGATGTTGATGGCGATGATGATCGTTTGTTGTAATGCTTTGTAAATAAATAAATAAATAAATAAATAAATAAATAAATATGTATGTTCTAAGAAACCAACAAATATTTGAATGCAGGTACTCCTTTATTTGCCCCACTCTGTCCTAGATCTCTGCATAGAATACCAATTTTGAGTGAACTACGTCATCTTGCTGTTGTCTTTCCAGCAATCGCTGCCGAGCTAGCGAAGGGTCGGGCTTGACGGGGGAAGGTGACAACTCCAACAAAACAAAGATTTTCATGGGAACGTTCGTCAAAGGATTTTGATGGGGGACTTTTGTCACAATGGCCTTTGTTATGAGGCTCACAACTTCTTCGTCAATCTCTGAAGTTTGTTTCAAAGTAGAGAACCAGTAAAACTTAGGTTCTTACATAAATGTTGATGATATCAATGCTAGACCATTAGCCATGGAATGCTCGACTTCAAGTGAAAAATTACGAGTATTGGGCTTCAATTAAGGTGAATTGTAATGAGTTCCTAATTGTGCCTGTATTACTGGAACGTTCTTGCCTAACTGTACTTCATCGTTCCGATTTATTAACCCAAAATCCGTCGGAATCAGTCGGAATCATTTGGAGTGGGCGAAATTAGGCGTTAAAACGACCAATCGAGAGTTCTAGAGCTCTTGATTCCAAATATCTATGTAAGGGTTGAGTTGGGCTTGAAAATGTTTGAATTTAATTTTTCACTTAGACGGTACCATCGAAATTTCCTTGGGCATTTTTCAAAGGAAAAATTGAAGTTTTTCGTGGAACGGGTCACAAAAACAATTCCTGTACCAGATGTTCGACATCAGAAGCTTAAAGGCTTTGATGTGGTCGTTCTAATTAGTTAGTTTGTGTTTGAACTTCTTAGAATGGATCGTGCCAACGGTATATCCTGGGACATTTTTAACAAGAATTAAAATTCTTTCATCAGTCTCAACTCTGAAACAATTCTCATAGAAATATTTATTTATTTACTGAATACACAAAGGTGCACCATCAAAAGTCATGTGACACAATTCACCAATAAATAGTTAAACCTACAAACAAAAAAGCTGAATAATACCTAATAATTCGACCATTGGAAACGACATCTAGTTCTTTAAAAAACGTGATGGGAGGACGGCTACCCAGCCCTTAGTTAAATTCCCGTGAAAAAAAAATGCTGAAAGCAGTTTTGGAGAGATTGAAAAGCACGTGTCAGAGCCACGAGAGGAAGTGTGAGATATATGGGCGGAAAAAGTTTTTCGCTTGGAGTGAATGAGGATCGGAGAAGAAAATTCGACTCAAATTCGACAGAAATATCAGGAATAAGGAGTTTGCATGCTTCAAAATGGTCGTTTCAACGTATGATTTCGTCCATTCCCAATAACTCGGACAGAATCCAACGTTTCAACGAAAATTAGGAGCAGTTGCCAATGCAAAAACACTGACGAAAACCTCACGAAGGCGTTTTCCACTTATCTCACAAATAACTGAACAGTAAATGTATTAAAATGGTGAGAAAGCTTTTGTTTTCTAATTCCATGAGCACTTTCCGTCAAATCTCCACCAAACTCTTTATTTTTCTCCGTTTTCTGTGGGTTACGTGAACTTCTTCATGCGTTCTCTAGAGAATTCTACAAGAGTAATCCCCGTCAAAGGATTTTCTTTTCTTTTTCTTTTCTTTACTTTGAATCTGAATTTTCCTATAACTCCCAGCATTGACATGACTCCTAGAAATGAGGCTTTCGCTCGTTACATAGTTTATGGTGTAGGCGTCGCTGAGCTCGATAGGTGGACCGGATATCCCAAGAATTCATCTGTTGTCCATGAAAAACACTAAATTTCTTCCACCAGACTAGGTTTTAAAAAATTAATGGTTTCATAAACCACAATAACCATAACCCAGAGTAAAATAAGCTCGAATATCACAAATTTTGTACATTTTGGCGATCGCTGCTCTGCATAATCACCCCAAATTTGACCAGTTTTTACCCTTACGATTTCCCGCGCTCGGCCACCCATCCATGCAGATTTTTGCTGTTGAACAAGAATTAGCGACAACTGCGCGACGAAATGCGTCCTCTTTCGCTTTGTTGGCCACCACCACGTCATCAATTATGAGTGGTGGTGAAAAAACACTGGTCTCACCTCGAAAACAACTCAGCCAACAAGCGGCGTATCGAGAAATCCATTCGTCGCCCGCGGGACAATTGGCCGTTGACGGCCGGCTTTCGCCAGCAAAACACCACCGTGTGGGCCGGATCGGGATGTTCTTCTGTTTCAGGCGAGGCACTGATGAACGCTCGGGGCGAGTTCCTGCCGCATATACGACTCGCCAAGGATTTAATGGATAAGAGAAGGTTAGCGCACGACAACGCTAGGATTTTGAATTTATTTGATAGATGAAGAACAGGGAAATGACTGATTATTCATTTGTTGCTCTCAAAGTTTGTCATGCACTTGAAGGAGAAATCAGGCGGAAAAGCAATATAAAACAGTATAGAAATATAAAAATAGCTTCGCTATCACTGTTATACCATTCTAACATAGGGAATTCTGTGCGGTTTTTCGATTTCAGACTTTATACAGCCTATTCCAATCAACACCAGTCAGATTTCGCTGAGACCAGATTTTGGAGACAGAAAAAATGGGTGACCTCCTCATAACACCGTTAAACTACCATTGCTAGTATCTTCAGGGCTCCTAAGGGTTCTCCATTCCCTTTCAGACTAATTTACCAGGGCTTTTTTTTCAGCCAATTCCCATTTACTTTGTCAAGCAGGAAGGGAATCAAAAACGAAAAATAAAGACGGAAATTTTGGAAAAGAAAACTCTGTTGAATAGAAGCCTTTCGCAACATTACATACAGTGGCGATTTTCGACAAGGTAGAGCTGAAATTCGCCGAGAAACTGTAGGAATTCTAAGAAGACACAGGGATATGCTCCAGAATTTCAAGGAGATCTCTGGTAGAAGCTACGGCTACTACTTATCCAATTATCTTTTACCTATTTCCATCTTTTTGTCACAGCGCTTCCAGAAAAATTAGAGAGTTCAAGGAGAGCTGCGTAGATCACTCCTTTTGCGAAATCTCATCAGTTTCTGCGTGAAATCCTGAGGAAATTTGCTCAATTCATGCATTTTTACAGCTTCCAGCGCATCTCGCTTGGATTTTGGGCAAAATCCCGGCAAAGTTGGTGGTTTTCGGCGGAATCCGCGCAAATTCCGTTCGTTTCCTAAACGCATTTCCCACTACATATTTCTCGCAATGTTTGGGCATTAGCGCTGGTGTGGAGCCATCAGAACGTTATATTCGTATGTGTTTAAGGAATAATATATGGTACCTGGAAAAATAGCCGTTAATCCGCTTGGTCGCTATCACGCGGCTATGGTGTCCAAGCTCTGTTTTTCCCTCTACTTTAACATCTGATTCCAGGTACGACTCTCGCGTACGTCCTATTGTGAATCACTCCACACCGACTACGGTTTCATTCTCGATGAGTCTGTATCAGATCCTTGCAATTGTTAGTTCATTCTTTTCATTCAATCCATATAAAGCTCTTTGGTTCTATGAAGAATTTCAACAGCTACACAAGGTATGCTGTCGTCGTAGAGCACTAAGTTTTCTACTGCAAGAGACCCTAAGCATAAATGTGCAGCGGGATGAGGGTGCGTTTTCCGCGGCAACAGGAGGCACGCTGCGCGACCGCGTCGCTCGCGCTGGAATAACATTGAACATGATGAAAAACTATCAAGAAAGCCCTGATTAGCCTTTACAGCCCCGATTTTTCTCCATTTTTTTGCAATTTCTCTGCGATGAAGTCGGATTTTCCTTTTTTTTATTTCTGGATGCCGATTTCTAAATTCACGTACACGAATCAGGTGCTGAAGCACTTAGTGAACACGTTATGCTGATGCGGGAAATTTCAGTAATATCAGCTGCGACATCTAGTACGCCTGACCTCTTTTAACTAGAAGAAACATTAGAAAAAGCCTGAAAAATTACGAAAAAAAGCAGTTGAATAGCTGGCTCAAAAATTTTTCTTTCATGTCCCGGTTTTTTCTCGCCTATACAAATCTTTCCAGAATGAAAAGCACCAAAATGTCGACCTAAATGTGTGGGTGATCCAGAAATGGAAGGACGACTTTCTTGGATGGAATCCATACCTCTACGGAATGATCAACACAACGATACTTCCATTCGAAGCCATATGGCTGCCTGACACCTACCTTTACAACAGGTAATTCCGCCTTCATTCACGGATCAGTTGTATTTTTCCATGCCCACAGAAGTATGCATTGTTTTGCAGTGTAGTAATGAATCGAGAAGAGACTGAACGGTATATTAACGTCGTGGTAACAACGAATTTCTGGAAGGGTGAACGTGGAGCGGAGATCAAGTTCATGTACCCAGCTCTTTACCGAACGAGCTGCATGCTCGACATAAGGTCCTGTTGCTAATTTTGAAGATGGTATTTCGTCCTCAATTAGGCGAATCCAGGTTCTTCCCCTACGACCAGCAGGAGTGCAAGCTGACCATCTCCTCCTGGACGTCTTCCAAGAGTGACATCGATTACGTAGCCGAATTTGACGGCGTCAACCTCGACAATTTCATCCCGAACGAGGAATGGGTGGTGGTCAGCTTCAATATCAAGCGCGTCGAGGTCAGCTTGGATTTTCTGGCAGAGATTGAATTTCAGGATGAATAGCCCACTTCCAGGAAAAGTTCGTTTGCTGTCCAGAGCCGTGGGTGCTGCTCGAAGCCGTCCTGGTGGTTCGGCGAAAACCTCTGTATTACATTGTTAATCTAGTAATCCCTACTTCTGTTATTACTATGGTTGCTGTTACTGGCTTCTTCACAGCTGCCTCAACTAGCTCGGAGAGGTTCGTTGTTCAGGATTTTTCCTTCTAGTTTTCATGTTTTTGCCTCTGCTGCCTGTCAAGTACTGTTTCATACAGCACCTGACAACCAGTTGGGATTTTTTTCGTATTTGTGGTTCAAATTTGGTTATTTTCCTGTTTCACCCCTAACCTTTCAACACCAAATAAGGTGTCAGCGCCAATAACAAAACATGACAAAAGTAGGCAGAAGGGACGAAGGCAGGGGTGAGAGGAAATGTGGGGTTCTAGGCCAGCGGGGGGGGGGGACAGAGAAGACCGAGAAATTTAACACAAAAATATACATAGTGAAGCGAAACAACACAAACCACAAAAAGAAAATAATAAAGATAATTGACTGTTTCCTGATTTAGAACTTGTGAAAGATACTTAAAAGAATGACATGAGTCGAGGCAAAACCAACTCAGGTGCAAACTTTTCAGAAGAATCCGAGAGATTATCTCAAGAAGTCAGGGCTCTTGACGTTTTCAGAAGAATTCTTGAAAATTCCGGAGAAAACAGCGAGTTCAGAAATTTCAAGTAGAATTCTTTGGAAAAGGACCAGACTTCTGCTGAAACCGGTACTTTTCAGGAGTTTAGAGGAAATCTGCATATTTTCCCAAGCGATTCTCCAAACTTCTCCAGAGAACTCAGAATTCCCGACACCTTTAGAAGCTGAAGCTGAAACAAGAGTTTTTTTTTCTGAAACGAATCTTTCACGTCCTATGAAGTGATTCTAAAAGATTTTTTGACCGTGCTAAGGTGAACGGTGGGCAACACTATTAGAGCACTGTAATTTGGACCTAATCTATCCAGGAGCAGGTTGCATCATTGGAATTACCTATAGTGAGTGTGTCAATGTACCCAAATTTTTTCTTTACCCACAAACATGTTTGTTCATACGTGATGTCTATTTTCTGCCGCAGTTAATCATACCCATGGGATAAGATTATCCATACTTCCAGTGATGCATCTGGACCCAGAAAGAAACTTATCAATGTTTCAAATATACTATTTCTTCTCTATAAGGAAATTTCCGTCTTCTCTGATGGACAAAACCCTCGAGTTTTCCTTTTTACGAATGGAACTCTGAAATTTTGATTTTTTTCGAGTGCATTATGTTACAAATTTCGCTCGTCTCCTTATTTTATGGAAAATATTATTGCTTTTTTCAAAAATTCAGCTTAAATTTAAAGCTTCGTGGCACACGTAGAGGGCACGCATAATTTGTCAAGTTTTCCGAAAACTGAACAAGTGAAGAGAAACGAAAGACACTCAAAAGAACTAAACATTCACATGAAACTCATACGATGTAGAAGAAATATATCCTGCATTTGACGGATTTCTCGGCGCTCCTGTTTAATGTCACATTTTCTCTAGATTCGCTGCTTGTTCTATTTACGTGTCCTAGCTGGCGATAAGCTCATTTCAAGTTCGCACCATTTTTTGTATACCTCCTCTTTTTTGGTTCGTTTGCCTTCAATCCGTAGAAGCGCCTTCGAAATAAGTTGATTTTTACAGAAAGAAAAAGAGAACGTAGAACATCTAGTTGAAATAAGAAACTTTCATTTTTCATATAAACCTCGAAAGGAACATGGTACCTTTTGTCGCATTCGCTTTGGTGACATCACTTCTGAGTCAAATCAATTCTGCTGCCATGCTAATAGCGCCTGGCACAAATGATACCCTTCAAAGGCTGCGTGACAAGAGGTACGCTGCTGGTCTGTGATTGGTCGATTCATGTGTGCATCGCAGCTGCAGTCTTCGAGGGTATGAGCAGTTCTGCGTGGATATGGACAACTTTTCTAAGCTTGAGTGGGACAGATGCGTGTTATCGGAACCCACAAACTAAGAGAAGATGGCCAGCAATGTCACTTAGTGCGTCGAATTTGAAGAAACACCCTGAACTACAGAAGCATACACGTGCGGCACGGTCGCGTCGCGGTGTACGTCTTGACCGCCCCCACTTTTCAAAATTTTCCAGAGGAATAAAAATTCACTTGCTGTATTGAGCGGAACGTCCCCGATTTTTAGGCCAAAAGAAAATGGTTTTGTCGCTTGCACAGAGCTTACCATGTGCGTAGTACTTTCTGCAGTGGATATCTGAGTGCAGGAAGCCATAGAAAGCACGTCCGCTCTTTTCGAATTCTTTTCTTATTTCCTTATCCGATATCCCTATCCAAATGCAAGATTTTTCGGTTTCGGTGAAGGTATGCTCTTTTCCTGCAGCAAAGCACTCAAGAACTAGTCCTTTAGATTTCTTCAAACTTTCTAATTTTCTTCTCTAGAAACATAATAACTTATTGTAATCATATGCACGAATAATGTCATATTCAAAAAAAAACCAGAAGCTGCATTCGTTAGGATTACCCCAGGTGAACGTGCTAAAATCTCACGAATTTACCCTTTCTTAAAGGCAGAGGTCCACCTCATTCTCGTGGTTGAGCTAATGGCAGATTCTGTATCTCCTCGACATGCTGGTTCCGGCGGTATACATGGCGGTATACATACATGAAGTGTCTCAAAACGGTATTTAAACCCGTCTTCCGGGACGACGTCCGTAACAGTTTGCCAACCCGAGTTGACGTGTGAAGCCGTTGATCTTATCGATTGAACACGCCACGACTCGTTGGCCAACGCTGCAGCCGTGGCGGGCAGCCAGCACAGCGATCAAAATTTGGAGCGATCCGCCTCCGGGCTCCAAAAATGTAGCCAGTTCGACCCTTTCAAAAATGGGGCCTTCGTTGCTTTTGAGCCTGTTGATCTACATTAGTGGGATCAACATGCCCAGAAGTTCTAGGATATGCTGATACTTCCAACAGAAGGACTGAGGTGAGCCCCTGCCTTTAAGAGTGGCATCAACGAATTTACTCTAGATAATCCGAATGATGCATCCAAGCCCAGGTTTTGAGGGGGCAATCTGACACTCTGAGACTATGGCTGCAAATTCTTCACCGGCGACGCGGTTTTGCTGCGTCGATCCACTGATTCCAACACGTCTTGACATGCTTAACATGTATTCTATGCGATCTTTACTGTCCTTCATGGACCTACGTTATACATTTGGATCTGCGTGCTATATGTAGAAATGTATAAGAACCAACGCGTCAGTGTAACGAGACCTCTCGCGACGAAGCAGCGTCGCGGTTGCGATGCGGTCTTAGTGAAGCGGCCCAAAACCAACTGGGGATGACGGTGACCCAAACTTATTCTACGTAATTTCAGGCGTGAAAAACTTTCTCTTGGAATCGACTCACTGCTGGCGATGTCTATTTTGATGATGATGGTGTCTGAGCAAATGCCCACGACCAGTGATTATGTCCCACTTTTTGGTAAGGTTTTTAAATTTTGTGCGCTGAAAGTCAGTAGTGACCCTATATGGACAAGAAGGGTAATACCCTGCGCGAACCGTTACCCGGTCAGTGTTTGGGCCACTTTGTACCCAAAAGGCTGCACAATAGGGTCAAATTTGGGCTATTTTTCAAACGTTCCAAGGGCCATAGAGTGAAATAATTCCAGCTATGGTTCTTCCAGGGATTTTGAGGCAGTTAGGTTGTCACATGTTTCCCATCTAGTTTCCTGGAAGCTTTCAACAGTTTGGTTTCAAAATTCCTTTGATGACGAGCTTGAGGAGGGTTGAGTTACCTTCACTTCCTCCTAATTACCTTAACCGCTTACCTAGGTCTAAGGAGTTTAGAAATTTGTGCCCTGCGCATGAATCTCCTAGCGTAACGACATTAGAAGGGATCTTCACAGGGAGCATCTCTATAGCACGCAATATCTACGAGTCTGGACATTGGTTGACCGGACACGACTCTCAGCGTGCGGGATCGAACCCACGTTGCACTCTCCCGATAGCGGCGCACACTGCCACTGCGCCATACGTCACCAGAGCGTTGCAACTCAGGGAATTCTCTTCTAGGTCTCTTCTATCTGACGATCATAATCGTCATTTTCATCGGTACGCTATTCACAGCGTTTATACTGAATATTCATCTACAGAAAATGTATGCGAGGCCTGTTTCGCCACTGATATCCTACGTATTCTTCAATAAGGTCAGTTCTTACTTATAATTTCTTAAGATTTCGAGAGTTATAGTGCGTTTCACCATGGACGACAGCTGGGAAGACAGCAGAGAGAAAAAGAACGCCAGAAAGTGTACAGCAATCAAAGAGGAATGAAAGAAAAGCAGATTATCCGCACGGTTACACAATTATTGTCGCGTTTGGAACGTACTATATCAGTCAGTGTTCGATAGACTGCTGGGGTCGACAATCATATTTTATCGGGGTGCCAAAATTTGTTGATAGGGTAGTTACCCATCCTTATTGTTGAACCTTCACGACCTATTTTCTCGCAACATCATAGGGTTCTCACATCAATCACGTAGCACATGTTTTGATTGAGATTTTTTTATTTTTTTTCTCATATTTGGTGTGATTTCTCCACTCCTACTGGATAATTCTACAGTATTCCTAGATCTATGTTTTTTTTTTCTTTTTTTTTCGACGCTTGAAACCATGTATGGGTAAATACTCCGGAACCGCTGTCTTCCAGATATCATCATGGCTACGTATGAGTCCTCCAACAATGTTGCTCGAGTTGTGGGAAGAAACTGGAGTGCACTTTGGTCGGCCAAAGAAAAACAACAATAATAACAAGCCCATCAAGCCAATGGTTAGTTGATGGTTTTTTTCTGATTTTTGAAGAGTTCTTTCAGTGGTGGCTATAAAGCGGACGGCTTCTTCACACGACCCGTAATCGTTCCTGAGTTTCTATGAAAACAAAAGTTATCGACAACAAAGCGCTTTTGTTCCGAAACGCTTGTGTAATTCTATGACCAGTTCTGAAAATTCCATTATATCCTATTCCTCAATCGGGATAGCTACATGATTTTGCAGAATTTCGCTTGTTTTTTTATCGAATTTTCAAGTCAACAACAATTATATGTATCGCTTTTAATCATTCCATCAAGCACATCACCCTGAAATTCCAGAGACCCCTGAAGGTTCCATCAAGCAGCTCAACGAATGAATTCCTGCTGAAATCTCCATCTCCAGCTGCTGTAGAGTTTGCTCCATCGCCACGGAATCTCACTGCAAAGTAAGAATATTTTCTGGAGCATGACTGTGTAAAATATTTCCAAGAAAATAATCAAAATGAGTTCCAGAACTGCAGAAGAACTCGCACTACAGCGCAGCATAAAAGCTCGAAATAACTGGAAGAGACTGGCGAAAAAAGCCAGTGAAAGGGGAAGAAGGGAACAGATGAATGGCAACGGGGATGGTAGGATTCTTGGCTGTGGATATTTTCTGTTTTCTTGAATTCACGGCGACATCCTGGATTTCAGCTCGACCATCTCAGCAGCAGCAGCCTTCCCTCCAAAAGGATAAGGAGCCAGCTCCCTTGATGCACTGTCTATCCGCCCTTAGTACAACAGAAAATAGTTTACTTGATAGTAAACTCAAAAGGAGGTTGGCTTCGGAGTAAATTTCAGGATTTTCCGAGAAAATGCCGAAAAAATCTGTTTTAGGTATGCTCTAGAATGGGAATACCTCGCCACGGTACTGGACAGGCTACTGCTTATCGTGTTCTCCTTGGTTGTGTTCCTTGTCACCTTTCTTATGATCCTGGTCGGAGAGGCAATGCACCTCTCCTATCAACTATCATCAGACAGCGCTCTTTCCACTACCCCTTAGTTGGCTCCTATAGCCTTTAAAGGAAATACACCCCTTTCTTATTGCATTACTTACTCATTACAGCTTTTTTTTCACTTTTTGTTAGGTTAGCAGGTTGCAATAGCGTCCGTCCAGCCATCTCTCAGAGCTTCGTTTTTTTTTCTTCCAGCGATTGTCCACACTAGAACCTGCCATAACGGTCACTGTTGTAAATACACGAATAACGACTTGAAATTGTTCAAAATAAAGAGGAAATAAAGTTCAAAAATTTTCTTGAGTGTATATGCACCTTACATTCACCCTCACACCGTCTCCTCCGCATGTTAGGAGAGTGAAGTTACATCTTGAAATTTTTCATTGAAGTTCCTTTTCTTGTTCTGAAATTTGACAGACAAACAAGGGAAATGATATTCTTTGTTTAATCTAACTATTAGGGTTGTAAGAAAGTCTTGAGCCGTTTTAGACTTTTTTGTGCTTTATTTTATTGCTCAGCACATAGTGGAATTTGCTCAACAATATAATAGCCATAGTTATTTACTGCAGTGTCCCACCTAATGGGCAGGTCAGCGGTTCCCTTTTCCCAGGAATGGGAAGACTGGGGGCCAAAGAAATCGCTGACCTCCCTTCCAACATGGTCAACTTTGGCGGATTTTTTCTTGACTTGAAATGCCTTGAAAGAGCAAAATGAGTGGTAGCCGGAAGGGGCAACGTCGGGAGAAAGGGTGAGTGAGAAACCGTAACCCAGCCCAGCTCCGCCAATTTTTCACCGGTCTCTTTAGCTATTTGGGGCCTACCCTCATCATGGAGTAGGTGTACAAGAAACTCGTCTCGACCGTTTTTCTCAAACAGCATCCGCGGCTCTCTGAAGCTGATTGGCGTATGTGTTACCGGTGACTGTGTGTGTTTGGGGGAGCCGCTCATAATACAATATTTCTGGCGAATTCCAAAAGTAGGAAAGGAGACAGATGTTTGGGTGGGGGTGCGATTTGGCCGATCTTCTCCCTGACGGAACCACATGGCACGGTGCGTTTTGAAATCGTAAAAGACCCCACTCTCATCTCCAATAATTGAGTATTCTAGAAACTCCTTTCGATGTGGACAGAGCAGGAAAAACTGATTTTGGCTAGGGGGACCTCTCGTGGAACTGACGTCGTAATTGAAGTTGAAGAAGGCAATTTAGCTATATATGCCTATTATGGAGAAGCCCCAAGTTTGTCTACAAAAACACGTGGTAGGTCATGAATACCGATCAATAAGCAAAAGTTCTGGAACTTTTGTAAAAATCGGCTCAAGACTTTCTTACCACCCTAATACGTAAATTCGTGCACTGGAATCCGGCCTGGAAGTGCTACATCAACTGAAAATGGTACTGAAAATCAGATGGCCACCAGTTGAGCTGGCAGTCATCTCCACCGAAGTGCTAGCCAAGCAGTGAACATGTTGGTGGCAAGGTGGTGAAATTCGCGGTTTTTGGTAAAATTTTTTTAAAACACGGGTCTCCCCATACTTGCTCGTTGACCCTGAGGTTTCCCTTCTAGAGAAGAACTGATGATATTAAATCGAGGAACGGACTCGGCTTTTTTTCCAGATTATTCTATTAAATTGATTCATAAGTTCCGTCCCTATTACCAACCTTTGCTTCGAATTCAAATAATTTTGAGGGAACGTGATTTCAAGCAGTGATGTATTAGTCATCTATGTAATCTACACTGTACTATCCGATAGGCAGCTCATCGATGCCGTTGCTTTAGGAAAAGGCTCACTTTAACCGCAAAAGCATCAACACGCTGGTTAGATGTGGCCACGTGAAATGGAATTGTGGAAGAATTTTCCTTGAAAACATTTGCTAGTGATGCAAAGAGGTGCGATCCTGATAGGGATAGATTATAGGAGTAAGATGGATGGAAAGTGACCTTCCAGCCAGACATCTCCGAAAAATCCTGCACAAGATTCTCAGTATAGGGAGGGCATTGTCCTGCGCGAGGAAAACTCTCATATGCAACTTCCATATATCTTCTTCTCTGAGCCTGGGCATGACTTGTTGAAGATTTCTATTGCTGCTGTGCCAACCAGATTGATAGGGTTGAACTAGCAGGGTTGGTGGAGACGATCACAAATAACGAATCGCGAGCCACTTTTAGGCCTCTGAAGAAGACGATATTGTCGAAACGTCAGGCCAACAATAAACGTTACCACCTAATAACCTGGTTGGCACAGCAGCAATAGAAAACTCTCATATGCAGTTTCTGGTCAGGTTTTGAAATCAGAGTGGTTCGATGCTAAACTTAAATTATGGCCTTTATAGTGCCATTCCATCCTAGTAGGCTTCAGTGCTCAGCTCCTTGAACACCATGCAACGCAAGACGTGTAGGAGAAGTTTCTCTTTGTGTTGTCTCGGTTTTTCTGGGTTAGCACTGAGATTCTGGTGGGAATTCTTCACCGACCACACTCAGCGGTAGCTCACACTTCCAAGGACTCGTGTCCAGTTATTGGATTGCTTGAACCAGAAGAACATTGAATTTGCCCACGGGTCCAAAGCTTGAGCTCTGTGGCACTCATAGTGGTCGACATCATTCCTTGTGTACATCGAAGTCTTAGAAAGTCTTCAAGAGCACGGTATTCATGTGTTTCCTCTCCGAAGCGTGCACCATAACTTTCTTCACTCTTTACGTTCAAGAATCAGGCAATGTGACCTTTTGTTCACAGTGTGCATGCACTCATTTCCGGAGTTGTTACCAGAATGACGCAACCACAACGAGGCGATTGCGCATTTCCATATCCGGAATTGCTGAATGTATTGCTCTTTCGTTGCACAGAGAAGTTCCAATTCTTGAAAAAAAGGAAACCTAGTAATAGTAATAAAGCTGCAAAAGTAGAGGTGGAAGTATGATGGAATGATGAGTGCAAAACATTTAGCAACGTGACTCTGAGCACCCCTAGTCAACTGGCGCATGGGAGTTCCAGTGACATAAAAGCTAATTGAAATTAAAATATTTTTGTAACACCTACATAAATGCTTATCTTCAATATTCATTCTGGAACATATTATAGCACAAGGAACGAGAGAAAAGAAAGAAAAATCTTCTAAAGATCTTCTTTGTTCCACTGAAACAGGAACACAATCACTATAGAGGACTAGCTATACAAAGACGTATGTGGACGAAACTGAAGCCAAGGATCAATAAGATCCATGCAGAAGTCGTGAGCACCTACTGACTATGGAGAACTTTTCAAGGAGATCGGCTAGATGTACGTGTATCGGAACCTACTTCATACAGATTTGTGCACCTTTCAGCAAGAAATTGAGCGACAAAAAGCGAGGGACCTCAGATAAATAGGGTAACATCCGTTCGTATCAGGAGACTAGATAGGAGAAGAACTGTTCAGCACCACTTTCTCATGCTACAGTACAGCTAGAGTGGTCCAGTGTACTGGCAAGAATTGGCGTAGTTGGTGTTGAGTGGTAGCGCTCCTTGGAATGACGAGGCATTCAGCGACGAGCTGAGGCCATCCATGAGTTTCAGCTTGTCCTGTTGCTGGAGAGACTGGTTCAGAGAGGACGGGAGGGCCTGTGTGGCGCTGAAAATGCCAGCCAATAGATTTTTTAACAGTCAAAAAGTGAAGGAAATGTATTAACAGTAATTTTTTTGGTCCACTGGCGATGAGTTTTAGCGAATTACTATCGAGTAGTTATTATGTCATCTACAAAGATGCTCAAGAAGAGCTTTGAATTGGACACGTCAAAATTTTTTCCCCTCGATGGACAGATGAGTGTGATTTTTGCAGTACTTTTCTTACTGAAATACTTAAAAACCCCGCCAAGAATGAATTCACTATTTTTGAAAAAAATAGCTTGATAAAAATAGGTCAACTGAGCGAAAAGCAATGGAATTTACAATCTACTAACTATCAAACTACTGTAGAGCGAGCGGTCTTTAAGAATTAAAGCTCAATCCAACGCGCATATGATCTTTCAGGAAATAAGCATTCAATAAGCATGAAAAGTCCAACTTCTTTTCTAAAAATCCTCCCTTTCATGATGAAGATACCTTACAACCGCAGTTTTTATGCGAAGTAAACCTTACGTTCTAAAATGGTATGGTCAGTGAGTGTGAGGGACAAAGTATTTATTTACAATGGTAATTGAATGCTACCTCTTCTGCTTCTTATAAAAAGATCATCTGTTGTTGTAGAATTATTACTTTTAGTCTTCAAATTTTCTCCAACAAAGTCCTTTTATTATAACCTTTACTTTTTGTTGTTATTTTTTTTTCAAAAGGATCGTCACAGTTCAACTTTGAAGGTGAACGACGATGCCGAATTTCGGTGGCACTTGTCATGTGTTTTCCAGTCTATGCAACCTTCATTACAGTAGCAAGTTCCATATTGAAAAGAATACAATTGGTGTAAGCAATCGGCAACCACTTTCAGTATTGGCAAACAATTATCCACCAACATTAGATTTAATAAAGTGTTCAGAACTATTTAAGTTGAATGAATTCAGTAAAACTTACCCAGGCATGGAGTGCAGCGCAGACATCGGCGATGAGAATCGACTTGTCTGTGACATCACAGGAAGAGTTGAAGCAAACTGCAAAGGTGCACATGAATGATAGGAGGTTACCGTGCGCAGTACAGTAATTGGGCTGCTTAAACTTCGTAGATTAATGTGCTGCTTCACAGAAAAAGGAAACGCATAATTTTCAAAGTTCAGTGAGGGAGAAAAGGCAAATGAAAAGGGTTTGGTGAGGTACTTTTATCCTTTTAAATATTTAGCGCTAATGGACTCGACCAAAGGACGATTCGCACGTGATTTACGCGCAGTACTTTAAGTAGATCCTATTGTGGCAGCTACTGATATCACCTCCAGAAAACAAATCACTCCTGCAATCTCACAGGGATTGCTATACTCTATTTCCAAAGAAGGGTACGAGACACCGCTACGGAATCAGTGCGTCAGTTAATGAGAACTAGATTCAATGAGAACTGAGCACTCTATCACTTTCTACCTGAGTAAATGCACTTAAACGTATGAGAATCTCACTCTCACAATCAGATCCTAGAACAGTTCCGATGCGCAAAAATTTCAGAGTTGAAACTAAACAATGGCTTTGACCCCTCATTCTACGGGAAAATTCTGAAGCGAAAACCCTAGTCACTCTCAAGCAAAGCTTATCTCCCTGGGCAATATTCTAAATTTGGGCGTTTTTCGAAAGAATTTATGAGTTTGCCCAGTGTTCCTACCCATTTCGTTGTGAATGGGTGCATTGTAGGCATTTTTTCGGTTGTATTCGGCTTTCTGCCCTGTCGACAGGACATTATTCGCACGTACGCAAGATTGCGTGGCTGCACACGCAAAATTTCGCACGGTCGAAACACCTCGCAGACGTGAAAAAATGCGGATGAGGCACCTGCGTGGTCCTTCATGGCATTTTTTTTTAGGATTTGGGTGTTTTTGAGGGTTTTATTGGGGAAAAATTCGAGTCGCGCGTCCATGTTTGGCGCGGTCAACACACCGCGTAGGCGTCCATAATTATCATCACTTTTGAAAATCGACCATTTAAGCTTCCATGATTATGCTTGCACTGCATTATGAAGCAATGCCGAAAAATTTCAATTACCTAGTTGAACGTGACTGTCAACCAAAAATAAGAAGAACTATGGAGAGAAGTTTAGATTTGTACAGTTTTATCCTTCTCTTTCCCTTTATCTGTAGAAGCACACGAGTGCAGGTGGATATACAAAGCTAACTGTCAACACACAGAAAGCATAAACGCATGCAAATAGGTGCACTATGTGGTAGAAATTGTCAACCGCTGTTAATAGGAAACCACTCAACGCGTGCTAACTTTTTAGAGTCATTTCGATGACAATCACGCCATATTATCCCCTTTTTGGCTCTAACCCGAAGGAGATGGGCGCCACGTGTTCTAGAGGGACTGGGGCTCGAAGAAATTCCTGGGTTCAATTGATATTTCACCATTAAAAATTTTGAATGCTTCAATCAAATCATTTTCTAAGCGTCTCCTCTAAGTACTAGGTAGACCAAGCAGGATATGACGTTATGGTGAGCAGTTATGACACTTGTACAAGGCTGTTCTCATGAGTAGACTTTGAGGGCAAGACCTGCGGTCAAATCCTATGATCATGTACGAGATTTATTTCCCATTGAAATCTATCTTCCACATGAAACCCTTCTCAACAAGAATGATTCCTCCTCCGCATCTTCTATTGCATACAAATATTAGAAATCAGCACTGCAATAAAGCTGGAATCTAAGGGATGCATTTTCTTACCTGGTTTTTCATTGACCAATTGAACGTCGCCTGCCCGCCCCTCGGCTGATAGTTGCCCGTCTGCCAGCCGCCACCGTAACCGTAGAACGAACCAGTGTCATCAATCTGAAACTCAAGTAATTCGCTTAAGAAACAATGGGAGAAAGACGAAATGGGTATGCGCCACCTTATTAGACGCATTTTTAGTTACTTATTTGACGTTGGATCCCTAGAAAAACAGTGAAATAACAACTTGTCTAATATAGTAATGTACGATGTCGTGGAGGAGTTTGAATGGGAGCTTCTGGTGTTTTGCACAGGATTCCATGCGCTGTTTACCGTATCCAGGGGCAGCTGGCCGAATATAAACAATGAGGAGAAAGTCGAAGAGGTCGCAGACACTGCAGCGCCAGAAGCCAAATTTGGTGCAGGTCGCGAGGGTCAAACTATTGCACCCTATCTCAGAGTGTAGCGTTCTGGATGCTGCTGAGAGTTTCTATTCTTATACATATACCTGGCAAATGAGGTGTGATGGTTAGCTAATTGTAAGTGCAACAAATGACACGCATATGAACTTATGTGGCCATTATACTCACCTTGAAATAAATTCAACGTTATTTCAACGTGAGCGGCCAACTAAGGACCAGCAAAGCTAAAAATTCCTATGCGCTTACCAAGATTCCTTGAAGAGCTTTCATGACTCTGGGAAACTAGCACAAGACTCGGTTCCCCTGTATAAAGTTAATGGAGTGCGGAGCATTCTTTGGATTATATACTTTTCTCCAGTGCAACTTAAATTATCGCACGGAAGCAAATGGAAATGAAATACTTGGTTGATCCATACGCTCTCGGAGGCTTGCGACTGAGTTTTCAATAAAGACTTTCACGCCATTTTCATTATTGACCCGGATACCATGAAGGAAGACATTGGCTGCAGTTGAAGTAATCAAAAGCTCACATATTTTTGCCGAATAAAGAATTCTGCTTCGTATTTTGAATATGATCAAAACAAACTAAAGAAGTTTTCCAACGGGGAACGAGGAAAAATATCGAAATCATGTACTCATGAAGATTACTGGAGCAGAATCTTCTGGAATGGTACAAAAAATTTCACTCGTTCTGCAGATATGTTCTGCACGGTTTATTTTGGCCCCACTCTACCATGTCGCCTATTTTTCAAGACTCTTCTCCTTAGCACATCATCCTGAGCTGTTCGGAGAAGAAACACGACATGGATGTCAAGAAAGAAATCATAGAGATAAGGACCCCCTCTTGTGTCACTGGCATTCGTGCTAGAAATAACGTTTTTCATCAGAGTGTGAGTGAAGGACCTCTAGAAAAAACTGATGAATGATAGAAAAAAGGCTAGTAATAGTTAATAGTTTAAACAAGGCGTTAAATTAATAAAATCTAGGAACCAGAGCGTCTTCTATTACCCTGTACAGAAAAAGGGGGATGGGATGAATAGTAGTAAGGAGTTTCATACCGATGCGTGGAAGGAGAGCCGGATTTGGAGGTCGCTTTCTCCGTCTAAGATGAACTCTCTAGGATCCGATTCAATGTGTGGACGAGAACCCCCCCCCCCCCAGTGTTCCTCCATGCTCTCCTACTTCGTTTTCCACCTACTGTACTTTAGAGACGCATTGTATCGCAAGAAGCAATGGCCTCACCTGCCCAGACGTATGCAGGAACGACTGTGAGAGCCCAGTTTGCAGGCTGCTGAGTCCAAGTCCTGTCTGTAGTCCTCCAATGGTGCTCATCGATGAGCCGAGCGTAGTGCTGAGACCCTTTGTATCCACGTAGTTCCTCTCCCGCTTGCGCCACTTCGCTCGACGATTTTTGAACCAAACCTGAAATTTTTTCTTACAAGAAATAATAGAGAAGGGAACTAAAAGGACACTGAGCGTGACGCTGCGTCCGGGGCACGGTATAGCTGGTTGTCGCAGCGGTTCCCCGGGGAATGAGGGCGCTAATTACAGGAACGGCCATCGTGAATAGCATTGCGCTAATGGATAAGATGTAGCGGCTAATTGAAATGTTGGAAAAGACATCGAGCAGGCGGCCAGGCGCGAAACCCCACCAGTAATGCTGTTACAACAGCGAAACGTAGGAATGCTGACGAGATTAAGGCGAACAATGACTTTTCAAGGCACCATTTTAACCAAAAAGAGGCCTTCCAAACAACAGTAACCAACCCTGACTCTTGGTTCCGTCAAACTGATCCAAATAGCGATCTCCTCACGAGTAGCCATGTCCGGGTAGCGATTCCGAGCGAACCAATTCTCAAGCTCTGTCAGCTGAAGGGCAACATTTACTCCATTAGCAGGGCATAATAGAAGCTATCTTCTCACCTGATGGCTGGTGAAATGTGTCCTTTGACGACGTGGCTTGTGAGCTTTTGTCGAAGTAGTTGGAGACACAGCACTGCTGCTTTCTTCTCGCTCATCCTCCAGATCTTCTGTCTTGTCGACCTCGACTGAAAATTTAACTTTGCGAAATTGTCCTCTGCTGGAAATCATTGGTGAATTGTGGAATAAATTTAGTGTTTTCTGAGGAGGAAGAAGAAGAAAAAGAAGAAGCAGTTAGCTCATCAGATTGAATATCTTCATCATAATAATCATATTGCAATTCCAGCCATTCTGAAGAGGCAGTTTGTCAATTTTATTTTCAATTTTTCAAAGAGTTTGTCAATTGGTGACTTTTCTACCAGGTCAAGGATAAAAGGTGTATATGGCGTAAGTTACTATCTACCATGTATAATTCACGTTGGATGTGATCTAAACCTAAAGATTTTTCTACAATAGTTAAACACCTCTTTCAACTTCCAATTTAGACCACCTCAACCCGAAATATTCTGGCGAAACATATTATAAAGGTGTTTTTTCTAACAGTCGAGGTTATTGTCAGCCTGAGTTTGAATAACTATATCACTTCAGCGAAAACTACCAGATCTTACTCAGTGACAGAATCTAGGAACGTTCCAGCGAAGACAGTGTTCCACCCGTTCTGAGGTCGACGAATTTTCCTGGCAAAAATCGGCAGAATTTGTTTGAGCGACTCGTCTCAGTCAGTGATGTCAAGTAATGGCAAAGTTTGCAAGATGTACTTTTTTCCAAAAAAAGTTGCCTACTACTAATGAACAGGAAGCTCTAAACATTTCTGAGGACGAACATGAAACGCTCCTTAGAATACATTAAGCAGAAAACGAAGAGGAAACAAAACTTAGATGAGGAGGTGACATCTGAGGGACAATTCAAGACATTTTCACTCTCAACACCATGGTATCCAGTTCATAACAAAATGATCTTACAAGTACAAGTTTTAATTTTTTTTTAGTTCTACGCAATGAAAGTACAACACCTATTGTACCGTTGCGATATAGAATCTAAATAAAGAATAAATAAAGAATAAAGCACAAGTTTTTCATACCTAGTTGTTTCAGCGTATTTCTAAAGATTTAAATTGATAATAACTGAGATAAGCTGTATAAACACTGAAAATTGCAAAAATTTCTGCTACACACCTTGCTATGGAAGACTTACGTAGTTCAGTCGTCCTGGAATTCACTGTTTCCATGAAATCTCCCAGGACTTCCTGAGCTACTCGGTTGTCCGTTTATTTCGAACGCATCGCAAAATGAGTGGAAAAAAGTGAAGGATTTCTTGCCTGTTGGGCTACATCTAGAAGTATTTGATTCCTTTCTATAACGTAGTCCAACAGACAAGACTGTTGAACCCCAACACTCAAAAACTCATTTACAGTAGCTCATACCAATTTATTGACTAATTCAATTCATAAGTGGAGCTATTGCAACACTAGTACATATTGCTTGGATTTTGCCTCTCACTCTAAACGAAATTACAGGTTTGTCTACTAGTATTGTAGTTTTTATTAGTTTTTTTTTTGCTCAGAAGACAGTTGAATGGAAAATCCTCACGAAAGTTGCAAATCTATAGAGAGAACAATTCAACCCCAGCGCTTGGGCACTATCTGAGTAATCCATAACTATTTACAAAATCGGAAACGTTGGACTGTGAAAAGGATATAGAATTTGAAACACAAAAATTGAATTTCCGAAGCAAATCTAAGAAAGTCAGCTGGATCCTAGGATCCGACAAAGTTAAACGACACCACGGGAACACCAAATTCTCACGGAGTTGAGCTAAAAATCTAAGGGAAATCAAGACTATTCGAGCACTTCCACTCTTCATGGTCTCAACCCTAGCGCTTGGGCGGCTTGGGTGAACCCACTACCGATACAAAGACGTTGAAAACTCACTTTTCGGTAGCTTCGTTGAGAAATTCCCATCTGTCGCTGGTAGCGGGACAGAATAGCCGAACACGTTCGAATCATACTCCTCAGTCCTCGTAGTTGAACCGAGATCAGGCAGCGATGAGCTGGCGCCAAGCGCTGACAAACCGGCGCCAATTCCGCCGTCGAGCGCCGACACAGCCGCACACACCAAATGCGAGGGAAAGCTGTGATCCATAAGCCCTCGGGAGCTTATGAGTGAACGGATTAATCGTTAGGAAATTGATCCCGGTGAGGATTTCGTGCTCGAGCCACGCCGGGCTTATTGTGGCTTACGGGGGGAAGCAGGGGCGTTGGCGTCGTCGGGGGCACGGTAGGTGGGCGGGCCTGAGTGAGGGCGCTACCGTATGCTGCGGCCAACTATTGACCACGCCCCCTGACGAATGATGGAATGGGGATTATGGCAGAGATGGGAAAACAATCCCCAACTGCCTTTGATTTCAAGACATATAGCTTTGAAATGACGATGATGAATCGTTGGAGTGATGACTTTGGATTGGTTCGGAAACGGTCGTATATGGCATACATTCGAGGGGTATGGACAGCTTCTTCATATGGTAGCCGAAACTGCTCCGGGAACTATCAAAAAAATTTTCCTTGACTTTACGAGGATTTAATTCAACCGAAACTCTTAATGCTTCTTTAAATTTCAATATGAATTTCTGCTGAAGCTTCCAGCCTTGCGATTTATTAAGGGAATAAAGAGGAGAAATCTACCAATTTACACCTAGAACCACCATCTCGTTCCATCTACGTAGAGTGCGTGAAACTGTAACCACACTAGTTACGGTATTAAGCTACGGTATTACTGAATGAATGGGGTGTTGGCGGTAGATAAAGGCATAGAACGAAGATAAGTTCTACAAAAATCTAAAGAATTTCCTCACTCAGCTTTTTGTCCTCAGATTTACCTAAATTTTTAAGTGTTCTTTCGCTTGCAAATCTAGCCAATATTCTTGAAATAGAAGTAGTAATAGTACCTGTTATTCTCATAGAACTCATCCACAGCCATGCATCGACCTCAGTTCCATCCCTCTCCAACTCTCCACCTCCATAGTTTGCTCGGATGTAACAGTCCAGCCCATGAATATTGTAAAATGAGCAATCATTGCCGAGAAATCCAGCACTGGCCCTTCAGAAATATACCTTAACCCATTGACGACCGCGCCGCTCACCTGTGAGCAGCGCCTTTTTCTCGGATGGTGGAGTTTGAGGGTTTATTAGGCCTTAATGACCCCAGCGGTTTTCATAGGTGGCCATATAGTAATGCTACCAACTCAGTGCGATTATAAAAATCTATATGGGATTTTTTTTATAAAAATTCGGGAGCCGAGAAAGAAGTCAGAACATGAGAAAATGTGGAAAAGCGTCAAAAGGCGCGGTCATCAATGAGATGAGGCTATATTTTCTGAACTTTTGGCGAACCAAGGGTTTGCGCAGCTGACTGAAACAATCTTATTTCAACATATATTCGTATAATTCCAGTTATAGGTATCTTTAACCGAATTAAAATTGGTAGCCCTTTCGGGGAACATTTTTTACAGCATATCGTTCACTTTTCGAGCTGTTATTGTTGTTCTTTGTGACACGACGTCGTCAAGTATATAAGAACTCGACACTCGTTCCCATCAACACCATAAGAACCTATTCAAAAGCTTTTGCAGGACCCAATAGCCATATCGAAACCCGCAGGCGTCATCATCATCATCGGCGACAGTCGATGAGCGGGGCGGCGTGTTTTCTTCGCCGAGCAGCTTATCCCCGCCGCCGCCCTTTGATTCGAATTTTCCAGACGGCTGGACGCCAGACGAATCGCCCCATATGCCACCGTAAGAGATTACGCAATGCGCGACGCTTTACCGCACCGAGCGTCGGGTTTGGGGTCGTAACTCATTCACATGACACTGACACAACACTATTAAGCATACGGTAGGGCAATGCCTAAGTTGGCGTGATTTCTTATTAAATATATATCTGAGGACATCTTGAAAGATTATGAGCAGGACTTAGGTCTTCGCAAAGGAATGAGGTGTTTCTAACATAGTTCAAGGCTTGTGCTTTACATTTTGAAGTGTTATTGAACATTTCATTGTTACTTTTATAAATCAAATGGAAGCGGAGAATGGAAAAAATGCTCCTGTTACCCTAAACTAAATATAGCCTAAAAATTCATATATTGTTTACAGCAGGGAGGCAAATGGGACAGAAAAAGGCATCCCCCTCACTATACAAATAGTAGAAGGGTAATACGCTAAAAGAAGGCTAAACGTATTAAACGTAGGTGGACCCTTCCAAACTCCGTATCTTCAACACCATATAGAGTTTTTTTTTAAATTATGATTTATACGGAAATTAGTAGCTTATGGGACCTGCCAAGGATCACTGCTTTTTAAGCACGGTAATCAGAGCAGTAAAGGTTGGGCCGATCTTGCTAGGAATATGTTCAGTACCTCTCCTCTCCCAATTCTTTCAGTTCCTTAGTATTTTATGAAATTTTTGTTCAATTGCACATCGATATTAGACAACTTATTGAGCTATTTATTCGGATGAAGTAGAACTCCAGTTCCTGGTTACTGCAATTAACTTTTCTTTTAAAAAGCCTTCGAGTGAACTTGAATAACTAAATAAATAATAAATATTCACTGAAGCGGAACTGCAGAGGATGCTAGCAACAAGTTCGTAACTAGTTCACAACGATCACTGATTCAGACTTCTTACAGATAGCGTAATATGGTCAGATAAAATCCCAGAAATTATGGAATTCGAAGGTGTTGTTTTAATGTGCGGTACTGTATTTCCTTGTTATACTTAACACACGTAGTTGAAATTATATAAGCATGTATTAGAATTCTCTAAATTCCAGGATCAAATGCTTGTTTCAATCCGTAGTTGATTTGCCTAAAATCGGGTACATCGTTCATCCTCCTTTGCAAGACTCTGAATTTGTAATATTGCGGTTCAAAGGTCACGTGGCACCCACAGCCGAGACAACTCAAACATTTATTTTATACAGTGATGTTGGGAGTAACCCCTTACATTCAGATCTGAAAATAGTTCATATCACGCCAGCTATTTGCGCCTGATTCCCTAGCTCTCCTGTTGGTCCCGCGTTTCGCAAAATTCCGCTTGTTTCTGGGTAAATTCCTATAAAATTTCGTGTGAATCGTACATTTGGGAAACTATCGAAGGAGGATTAATTCGTAAACACTGGATAAATCGTTGCTTGTGACCATGATGAGTACAAAGAGTGAGAAAGGCCGTAGCTACTAGTTTCTATTCTTCTATCTAGAACTGGCAGTGAGATTATCATCGCATTCGATCTTCCTGAAGTTTATGTATCAGGTTGGTGAGAAATTGATTGCCGAAACAATCACTTCAGTTCAAAGTGTTATAACTTGGTCTAAACGCAACGTTCGTCATCAATTTAATTCCCGCTCGATTCGCTAAATCTTCCCTGATAATGTAATGGAAATGGTGTGCCTCTACAATGAAAATTAAGATCGCCAAAATCTACTAATTTTTGGAAGGCGATTCCGACATGCTATAGATCAGCAATCTACTGCTCTCACAGGTTTGCATCTGGGACTCGGCAAAAGTGATATTCAGTTAGGGAAAGGTCTGGAGAATGGGGAGAATGAATGAGAACGTCGATGCCTTATTGCGCCAGTTTCTGCCTGATGAGTTTCTAAGTGAGAGGCTAAGTGCACAAACAACAACGCCAACAACATTTACAGCAGATTTTTGGACGTCAGCTCGAAATTACAATACTAGCACTCTGCTGTCAACGCTTGACAAGGTTGGAAGAGACTGTAGTCAATCACACCGTTACAGCACCATCAAACTCCTAACACTACCTACTCATTTCCATTCGCATTTCTACCTATTGCACAGAAACAGAGCTTCATCTAAAGTAATCACATGGTCTAGAAATGAGTCGTTTTGAGGCGAAAAATTAGGTTGGAAAAGATGTCACAAAGGATGAGGTGCTGGTCTGCTGCTACATTATGGGGTGGGCACTTCCGCACTTTCTTCTCCTGTCGATTGAAGTCAAATGTTTTATAACTGTAGTGTGGTGAGCATCCATCCTTGCTCTCAACGTCCGAATGGTGGGGTCCTATTCAGGTTTTACGACTGTCCTTAACATTTGACGGCCAAGCAGCAACCTCTCATCACGACCACGGCTGCCTTAGCGTTTAAAGTCGCTGGAAAAAAATTTCGCGAACCAATAGCTCACCGTCCATTAAGAAGAGGATTCCGAGCCAAAACAAAAGCATAATTACCGGATACCTCGGATAAAAAGTATTCGAGATTGGATTCATTAACCATGATCACCCAAAAATCGCGTCGGCTCATCAAAAGGTAGTCAAAAGAGCTAGCCAGAATATTGAGCGGCTTTCGAATGAAGAGGAAAAGCATTCTCAGAAGGTTACAGAATTTAGCTTAAAATTGCTCGGATTTCACAGAAGAAAAATTTTATTTGTGCATACCCCAAAACGGCAATTGTTTCGCACCAACCTGCTATCTTTGATAGCTATCTGCGCAAAATGTGGAGGCCGTACTTTCAAATTTTGAAATTATTTTCAAAGATCGCTCAAGAGTTTACTTGCAATCGGGAACGAATTTGTCTCCTAATCGGGGAACATCAATGGTTCACTATCGAGTCAATCAATTAGTGTGATCGCACTCTGTCGCATCTATATATCGCACCTTCTCTTGTCTCCGCTAACCATGTCTCTCCCACCGGATTACCCACCCAACCAGCGCAGTATACGACTCACCTTCTCTGCAGTCATCAACATTGGTGAATGCTGTAGTCTCTGGCTCCTTTGCATTTAACCGAGAAAATCTTTCGCCTTTTACTAAAGATTTCCGTGCAAAGGTGCATTTTATGAGTATTCGAGAATTTTTGGAATCCCCTCGAAAGAGCGGGGTGCTGGCTAGGAAGTTGGTGGAGACCGATGTTATTCGAATAGTATCCAAACATTCGAATATGGTTCGATAGAGGATTATACCGAGTGGTGTCACAACCTTTTATCTTTGTTTTCTTCTCTGGCCATTTTACGCCGACCGTTTCCACTCGATTCCCCGGGTAACTCAATTCCTGGAGAAAATGTAAGGGATCCGCCAGTAAAGCAAGTGGAATGTAGTGGAAATTTAAAGGGAATTTATGGGAATTCACAAAATGCAAACGAAAAATCCAATGAATATTAAATGTTTTCGTGAAATCCTAGTAGTAGCAGTAGTCCTGACTCAGAAAATTAATTAGTGGAAGAATCCACCACAGGAGGGGCTCGTAAGTCATCTAAGAAAAGCTAATCAACTTCAGAATCAAAACATAAAAAACATCTTGGAGCTATCTCAGGATTTTCTTGTAGCAACACGGTACTCAGGAATAGCAACATCCAGAACATTCTGTTCTCCAGCCTCAGTTTTCGCCGAAATTACATGGTAAAACAATGTTGTGAATGTCACAAAGAGGGTCTAGAGATGGCCAGGTCAGACTCCGACATCTTGATTTAGCTAATTTTCTGGTTTTCCTGAAAAGGCCTGATGCTCCGGATGCTACTTAACAACATAGACTTGATCCAGCCTCAACATACAAATTGCTTTTATTGCCTCATCGCTACCTACATATAAGCACATTTTATCACCAGAAGTGGCACCAGTTCGAAGAGAAGAAAGCGAAAATGACACTTGCTCCTACAACGTAAAATATTTAATTTCAATATAACCAGTCACCGGAAAATCGCAAAGAAGAACGACTACTGAATAAATAGAACTTTTCCTAAAGAGGACATAATACAGAAAAAAAGAATACATGAAGAGAATAAATTATGATTTCTTCGACAATAGCGCTCCAACGCTCAGCTTCGACACGACAGGGACGTGGCGGATTGTGAAAGAAAGCCTAAAAAAGCAATGTTTTCGTGAAAAACAATGGATACACCCGGAAAATTCCTCAGAAACATTTTTAAAACATTTAAAAAATTGTCAAGTTGTAAGAAATGCAGAGCTTCACCTCGTCCCTCGCACCAGCGTTTTGCCCCTATGCTCCTCCCCATTGAAAACTTTCTCGTCGATGACGTCCTCTGTGACTTCTTTGATGCCATGCAACAGATTCTCATACGCATCGTCAGTCATCAGGAATAGGCTGCGCGGCTCCAGAAGCATTGAGCCAACATATCGCTCTTCCTCGCTCTCGGCTTGCTGCAAAAGAAATGTTATTTAGCACATATTGTAATGAATTATCCATCAAAAAATAGTACGAAGATAGGAGATCGGGTAAGCTCTCCAAAAAGAAATAAAAGGTGTGAGATGAAATAATGTCTAATCTCTGCAAAACGTCAGGATTCCATTCTTGGCAGAGATGCACGCTTAGACGAAACAGCTTTGTCATCTGTTCCTAAACACAAATGAGAATGGTTGAAACACTCATGGGCGATAGATAGGCTCTCAGAATTCCGAAACCATTATGGATCCAGTCGCCATCATAGAAACGCCAACTTTTTAGGTAATTCGTAAACACATTCGCAAACTAAATAAGAAAACGAGACAATAAGTAAAATGATCCATATCGCACTAATTATAGAAGCATTTTGGTACCTAAGTGAAGATCCTCATTACAGTGAAAAGCAAGGAAGGCGAAGGGAACAGGAAAAATTCTAGCTTGCCTACTTTCTGACACAAAACCGTCACGTTTGCACCGCAACATAGCTCCCCAAACATTCCGACGAATCACCTACACGGAAATGTTTGCCAAAGCAGGCGAGTATTTCGTCGTACACGCTCGTAAAACGGTCGAATAGCAAAGATTGGGAGTTTACTCAAGTCTATCGTTCGAAAGTCATATTCGCATGCTCCCTCCCCTTGCACAAACATCAACACTGCTACCCCGACACTATTGTCCAGTAATGTATGCAGTGGTAGATACTCTGATGTTTTTTTTTTCGTATATTTCTATACTCATAACTACAGCCCCGGTCATAGTTGGCATTCAGCACAGCAGCATATTTCTCTTAGGAAAACAAAGACATATTACAAAAACACCACCAAAAATATTGCTAAAGGGTAGCTAGCTCATCGCTGTTTCTTCTCCAGTAATTCTCTTTCCACTCGCTTTTATTCTCTATGCACAAGAAAGAAAACAACAGAATTTTTGTGTAATACAAAGAGAAATTGTATAAATCACTCGAACTCTTCAAGACATAACCATAGTTTTGAAGAATGGAAACATCATTAGTAAGATGTTTGTGCTCTAAAGTACGTATGTACAGTCATATTTCATTTTCGAACATTTCCAGTGCTAGGCCACTAAAGGTAAACACAAGTACTCGTCAACAACTGCTTGCACTATTCTTCGTGAATATATGAGCAATATGTTTGCTTTTCTCTAATACAATTTGTGGCACTTTTGACAAGGTCTGTTAAAAGTGCGGCGGCTAAGCAAAAACAGGATTTAGCGGGAAGAAAAATATAATCTCATGACTCTAGTTACAGTATGGCACATTTGTTGATAGATGGACTGTTTTCTTTTTGTATATTTTCATTATCAGAAAAATTTATAAAACTATGGAGAAAGATTATGAAATATTCCTTTTCTGTTTTACGGCTTCAGAGAAGGTGAAACTGCAGCGGAGTGCCACTACAGGTCATATAACAAAATCAGAGAATATTTGCAGTGCCATTCGGCTAGATCGATGCAACAATCGAATTTTTGGAAACGGGATCAAACTTGGGTAACTCATCCAAAAATATGAATCCCATCAATCCTCCAAATGTCTATTTCGTGACGGAAATCGAAGGTCTAGAAAGCTATTTTTTTAATAAAACTTCAACGATAACAAAAATCGCACTCGTCAAGTAGAAAAAAGGCAGGCTGTTTAGGTGAGCTATGGATAGATTGCCATGCCATAAGCTCCACAGTCCATGTGAGGTTTTCCTAACGAAACATTTGTCTCTATCTAGCAAACATTCAATGAACGGCAGCCAACGTGCTCTCCAAGAAATTCCGCCAAAAAGCAAGCATTGGGCTTACAAATACGGCAAATGATGATGCACGATTTTTTTTTCCAATCAAATGAACATTCTCGAATACAGAGGCAATAAGAGCAACCGAAAATTCATATTCAAAAATTCCTTCCAAGCCTGGAATACCGAATGTCTCTAATAGAATGTTAGTCAAATTATACATATTTAATGTATACGGTGGTTCCCTTAAAATTAATTCTCTCAATAGAGAGGACCCCACCGCAACAATAACAACAAGATCCAGGGGATTTCCCTGGCACATTCTTCTCTACTTTACTTCTTATTCGAATTGTTAGAAGGCCTGTTTTTCGCTCAAAGCGTTTCTTTAATGAATGTCCTTCAGGGCAGCATGCACAATCAAAAGTTGTCAACGCTTATTCATCGACAGGTTCCAAACATTCGATCCATCCAAATACATATGAGACATTTCCTGGAAGGTTCAACCACCGCACATCTATGCCGTCTTTATTTACTTTCAGGATAATCAAACTCGAGTCTCATTCACTCATTCTGTCAGATACATGTTGAATTGTATGACATTTATAAAGAAATAGATAAAGATATTGGTCCCGAACTTCATTTTCAGATTGGTTTCATGCACTTATTCCATGCTAAATGACTGGACAGCAGCCACCACGTCTACTCATGCTATCCACACATTTCGAACCTGTCCAAAGCGCCGCCTCATGGTGTGTGATGGGCTCGGACACCGTTCAATTAACAATCTGTTTATTCACCACTGGACGTCCGCGCTTCAGTGCGGACGGTAACAACACTGAACATAATTGCCCCGCCCATTTCTGAGCGAGGAAACCGAGAGGGCGTTGCGGCCTTTTTTATGATGGGCCGCAACATGGTGTTACATCCAGAAACTATACACCACTTTGTCTTCAGGTCAATCTCACTGGAGAAAATCCTGCTAACATAGCATTTACAGGGATGCTTTCCCCTCTCCCCCCTCAATCCTACAGGATTTTTCTTCCGATGCACTGTACCTCATATTTTTCTTCTATTTTTCTCGTTTTTCCTCGACTCGTGAGAAGGAACGGAAATTGTGATAGGACTGGGGACCAGATCTCGCTCCTTTAAAATCTACATAGTACCTTCCCCCGCAACTCGTAGTACACAAATCGTTAACTGCGAACTTGCCCATGATGTGTAGGAAGACTCCTCTCGCTATTTTCCTTCAGAAAATCAATGACGCTGAACTACAATCGAGCAGCGTCAACCTCTAAGCCATGGACATTCCTCAAGTTGCTATTCTCATGGAAAGCAAGCATATGGAAAGCGGTATATTTGGAACTACTCTGCTTCCTCCTCATTTATGGCACCCTCTCCGCTATTTATCGATCCGCCCTGAACAATTCACAGCAGAGGTACGTTTACCCATCGAGCCATCCACAAAATGATCCAGAAATCAATGTCACAACAGAAGCTTCGAAGACGTGGTCCGATTCTTCGACAAACGTCTGGACTTCATCCCTCTCGAGTTGGTGCTCGGATTTTTCTGTACGCAAGTGTTTAACCGATGGACAAAGCAGTATGACAGCATAGGATTCATAGACAAGTAAGTGAACATTCTGATTTTTTGAGGTAGAACTGTTTGACTCATTAGAGGACGGTTTATTTCATCATTTGGCCCTACAAAAGCCATATCCCCATAAATACGACGAATTCTTACCGTTAAATTGTGCTAGATGATCCTTGAGCGGCATATAAGACGGTGGATTTTCCTCCCCGTCAAAAGTTAGTAATGAAAGGCACATGCCCTACTCTCGATAACCTCAACCTGAATTCAGCATTGGCCTCATGACAGCGCTGTACGTTAGAGGACGCGACGAGCGAGCAAGAATATACAGAAGGAATATACTACGTTATTGCGAGCTAGTACAGGTATGCCATTGCAATTTGGAAACAAAGTATGACACAGTACAAGTTCTCTCCACTTTCTTTTTGTTTTTCCTATTCACCCATTTTGAAATCTCGGCAATAGTTGGCCAAGGTGATGGCCCTAAAGCGTCTGCATCAATCTAAAACGTCTAGGTGCTCGTATTCCGTGATATCAGCTTACGAGTACGACGTCGATTCCCCACTTTGGACACTATTGTTGCCGCAGGTATAACCAAATTCACATACCAGTGATTTTTTCCAAAAAAAAATTCAAGCCAGAATTCAGGTTTCATGATGCCTCACGAAAAGGAAATTTTCGAATCATACAGTGACAAGGCAAATACACCGAAGTACTGGATCCCAGCCAACTGGGCGCTTGCAATGACATATCAAGCGTGGAAGAACGGTCACATTGAAAGCGCCTACTATAAAGCCACACTACAAGAGGTAATCCTGGGGATTTTTCTGAGTGGTCGTCACTTCACCGGGCTACTTCTAGGAAATCAAAAAATGGCGCACCAATATGGAATGGGTGTTCAACTACGATTGGGTGCCGCTTCCGTTAATGTATCCACAGGTTGGTTGCTATCTGCACCTAAGACAATGAGCATAGGATCGAGAAAACACAAAGATTTAGGTGGTCTGCTTGGCTGTTCACTTCTACTTCCTCGTCTGTTTACTGTCACGCCAAACCATTATTACTGAGCATGAATTGAAAGATGAGGTAATGATAATATTCATCTTCCTTTTCTAATTTCAATTTTTTCGCCATGATATGGAGAGATCATATGAGGAGCAGTAGACACTAAAAGAACATAAATAGGGTGAACCGAGTGGAAATTGACTACTCTGATTCGTTTCAATGCAAACTTTTTTTCTCCAGGAATAGTTCTCCTTAAATCGTTCACTACATTTTCGTAAGATATTTCCGTGTTTCAGATAGACACCTATTTCCCAGTTATGACATCCCTCCAATTTGTATTCTATATGGGATGGATGAAAGTAATAGAAGCCGTTCTCAATCCATTCGGAGAAGATGACGATGACTTCGAGACAAACGCACTCATTGACAGGAACATAACGGTAACCTCTTCCTAAAGACACCACTCCATCTCGGGAAGGTTTTCATCGATATTTCAAATAAAAAAAAGCCTGAGTAGAAAATAGGTAAAGGAGAAGCAAAGGAACCTGTGAAACGTAGAATTTTCGGGACAAAATCAGCAAAACGTTTCACCGTTATTACCACAGTACAGCAACTAGAATTTTTTTCAGAAAAGATACATACTGTGGGAAACTGTAAAGATGCAATGCTCGCATACAAAAAGGACTGCAACAGAAACTAGTAGCCCTGATACTGCCTTAGGTATCATTGGTGCGAAGATTGTTGTTGGAATTACTAGCCGAAAAAAAAATTGGTATATTTCTTCAGAAAACATTCAATAGTGCCCGGAAAATGTTTCTAAAAACAGTCGAATTGTTATAACCAGGGGCGCAAAAGCAGCATGGCCGCCGATAAGCCTTTTAAGCTGCATTTATAGTGCATCGGAGTCCGATACGGTCGGATAACAAGAGATACGTATTGATCGTCGTTATCCGATAATCGATATGTATCTTTTGTAATCCGACCGGATCGGACCCCGACGTACTATAAATGCAGCTTTAGACGAAACAAGCAATCCCATGGTCCACAACCTTAACGAAACCTCTATTGAAATCGACTGCTCGTTGTTTTTGTTGGACTTGTTTTCCGTCACCTATTCAAAGGTGAAAATATTCAGATGGGTATGATGATAGTTGATCAAGGCTACGACCGACCTCCAGAAGTCCGTCGTGACCCATTCTGGGATGAAGTCCACCCTCTTTACTCTGAAGAAACGTCACGCATTCGAAATCACCCACCGAGAGGATCAGTCAGCCACGTAAAGTGAGCATATTCCGAAGCAGAGCTCCTTCGAAGAAAAACCTGAGCATTTTTTCTCTTATTAACCCACCAATCAATTCAGGCTGGCAAGTTCGGTCACTGAGATCAGAATGATGCCTCACTTACGGGACAGTAGTAGAAGCGCTCCACCTTTGATCACGCTACCGTCGATGCGAGGAAGCACTAACGTCAAAGTAAAAGAGTAAGTAAACCACGTTTTGAGTCGAAGCAACTAAAGGATTGATTCGGCAAATTTTAGTGAAGAACGAGATCCTCCTCGGGTGCTTCAGTGGACACAACCTATCATCGCCAGGTGAGTAACAATTTTATCTCTCAAGGTTGAGGCAAGAGCCCTAACCAAATTTTCTATCTTAGTAAAACATTCACAAAACCTGTCGTTTTAGGATTCGTCAAATGGCCAAGTCGCTAATCTGCTTCTTTCTGCCGTGGAAACACAAGTGCACCAAGCCGATCAACAACAACAATAATAATATTAATAATAATCTTTCCACGGAAGACACCAATATGCCTGTCATAGCAAAGCAATATCTCCAAGCATGTGATACGCCCATTAGTATCGCTATTCCTACACATTCTCCCATAGCTCATGAGAAATACATTGAATAATTGTATTTTTCTCGAGTCCACCACAATATTTTGCATTCTACTATGTCTGAATAATCTTGCGAATAGAATATAATGATATAAAAGCATGCCCCACCTCGTGATTCCGCTACTCATAACTTCCGTGTATTGGTGGAAGTGATCTCAAGAAGTAGCGGTAAATTGTTTCCGGACTACCACAAACGGTGGAACTCCTCCTTGAACTCCCTTAGATTGTCCACCCAGAATCACTAGCAAATTCGTTTGCGCGGGTTAGAGAGTCCCCAGACTCCGCCGAGCATGAGAGAATGTTGGCATATCGTGCTCCAATGCTAATTCGAGCGGTTATTGCGCCGACGAGATGACAAGCGTAGTCAGGACGTCATGGCGCTAACGGCGATGACGGCGATCAGTCAATACATATCCGTTCTACTGTCGCCATTGCGCGTTTTCGCTGGTTCGTGGCGCAACCGGCGGAACCAGCGGAGTCTGAGTACTCTCTTAAGTGGGTTAAAAGTTATTTATGCTTGCGGCGCATCAAAGTTTACGCGCCGATACACAGTGCAAAGGAAGGAGGTAGAAGACAAATCCTGGCAGGTCAGCACTGTTCCTAGTTCCGCGACTGCCGCGCGAACAAACCGCGTTTCCATTTTCGCCGCTTTGGGTCGGCGCGAAAACTTCGTGGAGTTTTGTCTAGGCGCGTAAACTTTGACGCGCCGCAAGCATGAATAACTTTTTAGTCTAGGTACGCGACCATTTTCACTTTTTGTGGCGGAAGAACTATTATTCATCTCGTTGTATCCTACTTATTTCTGTCCAAGCAGATTTTTTTTGCTATACCTTTGATTTGTTTGTAGCACATCCACAGATGTATTCAAATATGTAAAATAAATATCTGTGAATATGATTTCCGCTCAGTGAAATACGCTCAGTCTTTCGGTATCACTGGTGAATCAAGAAAATTGAATTCTTTCTTCCTTCTCTAAGAAACAAGAGGAAGAGAAAATAGAATGCAAAACATCATAAGATGCGTAAAGAATAGCATAAAATTGACGAGAAATGACCAACAGAGTAATATATCAACTTCCAAGTTCCATATTCTTCTACTATTCAAGGAGGCAGAGGAAAAAGGGCTCTTATAAAAGACGTAAGTAACCTGATCGGAGCTAAACACCTAACACAAAAAGAACATCTTTGATAACTGCGCAGCACGAACGAAGCCGAACGGCGTAATGGTTCGGTTAGAAACCCCCAGCAGCAACAGTTCCCAGTTGCTGCCATTCTCCCCTTGATTGCTGCCGTCCCTCAGCAATTGCTGCTAAAGGGCCGACAGATTGAGCAACAATCGAGGGGAGGATGGCAGCAACTGACAACCTTGCTGTTAGGGTTTCTACCCGAACCATTACGCCGTTTGGTCCGCGTTTGTCCTGCACAGTTATCAGAGATAGTTCTGGGTTATTCACCTCAAAAGTTACAGATGTTCACCCTCACTCCTTATCACTTACCTACTCACACAAATGTGCGCTAAGAACACAATCCCAACAACATGACATGTCGAGTAGAAACTTTAGCAGGGCATTAGCAGCAACTACTGAAGGATGGCAGCAACTGGGACGAGGTGTTGTTAGGCTTTGTACTCGACGTATTACGCAGTTTGGGCCGCGTTCCTAGCGCATACTCATCAGAATACATGTATCTTTTTCTAACCTTTCCTTCGTTTTTGCTCCCTACATAGCAAAAAAAACCAAAACCTAGTGATGCAAGACCACTATGTCCAGAAAATCGGTGGAAACTTCGACATTCGTCAGAATAAAATGCATGGTTTTATGAAACATCAAAAAGCTTGCTTTATGAGACCACAATGAGAGTAACGTGCTCGTGCTCGTTGTAAACATAAGCGGTAAATAAGACGAGCAAGCCTAGACGGCAAGAGATAGATCTCGATGCATTGGATACTTCAAAATGTGTCAAGCGCAAGTGGTGCTTTCTTAATGAGACGTTTGCCTCTGATCAGGAAATATTCCAAGAAGGACGATATACGTGGTCAGGAAGGAATTTCGCTAAAGGGCAAGCAGAGGACATGTGGCAATTACGCAAATTTCCTCGATGATGCACAACATTTTTTCCATCAAATGAACACTCTCGAACAAGAATGTGCAATGTGGAAAAAAAATCACACTGTGATATAAGAACGGTAAATTTGACAAGATATAAGGTAGTAATGAATAATGAAATGATGATTAATGAATAAATGTCCTTCACAGCAAGCATGCATAGCGAGAAATTGTTGACGCTTATTCATTGATAGGTTGCAAATATTCGACACATCCACATATGACACATTTTCCGGAAGATTCATCTCCTGATGCTCGACGTTCGTCGCCCCTCGACACCAACTCTGCCTACTTTACTTTCCCGAAATATCAGTCCAATTCATTCATTCTCTCAAATAAACTTTAATGTGTATAGAATTTATAAAAATAATGATTCGAAATACCTCGTGGATTCCCAGCATTAACAGCTTACTTTCCTGGAACAACTAGATTTTAAGCTATAAAATCCCCGAAAAAATCGAGAAGTTATAAACAAGAGTTATATCAGAGCTAAGAAGCCTCTTCCTCAAAGAAGGATCTCTCTTTTTGTAAGGTTAGGATGAACAGTTCCTGATCCGGAACCATCTAAGGGGCAAGGCTGTAGGAAATTCCACTGCGAAATAGTAGTTTGAAGACTCAAAGTTGTGTTCAAATAGTAGAAATCCATTCTATCTGTTGACTGTCCACTTGCTTCTACTGCTTATACTTAACTTCTATTGCCTATACCTCCTTACTCAGGAATTTAAATAATGAAATAATTTTGAAGAAACAAAGCAACTGAGAAGACAATAAGGTACCAGCAAATTTTCGCCCCCCTTAGAAACTAAATTTGAAGAATTTGCACCTCAAACAAGGGGGTGGGTTGGAGTTGCTTTGTAGGTAGATAGATACATAGTATTAGGTTGTTGCAAAATTAATTGCCGAAATGGACCCTTTACTTCGGAGTGCTGTAACTTGGCCCAAACACCATTTTTCTCAGCAGTTAAGCAACTGTTCGATTCGGTGGATCCTTCCCGACAATTCAGCGGTAACTGCACGCCTCTATAACAAAAACTGAGATCACAAGAATTCGCACTTTTGGAAGGCAGTTTTCAGATTCAGATCAGCAATTTGCTGCTGTCGCAGGATTGTATCTTGAGCTCGGAAAAATGACGTAGAATAAGGTAATGGACTGAGGAATGAATGCATCGAATGAGGACCTCGATTTGGTTTTTGCCGGATGAATTTTGGAATGTAAGGGTTAGCGTTATCCTGGAGCAGGGGAAAACCAGCTTTTGTTCACCACTGCCGACCATATCTATAGCAGATTTGCGGTGCTCAACTCGAAATTACAATGCTAGGTCTCTGTTCTCAATGTTGGGCTGTGTTGGAGGAGACTGCAATGGATCACGTCTTTACAGCACCACCAAAATCCTAACACAACCTCCCTAGTGTGAAGATCTGGTTTAGGAAAACTTAGAGGTGGAAGGAAGTGTCTACCAATGCAAATTCATGCTTCATTTTATCGCACAGGAACCAAGCTCCATCTACAGCTATTTATGGTCTAAAAATATGTAGTTTTTGGGGTGAAAAATTAAATTAGAAAATGTGTCACGGCGAGTGAGACGCTGGTCATCTGTCAGATCGTGAGGTGTTCACTTCCGCACCTTTCCTGTCATGTCAATTGAAGTCAAATGTTTTGAAACTGTGGTACAGTGGGCATCCATCCCTGCCCTCAAAGTCCAAATGGTAGGACCCGGTTTAGGTTCCACGACTCTCCCCAGCGCTTGATTGTCAGGGAACAACCTGCGGTCAGAACCATGGTTGCCTTGGCGATCAAAATCAAGAAGAAACATTTGCGATCGGATAGCCCATTGCCCATTGAGAAGAGGATCTAAGCCAAAACAAACGCAAGAATATCGCATACCTCCGACGAAGAGTGATCGAGTTTGAGGTCATTAACCAAATCACCCGAAAATCGCGTCGGCTCATGATTTGTTCGCGATTTTATAAAAACCCTCAAGAAAGAGCTAGTCAGAATATTTAAGAGGCATTCAAAAGAGGAAGAAAAGCCCTACCAGATGGTTACATAAGTTGGGCTGAAGTTGTTCAAACTGGGCGGGAGCGAAAAGTTTAATTGAGCATACCCAAAACGGCAATTATTTTCGCAACAACCTGATATATCCTAAAGATAAGGTGAAGTCTAGGCTCTTTCTAGCAAATTCAGACAACCTATGCAATAAACTACAGGGAAAGCTACGGATCTCAGCAGATTTACAAAAAATCCTCGTCTTTATTCGAGCGATATCGTGATTTCACAATTAGACTTTGTTTCAAACAACTTTTTTTTGCGAGAAATCACACTCTACCTGTGTTTACCCTTCTACCCTATTCTATAAATAACCAATGACATTACCGCTGCATGTAGGGCACAAATTGTTCGCAATGAAATCATAACCATGACACGTAGAAAGCATCCTGCCACTGTATCTCTTTCAATAGAAATAGATGACGCTGAACTACAACCGAGCAGCATCGACCACAAAGCCGTGGAGATTTCTCAAGCTGCTATTCACATGGAAAGCTAGCATATGGAAGGCGGTCTATTTGGAACTGCTCTGTTTCCTCCTCATTTATGGAACTCTTTCTGCTATCTACCGAGCCGTTCTTAACTCTTCACAACAGAGGTCAGTGAATCTGTCACCTCATCAAAAAAAAAAACTAAAAATCAATCTCAAAACAGAATTTTCGGGAAAACGGTTCGGTTCTTCGACAAACATTTGGAATTAATTCCACTGGAGCTGGTGCTCGGATTCTTCTACACGATAGTCTACAAAAGGTGGACAAAACAATATGATAACATAGGCTTCATAGACAAGTGAGCAAAATTTACAAAATTCATTTTTTTTTTCAAACGACTGAAGTTACGGAATGATTAGTCGTGAACAATATCGTCCGCTCTTCCGTTTTGGCTTTTCAAAAAAGAACAGGAAACGCCCTCTTACCTAAACCCAAGCATTAATTCAGCGTTGGCCTCATGACAGCCCTGTATGTGAGAGGACGCGATGAACGAGCAAGAATGTATAGAAGAAACATCATTCGTTACTGTGAGCTGGTACAGGTATGTCCAAGAAATTCTGAGAGTCAAAAATGGAGTAGTATAGGTTCTTCTTTATTTCCTCTAACAGCTTAGAATGGATCTTCAGTGAACGTCAAATCTACACCATTCCCCAGCTCTCTCTCTCTCTCTCTCTCTCTCTCTCTCTCTCTCTCTCTCTCCTGTTCTCTTTCTCTCCCTCGAGGACGGATACACGAAATTTTCAGAGCACGTTTACAAAATAGATAAAAAATTTGCATACGCTCACTTTTAATTCCTTGTCTAGGCTACGACCTTAACAATGTTCATTTCAACTACCTAAATTTAGAACTAATTTTTACCACCTTTAATCAGAGCCAAATACTTCTTGTTAGCTCTCTCTCTCTCCCCCCCCCCCCTCCAAATTAAAAAAAGAAAAAAAAAGAAAAGAAAGGTCGCACTCGAGTGCTCAAAAACCCAGATTTCCACGACAGGACAGGTAGCAAATCAAAATGGGTGGTGTCAGCTTTGTTTTTAACACCTTCAGCTTGCAGCGCATCCACATCATTCCAGGTGCTCGTGTTCCGTGATATCAGCATGCGAGTACGGCGTCGATTCCCTACGTTGGACACCATTGTTGCTGCAGGTACAGCCAAACTCACATATCAGATATCCTTTCCAGAAAAATTCCAGACAAAATTCAGGTTTTATGATGCCTCACGAGAAGGAAATTTTCGAGTCATACAGTGACAAAGCAAATACGCCGAAGTACTGGATTCCAGCCAATTGGGCGCTTGCGATGACATATCAAGCATGGAAGAACGGTCATATCGAAAACGCTTACTACAAGCTCACACTTCAAGAGGTGATCCTGGGGTTTCTCAGGAAAATATTTTCAAGTCACAGCTCGAAGCTCATTTTAGGAAATCAAAAAATGGCGCACTAATATGGAGTGGGTGTTCAACTACGATTGGGTGCCGCTTCCTCTGATGTATCCTCAGGTTGGCTGTGACATGCCTAGAGTAATCCTAGGCAGACTCTCAAGAGAATTGAAAATTTAGGTGGTCTGCTTGGCTGTTCACCTCTATTTCCTCGTTTCTCTATTATCTCGTCAAACCATTGTTACTGAGCATAAATTGAGAGATGAGGTACTGTTAGAAACGTTTACTAATGTCAACACACTTCTTTTTTCTGAAATTGGTTCTCCCAGCCTCAGAATGGGTAGATACATCTGGAAAATATGGACTTTTTAACCTTTGATGCACACAACGATTCTCCATAAATTCTGCGTGATGCGCGAGCCTTCTGCCACAGATGTAACCTATAATTCCAGCAAACTTTGCGTTGCAGTTTCTTTCTAGTACTTTCCCATTTCAGGTAGATACCTATTTCCCAGTCATGACATCCCTCCAATTCGTCTTTTACATGGGATGGATGAAGGCTATAGAAGGCATTCTCAACCCGTTCGGAGAAGACGATGACGACTTCGAGACAAATGCTCTCATCGACAGGAACATAACGGTATAGTGCGTTTCACCGAGAAGCATAGTTGTGCGGATATTAAAGGCAGAGGGTCACCTCGTTGCCTGTTGGATTTACCAACATATCCTAGACCTTCTCATCATGTTGATCCCTGGGATGTACATCAAGAGGCACAGAAGCGACGAAATCCCCATTTTTGAAAGGCTCGAACTGGGTAAAAATTTGGAGCCCGGAGGCGGATCGCTCCAAGCTGTGCTGGCTGCCTGCCACGGCTGCCGCGTCGGTCAACGAGTCTTGGCGTGTTCAATCGATAAGATCAACGGCTTCACATGTCAACTCGGGTTGGCAAACTGTTACAGACCCGTCCTGGAAGACGGGTTTATAGACCATTCTGAGACAATTTATGTATACCGTTGGAACCATCGCGCCGAGTAGATGCAGAATCTGCTGTTAGCTGAACTACGAAAATGAGGTGGACCCCTGCCTTTAAAGAAGGAGAGAACACGAGAAATAAGGCCGTAATCGGTAAGGCATGAGAAATTCAGATCATAGGCACAAATACTCAACTATCGTCGTTTTTGAGACGGAACGGACTATATCCTTTCCTCGCGAAGAAAAGGCTTCTCATCTGTACTCCAAACAATAAATACCCTCATCGAAAAACAGATGCGAAAAAGGCAAAGAAACTGGCTGAAATCATAAGTTTCGAAAATCTGAGCAATGTCTCTCACTGCCATTACAAGTCCATAAGAGAAAGTAATTTTTTTTAATTTCAAGAGGTGCAACCTACCATCTGCCCTGGCACAGTTCAAAAGACTTGCGGACAAGTTCCTTAAAGAATCAGCTTATTAGTTTATCGTTCCTGAATTTTTGATGAATTTGTCGTCTTTCTACACTATTGTTTGTCTCTGATTTGATTAACTTGTTTGTATTGCGTTTTATGTTGTTTTACATCTTTTTTTTTGGAAATTATTCATATAGCGTGGAAATACCACGTATAAATAAATAAATTAATTAATTAAGAAACCTACACTACAGAAAAAAGACAAAGACAGAAATGACGTAGGAACACTAATTAATACTAATCTTTTCCAAAGACCTAAGCAAATGAATATAAAATTTAGATGGGCATGATGATAGTTGATCAAGGTTATGACCGACCACCGGAAGTGCGCCGTGACCCCTTCTGGGAGGAAGTGCAACCTCTCTACTCTGAGGAAACATCACGTATTCGAAATCACCCACCGCGTGGATCCGTCAGTCACATAAAGTAAGCATATTCCAGAGCAACTTCTCGAGAAAAAAATTCTAGAACGAAAAACTAGGCTAATCAATTTTGAATTGATAACCAAGCAATTAATTCAGGCTGCCTAGTTCCATAACTGAAATCAAAATGATGCCTCACTTATGGGACAGTAGAAGGAACGCACCATCTTTCACCATACTCCGCCACAGACGACAAAGCACAAATGTCAGAGTTAAAGAGTAAGTTACGCAACAGCTGAACCAAATGAATTTATAGAATGATTCTGGCTAATTTCAGCGAAGAACGTGATCCACCCCGATTGCTTCAGTGCACACAAAATATAATTGCTAAGTAAGCCAAGATTCCATCTTTCAAAGCTGATACACTAGCCTCAATCGAACTCGTTCTCCCAGTAAAACACCTGTAGAAATCTTCTAACATAAATTGTAATAATGAAACATGTTGTTTTAGGGTTCGCCGAATGACAAAGTCCTTAGTATGCTTTCTCGTTCCATGGAAACACGAATGTAGCACACCGATCAACAACAACAATGTTGCCAATGATGACACCAAATCGCCTGTTATAACAAAGCAATATGTTCAATTCAGCGACATGCCCATCAGCATCGCTATTCCCACACAGTCTCCTGTATTAAATGAAAAATATATTGAATAATTCTTCCTCTTTTCGAATTCATCTAAATACTCTGCATCCTGCCATGTTAGCCGGCAAGAATAGTCTTGCAGACATAGAAAAGCATCGTAAATGAGCATGTTGTTCCATATGTACGTTATCCTTCCCGACAGCAAAAATAAATTAGTGATTACAACAAAGTTGTAGGTGAGAGATATCAATTGACAAGTAGCAAGAGAGATCAATCAACTCTTGAAAGTAGGAAGCGCTACGTATTCGAATTCACTTCATATGCGTAAAGGTCTTTGAATGCGCATGTGGACAACATAATAGCCTCCGTCAAGTTATCTACAGGACAGCGTGGCCTCTTCCCAGACACAGAATTCATGAGGGCAATTCATGCTAGGGTGCATGCATTCAATTCTGCAGTTTTTTTTAAAGATTAAAACCAATCAACGCGGAAAATACAGTGAGAATTGCGGGCGATCGCCGCGACTATCCACGACGTAAGCATACACGTCCCACTTGCGTCTCGACTGCGTCAGGAATGCGTATCCATACTCAGACAATAAGAACGGCCGACCCGCGGTCGAGCAACGGCCGACCCGCCGCCCAAGACCGCGGGTGGGCCGTTAAGCGGCCGCGGCTCGGCCGGTAGTGGGCCTCGGGTCACCCGCACATACAATACCAGGAATGCAGGGGGACGCCCCTTTAATCGAAATTCTTTCATTTCGTTCTGATATGACTCCATTCAAAGTTCTACTCGTGTTTTCAAGGGTTAAAGCTATGATTTATTTCTTCTGAGGATGGGAATAAAGCACAAAGACTACAAATAACGAAATTGGCATCTAACAATAAAATTGATCACAAGTAGCAAAATCGGCATCTAATAAGGAGACTTATGTGATGATGTGACAATACGGTGAAAAAACTGCATCTAAGATATAGAGTTCCTTAGATGAAAACAATCACTTCTTCAACAATTTCGAATCGGGTAACGAATGAAGAAAAAACAGCTCCAATGAGGAAAAGAACTTCAAGCTAGGAAAAAACGAACTATACAGAAAGTTAAACTCAATAAACCAACAATGAAACTACTTTTGAGCATCGTTGAGTTTCGGTAGCGAAGGCGCAGTAGGTAAGTATGCTGAGTTGGAAATTTGCGGCAATTGTCTATCATCGGCACCATAGTATAGCACATTCTAAAAACATTACAGCCTTGAAAAAGAATTTGATGGTGAAAGAAGAACAACTGTTTCAAGTTCAATCCAAGTGTGTGAAAAGATAAAAACCCACTAGATGACATCGATATCCTCGTCGTCTTCGGTATTGTTATCAGCCCGGGGTCTTTTCGCTTGTTTCTAGAAAGAAGATGATGAAAAAATTGCTTCAGCTGCCCAAAACCATTAGAAACTGACAGTGCTGGGAATCCATTTGAATTCGATGGCGCCATCCTCGTAACTGTAGGCACGAACGTCGCGGCTGAAAATGAATGTGAAAAGAAGTTCGGTGACATAATATGAATTGTCCTCACCTGCGACTCCTCTAACACTGGCTTTGTTGACAGACAGAATACGGGAACTCATGGCATAACCTGAAACTGAGAAATTCGAGAATTGCTTATTTGATAAGGACTAAATTGCTCGAGGAAATAAGAAAAACAGCGTTGAGAAACAAGCGCGGACGCAGTGCTTTAGCTGGATTACAAGAAAACAATACAAGCAGCACAACAGTAAACTAACGGTAGGAAATGAGACGTTCCTTGTGTGAAGAATTTACCAGCGAACACTTGAATTAGAGAGTGTCAGCGCCAGCTGAGATATTTCGCAATTCATGGGCCGCGGCTTGCCCGCAAAAATTATGGGGGCCGCGGGTCGGCCGCCAAAATTTTAGAGGCCGTGGGTCGGCCGTCCCTAAGCTCCGCCCAGAAACTAGGGGCCGCCGGTCAGCCGAAAGCCCATTTGGGGCCGCGGGTCGGCCGTTCTTATTGCCTGAGATATATCCTTCATCAAATAGACACACCTAGTATGAATTTCTCTGCTGAATTGATGGTCGCGAAGAAAGGGAGGACTCGGTTGCTGCAAGGCTTGGTTCGATCCGTCGACCAAGGCCGCTGCAGCAATGTCTCTATCTATTGCTCTACACGCGCTCCGTACAAAAACAGCAATGAAGAACGAAAAGTTCAGTGTTCTAGCACTGGAACAACATCAGATGAGGATGAAAATGGTATACATGGATGGAGAGTAGCCCTGAAAAATGAATACGGATGGACAGTTTTCTTAGTCCATTCAGCCGGAGAAGAAGAAGCAACATAGTGTTGCAAAAATAGTGATAGCAAGAAATAACAGCTGAGCCAATAGAAAGAAATTCAACTATTCGTGAGAGATGGCATCAAAGTGCTACATGAGCAAGCTATGTACAGTCATTCCGAATCGAGCCAAAGTCTTGACTACTAAAGAGAAATAATGTAAAAACAGTAACTGGCTTACCTCGGGATTTATTGGCCTGTAGAAATCCAAAAGGGCGTGGGATCCCATTGTAACGTTTGAAACAACATGATAGAAAGCTGGTCCATCCGTGTGCGGCATAATTCCTTGGCCGGGTTGGTACTAAAAATTCTTGAAACTGACGAAACCACAATCAAAAAATACGCAAATTTTCAAAATGAGAGGCTAACTTCGTTGACTAGGACATGATTTGTGGCGGGAAAGAACTGCAGATCGTCAATTTTCTTCATTAGATAACTGAGCTCCTGGAAATAATTAAACACGAGGAATTCCTCCACAAAATAGAAATGAGCGGATCAACAGCGAATCTTTCGGAATAATGTCCTCACCAACGGTATATCATCAGCTGGGATTAGTGCCTTTTTGCCAACCACACCACCGTACATCTGCAGCCGCCTATTCAGAAGCACTGTCCATTTCGGTTGTGGCGCATTAGCAATGCAAGACATAAGCACCTCTTCTTCCTCAGGTGTTATGAAGTTTGGAATGTAGTAAACTGAAGGAGGAGCCTAAATAAAAACAGTGCGCTATAAATCTCTGTTAATCAAACTAAAATATGTATAGCTAGTAGGCTTTAGTTCAATAAATAGTGATGACATCGCTTGACGGGAGAACCCTGAGCCCACTTCCAGCCTCCCACTACTTCCTTGAACGAAAGTCGCTGAATTAACGGTTTTTTTTCCAACGAATGAACTCGTGAAGGGTGTCATGTTCTTTCTTCCGCTATATGCACAGCGGCATGGGAAATGTTTGAATGTGTGAAAAAAAACGCTTTCAATTCAGAACACCCACGTTTTTAACAAGGAATTTCGATAGAGCTTCTCGACCGTCCATAATACCTGGAAATTGCCCTTTTCAATTTCAATGTTTGAAAAATGAGTGAAAATATGAAATGGCTACCATTTCTAACAGAACCCTTGTTGGAATTTGAATATTTATCCACATCTACTGCTACACGTATTTACACGGCCAATGCTGATACCAGATCAGGCAATTTACAACAAAGCGTGAAATTGAAGTAGTTCGCAACGGTTGTACAGGATTATTACGTAAAACATCAACAATAAATTACAGCCTACTCTCATATTTGAAAGACGTTGGCTAACAAAAAACAAACAAAGATGGAAGCTCTAAACCCAAAAAATTCACGAGAAGCGCCTTTAGTTCGGAATAAGTAGGAACAATCCTAATCGATAATAAATATGCAGCCACATTGAAAGGAAACACCAACAGCTTAGGCGAAAAAAATATAATAAATTATTAACAGGAGGTATGCGCTTACTACAATAATCCATTTTCTACTAGCATCTGTAGTAAGGACTACTGATCACACGGTGATGCCAACGTGGAAACGGAACAATTTACAAGAAGAACGAGAAAAAAACGAAATGTTTGGTTCAAATAGAGAACAATTACAACTGAAATAATTCACAGCGAAAGATAAACTCCGACGTGAAGCGTGAGCTTAAGGAGATCAAAAATGTGAATCAACGGCCGGCAGTAAAAAAAATAAAGTGAAGAAATAAATTAAAACAAGAATGTGGATACATGTAGATGAAAAAATAGTTTTTACGAAACATATACCACAAAAAGCATCACAGATGTTACAAAACAGGAAATGTGACGGGTAATTTGTAAGGACTTTGCTCTAGTGCGGCAGCCAATAAAGAGTTGTCGTTCAAAGCATCATGCGCATCTCGAAAACCCGATTCTCTAAAAGAATAAGCAAATGTAAAAAGCCCTCAAAAACACACAGGTGAAATGTAAAGGAGGCACAAAGAAGCCAATTACAACTAACCTGACAGGAGAGAGGGACGCATCCGGATCAATTTTCTTTGTCTTAGGAGGTGTGGTGGACAAGAAAGCATCCGCGAAGGTACTTGGTAGTAAATCCATCACAGGTATCTCTTTAACTGGAGAATACCACGAATCCTGACGAGGCCGCTGCAGGAAACTGAGCAATTAGCAGGCAACGCGGAAGATTGATTGCGACAAATACAACTTGAAAAGGAAACAAATGGGGATGAAATTCACCTTTGCTGGATTGGAAGAGCTTGTCCCGGCTAAGGCTTCCGTAGGAGGAAATGTAGTTGGTAATAGGTCTTCAGCTGTTACTGGAATGGAATGCAACAAACGACGTTCGGTTGGTTCTGACTTGACGTTAGGAGCAAACAACTGAAAAAAAAAGAGTAACACATCCTTCATTACAAACGCATGTACACTAATACAGTGCAAATCAAGCATATCCACAGATGCGGCTATCCAGAAGACATACATATGCAACCGTAAAAGCGTACTCTTCCACAAAAAAAAAGGAAATTAAATCTTCAGTGTGGATTACTTGGTTGGATTTACTATACAGCTTTTCAAATAGGATTTTCAATGCTCAAGGAGCTATGTTTATAATTTCGAAGCCAACAGGAAGAACTCACATTATGATCGGGCAGGTAACTACTTCTTTCAGCACGATAATCATCCTTAACTATATGCATAAGATCCTAAAAAACAGCTGTTTTCAAAGATGACGTAAAAATATTAATGTAATCAGCTGCTATCGTACCTCAGCTGCTACAGCATCTTCGTTGTTAAAAAGATCACGTGTGTTGCTGACATAAGCAGCCTATACATATGTATTATATGAAAACGGTGTATACGTACAATCCAATGAAAATAAGAAATCACCTCTCTTTGCGTAGTTCTGTTCTCAAGATACACTGTCTTTAGCACTTGCTTAGAATTTCTCTCCGGTGCTGGAAGCCCTTTCGTACCATCTTCAATTGCTTGCAAATCTTCTGCAACAGTATCGATGGGGCTCAGACGAAAGAAATCCCGGAAGAAATGTTTATCTAGTTACCTGGTCGTGCCATTCCTTCCGTAGCAGTGTCCGGATTACGCTCGCGCCATTTCCGTATATCGTGGTCAATTTTCTCCGACCTCTCAGGATTTATCATCCAAAGACACGACTTGCGGGTTTGTTGAGATAGCGAAATTTCTTCGTCCACCTTTAAATGTGCTTATTGCAACAAAAAGCTGGTATAAAAAATCATTGCACTCACTTCAACTTTGCAGAAGCACTTGTTCAAGGAAAGATTGTGTCGAACAGAATTCTTCCATCCTGATGGAGCAGTGCGGAAGTATGGAAAGTGTTCGCTGAAACAAAACTACTAAATTGGGGGGAACTAAATGGTTAGATCATCTCGAATGCAAAAAAATGGAGTAAAATCCAATGGCATCTGTGACTGATGCTCGCACAACTTCAAGTATATTACGACAACACTTCCATAGCTACAAAGCAAGAGAGCAAAAAGATAACATGAAAAAGAAAGAATGGAAACCCTACGAAACTTGATAGAAGAGAAAACCATGACAGAAGAGCCAGAAAAACTTCATAATGGCAATTCTGTTGAAATAAAGAGAAAATAGTCGGAATACACACATTTTGCATTATAATGTTCGAATCAACAGAGGAAATGCAGCAAAGAAGGTTAAATGAAAGAAAAAATCGAAAAAAAAAAGACTCAAGTTGTCAACTCACAGCATGAAAGCGTAAATTTCGGAAACAGTCAATTGACCTGTCCCACTGTTCTTGAGCGCTAACGCAATAAGATTCGAGTACGACCACCCAGGTTTCGGGTACTGACTGACAATGACTGGATTCTAAAAAAGAAAGATAAAAAAAGTGAATTTTCAAAATCTAGTACGAACTAAATGAGAAAAGTCTCACCCTTTCTTTCTTTGCAACCCATCGTGGCCTAGACATGAGATCGACGCTGATGTCTTTAGCAAATTTTGACACGTCCACCTAGGATCATATAAAGACATCAGAATTACATTCAAAACAAGAATAGTATCAAACAGACCCTATCCACCCATTCGTCGAAATCGTCGCAGTTTTCCTCGATAGCACCATAATGTGTGATATCTTCATCCACCCAACGCTTCTCAACGTTTCGATTCACAATGCTAAATACAAGAATATTCATCGTGATAATGCAGCTTTCAGGGCTTTCTTGAAGATGATTAGCAGTAGTAAAAAAAAAGCCACCTAGGTCTTGTTACCGAAGCAATAATACCATGCTGTGTTCCAAATTTTTGCTGACCAGACGATTCATTATTTATTCGATGTCTGGGATGCATTGTGTGTTGCGAACTCTGCGGGCTGCCATGAGCCTGAACGGTCCAGCTATTGCCTGAAAAGGAATGTAGTGAAATCCTTAAAAACCGATTCTAAAGCATAGTCAAATAGTTGTACCTCGTAGTATACTGCTTGCATAAGGTGCAGAACACACTTTCACTGGATACTCCGCACGAAGTTGAGCCGAAGGTGCAGCTTGCAAGTTGAGAGACTCGCGAGGTTGATCGTACATTTTTGGAGCCTTTAGCACATTTGTCAACTCGGAGTATGTAGCAGTTGTCCTGAAAATGATTGAGATTAAAGGCCTAATGTGAAAAATATCACTACCTCGGAACTTTGGCAGCACTGGTAATCAAGAAGAAATTAAACAAAAGTGAATTAGCAATATCTACAAGATAGATATTGCTAATTCTCTTTTGCAGTAATAGGTCAAGCGAAATGAATAGAATAATAGAAAGGATAAAAGACAAAAGTTGAGAGAAACAAGAGCTTTTCAAGATTTTGCATGAAGTTTTACCTCACGGATAATGTGTTTCACTGGGAAGTATGGAGTTTTACCTCACATATTATCTGTTTCACTAGGGAGGATAATTGAGAAACTGCACAGAGAAGAACAGCGTGGAAAAGTGTGTGAGGGAAGAGAAAAACAGGAATGAAAACATGCATGAATACTCAACTATCGTCGCGTTTGAGAAAGACTATAACATGCATGCACCCGATGCTCGGAAAGAGGAGAAAAACAATTTTCTAAATTTCAACGTAGGTGAGTAAGATGTACATGGAAACATGAGGAAGAGTAGCAAATGGGTAAAATCTACGTATTTTCTGAATCTGATTTGAAAAGAAAGAACAATTCTCTTTTCAAAGTTATTTCAAGAATAAATAACTGCTTCAACATAGTGACTGCTTTTCGGTCATAAGTCTGAAAACAAGAACTTGAAAAATGAAAAAGAGCATACCTTGAATTTGACTGAGTGAACTGAAGATGACCAGAATCAGATGGTCTTAAAACGGCCGTTGATGTTGGCTCATCTTTTACAACCGCTACAAGAGAACCATCTTCTTTGACAACCGGCTCGAACATCCCTGTTGTAACATTAATTGAATGTTAATAATAGGCTAATGAAGCAAAATGAATGCGAACATATAAAAACTTCAAAAAAGGCGGAAGTAAGTTGTCGCAACCACTTGCAGTTAGAAATAGTAAAACTAGTGATTTACCAAAGAATGATAAGAGACAAAGCAAAATTTTCATGAAAGCTGGAATCGAAGAAGTAAATATGACACGTAGAAAACTACGTCAAAACAGATGAAGGCTTCTTAAGGAATTAATGCGTTGAGAAGATTCGAAGCCTAGTAATGAAAATATATTAACGATCAAGGATATCCATAGACGTGTGATATTAACGAATATATGTTGACCAATCTGTTATAATGGTAACAAAACGAACAAAACCATGCAAAAAAAAAGAAAGTACGAGAAAGATGCAAAGAAATGTCGCCAAAAAAATACATACAGGTAAAAAGGCGAGAAAAATCATCCCAGAAAAGAAGACTTGGAAAAGAAAGAAAAACTCAAAGAAGTTAAACTTGCAAAAGAAATGAACAAACTAAAAAAACCTCAGGAGCAAGCGTCCTCAAAAAAAAAACCATTCAAGTGAAGCACAAATTGAACCAGGCATAGGATGGATATTTATGTAAGATAAATGATGTAAAAGCTTCAGAAAACTAGAACACAAAAACTATGAAAATGAGAAACATGGAAAAAAGAAAGACCAGCCATGAACTATTCGATACGGCACATTCAAATAATTGGTGCTCCCGCCTCGCAGACGTCCTTGCGGATCTGCGACCTCCGCAAGTTATTGCCGATTAGTACCCGTAGAACCAACACAACTTCCGAAGTGATTTTCAAACAGCGGTAATCGGAGCAAGTTTTACGCTTTCTTGTTTGTACAGATTACATGGAAAAAATGCGCTGAAGCATGCAATCTTCGCTGGGGAGAAATATTTACAAAGGCGTTCTTGTTTTTGTATTTTCTCTATGCTATTTGATAACATAGAAGTGTTAAAAATTTTGGAATACGAGTACATCTATTCCTTTGCAAGTACATCACGATTTCGAAAACGACCTGTACTTTACTTGCGAAATTTTCGAAATTGCGAAAAATACGGCACCGGTGACGTCAATCATGATTGCACCCGCTGAAATGGGGGCAACCCCCTATAACTCGTTAACCCACGTTGACATGAGTTAACCGCTATACAGCAGCGTTTAATTAAGTTAACACGTATCAACGTGTGTTAACGAGTGAAGTGGTGCTGCCCTCATTGTGATCATTATGAGGGGTGCAATCACGATGCACCCTCTAGTACAACGATACTGGGCTTCACGATACAGCCTTTGGATGCAATATTTGATTTTATAGTCGCACGGATTTGTAGCAGAATTCAGCGTTGCTGGCCCGCTCGCACGCGTCACATCATAGACCCGGTCAAGGAGTGAAGACAATGTGAAAAATGCAAAGGTGACCCGCTGTTTCTGACATGTCAAAACATGCACAGCATAGTTTCTAACAGGTTAAAACGAGGAGAAACTGTTAATGTGTTAAAATACACGTGGTGTGTGTCAGGACATGTCAAAATCAGCTAATCACCGGTACGAGCGAATAATAGTGGTGCGGCTGCAATTATAATGATTATCACTATACAGTTTTGGATGAGCATGGCCGATTTTCGCAGCGCTTACCCTTGCTCCACATCGTTACCGCTAGCAAACCTATCGCATGATATGGTATCAACTAAACTTGTGACCGAATAAAAACCGAATAGTTTTGTTACATTGATTAGCGATTCAGGAAACAGTTTCAACATTCAGACATTCGAGAATATGGAAGCCCTAATGCTCTTCTTCTCTCTCATACAGCACTTCATTGGTTTCTATTCATTAGAAATATTCGATATTTGATAGCAAAAATATTCGATGTCGAATAAATGGACATTTTGAATATTCCAACATCGGAGTCCAATATAGTGCTGTACGAAAGAGAAGAAGGGCTTTATGGCTTTCTCATCCTCGAAGATCTAGGCCTGTAAACTGTTTTCTAAATTGTTAATTAAAGTAATAAAATTATTGGATTTTTATTCGATCCCAAGTAGTTTCAACGTCAGTCGTCACGTTGGAAATGGCTACACGTTACCTGCGGACATCCGTACGGCTCAACTTACAAGACCACAATTCGTCATAATTTTGTTAGCATATTTAGCTGAAAATATTTTAATTTTTTTACTGAAGCGAAAAATGAAAGGATCGATGGTGCTGAATGTGGTCCAAACTGATATTAGAGAAAATCGAACTAATTTCCACGGTTGCAATGCTTGCGCAGACAAGTATAGGCAATCTATCCAGCGATATAAGCGTGCAACAGCCCCTTGTTAAACATATGCATATCCAGAAGATTTTCCATGAATACCGGGCCATGCGTCGCAAGCTGTAGTTATATCTCATCGGAGACCGATCCAGTCGGATAGTGGAAGATACTATCGATCCTCGGGTAAGACTGAATCGGATTCTGATGCACTATAAATGCAGCTATAGAGTATGCCATGAATGAGAATACCGACCGGCTAGCGCGACGACGCAAACGCGTGCGCCACACTTGCTCCTCGGCTGCGTCAGAGGTGCGATTGAGCCTACCTTTGCACGCGCAACGAACGCAGGCATCTTATACAAATTGTTCTAGATGCAAATGGCTGGGAGTACAACATGAACATAAAGAATTTCTTTCCGTTCAAAACCTAAGCTTCAAGGAGTTAGACATAGTATGAAGGTGTAAAATACCATCTTCAAAAGAAAGATATGCGTACAATATACCTCAACAAAAGCAAGTTTCAACAATTGCCATGAACACCATGCCATGTTTAAAATTAATGAATGTGATATATGCTTAGACTTAGCGAGCAACTCAAATTTCTAGAACTAAAAACGCACAAATATAACAATTTATTATGTACACTAATATCCATATCCTATATCATGAAGAGTCAACTATCCTCTTCTTAAGAAACTGAACTTTTTCAGCTGTGGTAGACAAGGCACACAGATCGCTATGCAAAACTACAATGGGTTTCACTCCTTTGGCTCGTAATAGGCGAAGAGAAAGTTGGTCCCATCCAAGCAGAGCATTGGACTCTGTTCGTGTCTCATCAGAAGTGATCTAAGACAACCAATTAACTTGAAGTCACATGGAGTACGTCTTGTTTAACTAACCTGCCGTGTCTGACCCCATCCAAAGAAAATAATCGGTCGCGGCAGCTTTTCACCCCATTTGTTTATTGCTACCAGGCGACTGCTGCCCTGCAAAAAATCTGACTCCTTGAAAGGCACTTGGAGATGAAAATTTATAGATGAAAAGCAGAGCATGACACACTTTCAATAAATGTGGGAAGTCCGAAGGAACCTAAACGCTCACCTCCTCGCACACTATTTGTGCATCTAGCAAAATCCCTGTTCGATCTACACAAGACGGAGAGATGTGCGTAGATGGAGATCCTATTTTAAAAACGACATCGGACAGGAACTCATTGCAGGTTTCCACTTCCCTTTTGCCATACTTATTCAACCGTGCGAGCCTTGTCTAAAAACGGGTGACAAATAGCAGCTTGGAAAAAAATGAGAAAATAATGGAGAAAAAAGGTGATTTCAAGTGCATCGACTCACCGTTTCGTCATCGAATTTGAGATAGGGTTCTAACTCAGTGAACCCTAACTTGGGGCCACTGTAAGAACTGCTGAGATCAACTTCAACACAAGAGCTAATTTGGAGCAATTTCGTTGCCTTGAAAAGTCGCTCGCCAGCAGACCTGAACAAGCGATAAAGTAGGTTTTGTAGAGAGGAAACAACACTACGGTATGCTCATACACTATTATGGGCCTAAATAAAACAGTAAACAACAATAAAATAAAAGCTCTCAGTCTCAACATTGAAGTATTACTCAACTCACCTCACAACGAATTCACTATTTTACAAAGCTTACTTGGAAGACTGCATGAGTTGAGAAACAAAGTCTCTGTTTAGCACGGATTCTGCTAACTCCGGAGTGAGGGCACGGAAAAATGCTAGAGAATGAACGGTGCTGAGCCAAACATTCTGCGAGGGAGCTGACTCACGCCGCACACGTTGAGCCAATTTTAGCGCCGCTGGACGACATTCCTGTAAAATTCCAGGTGTTTCACCGAAAATGGTGAAAAACAGCAGCCATTGTGACCTACCTCAATACCATTTCTAGCCATTCCCGCAACTATGATTGAAAGAGATTCTAAAGGTGCCGAGTTCACGTGAGTGTTAACCCACTTAGCGAGTGCATTCCATGCTGCCATCTCGCCATAACGTAATCTGCAACTATCCTATAGGGATCGGTTTGATGCAGCAAAACTATGTAGCGAAATGAAAACGACTTCATCACTTTACCTGCTGAAAGAGTCCACCAGCGAAGAAACATCTGCCCAATTATGTAAGTTGTTAACGTCAACTAGTAGGTCCTTAGCAAGACGCCGCAATACCCGGGCATCAAAATAGTTTAGTTTCGCACAGGATGCTGCTAGTGAAACTAGCTGGCGCACAGATAACGCTGATCGGTGGCTGAAGAATATGTTGTCCTCTATAACCAAGAAATAAGCGAAAATGAAGTGCAACCAACGCTTACTCCGTAATCCGAGCAGACAGCAGTGGAAGCAGCCTCATGTCACGAATATGCCTCTCGGCTAGTTTATTCATTAGCGAACACATTTCACCAACAGTGAGGACACAACACGATACGTCGCTGCCAAGCAGCTCAGCAGTCTTCACAGCAGCTGCTTGTGATATTTCCTTATCGTTCAGGTCCCAATGAGCGAGAACAGCGATCAAAATGTCCGCTCTGTCGATATCTCTTCAACAAAAAGAAAGATAAGTGAAATTCCTTCTAACACCTCCTACATCAATTGGTCCTCAAAGCGACATTCCAGCAACATTAGATGTAACAATTCCGGCCTTTCGAATGTTCAAACGTTATGGGAAGCGCAAAAAAGACGCAGCACAAGAAATATTGGGGAAGAAACAATCCATCAGAACCGATACAGAATAGTTACCTTATCTGCGTAATCAGGACATCCTTCAAAACAGCCTTCAGCTCCTTTGGGGCCTCATATCCACCACGTTTACATGCGATAACGAACGGTATGACAAAATGTAGAGAGAGTTCGGCCTCTCCTTAAAATCGTTGTTCATAAAAGGAAAGAAGAGAAGAATTGAAGTGAAAAGCAATGAAAGAGAAAAGGAGCGAGAGCAAAACATTTCCAAATGATGGATAACTTCTAAATTTTAGATGATTTCAAACCGGCTGCCCGACAATAGCGTTAGGGCTTCAGAGCTGCCTCCAATTGTTCATATCTTACAGTTACCCATTCCGTTAAAGCGCAGTGACTCACCTAGTGCACTCAGTAGCCTTTTCTCTAAACTCTGAAAGATCAGTTCCTTCCTCAAGCCAAGCTCCAACAGAGCAGTCATCATCGAAATGAGCTCGTCATCTACAGGCATCTTCATTACGTCTTTTTCTGTTGGCTGCTTACCACAACTGAAGTGATATCCGTGAGTGGAGAAAAAGCAAAAAAGCATAAACAATCTCATACCTTTTTATAAAGTCAGGAGCGGAACGCTTCTCCTTGTCCAGAAGCAAAGCAGACTTTAAGACATCGAGGAATTCAGAAGGATGAAAATGATTATCACGTTTTTCGAGCCACTGCAACTATATACGTTTACTTGAATGTCGTATCGAGTTTGAATGGACAGTTATACCTTCTTGAAGTCTTTGAGATTCGCAAAATGTGCAGAAACGGATGTTCCTTTCTCTGCATGCGTCGAAATTTCATTCTCAGAAGATAGAGAATCAATGAGACCTAATGATAGTTATGTCAACGAAGGGTATGACAGCTTACATCACTGAATTTCTGAATAGAGATGCATAAAAAAGTGAAGCAAGTTTCACCTTTCAATGGATCTTCGCCTGATACAGCTGCATTCGTGGTTGTTGCCGACCTTGCCAAGGCTGCACGCGAAATACCCCGCGACAAACTGACACTGCTTTGTAAAACACGCCGAAGCATGTCTCAGTGGAATATTACTATTCTAAAGAAATCACTCAGTAGATGAAAGTTATTTTTCTAAGAAAAACTTGCATCACTGGAACAACGATAACGTGCTTCAATCAAACATTCGCCTAGATTGTTTGCTTTACACTGATGTTCGTATAAAATAATTCTGTCTCCCACTTCCCTTTCGGAATTGGTACATCCCTAATGAAACGTTGAATTTTTGAAGTATCCGAACAATACGTGGGTTGGCTCCAGAATAAATGTACTCGCAAATACCAACAATATTCATTCTAGCGGAAGTCATGACAACAATCAAATTCTCCGATATGTTGAGAGAGAAAACGTTCAGTTCAACAACAGCAGTCAACATAACAACAACATTTTAAAGGCGATTCTGAGATGTCTAGCGAAGTATGGTACCAAGAAAATTGAGCCTGTCACTAACACCTAAACATTTCAGCGCAGGAAGAATGCTCCATTCTCCAACTGGTCAACAATCGCGGCACAGATACATTCATGTACTCCTTTGCATGTGTCCTTCGCTGCAGCCATTAGAGCGGGTAGATGGTCAACATGGACTCTATTCTGGAGTTCCACTAACACCACCTCATCCTCACCTCGAAGAGTTGCAAGCTAGAAGGAAATCGATGAATAAAGGTGGCGCAGAGAAATTAATAAACGAAACAAACCGTGAGACGAGGAAGAATATCAGTTTCTTCTCTTTGATTAACGTCTACCACTGGTTGTCCATCAACTATACTGCATGTAGCTGCAGCAACTAGTCCTTTCATAGGTATTCCTGCGTCTGACATAGCTAAGGACGCAGCGTTAACACAGGCAGCAAGGTGAGAGCCGTCACTCTGGAAGAAAAAAAAAACGTCTCACTTCTTCGAAAATGGGTCAATACTAGCAAATATAACTGCTTAGCCATGTTTTCTACAAAGCACTGATACCTGAATAATCTGGCAGTAGATGTCGATTTGCGAGGTGGGAAATAGATGAGTCAATACCGCTCCTTCAAATGTTTTCTCAATGAGCCGTTCTATCTCCATGGATTTTCGATCAGCTTTAACGCGCTGCCTTCGCTCGACACCAGCAAACCGCGTCATACTAGAAATGAAATTACATTTTCTCAACACCATAGACGAGGTTGCACATAACAACTAAGAATCTCCAACGTAAAACAGAAACCTGCCTGAACACACAATTGATCACACATCGGTCTTCGAGCTGCTTCGATCTTTTGCCCTCGTATGGACCATATACTGCACATAAAATCTGAAAGAAAATTCTGTTGTCTGTTTTGAATGTTTTGAATCAAATCTGGACAACTTTTTTCTATAACGATGCTCAAACAAAATTTCTTGCACTTTTAAAAACCGTGGCAATTATTTGCTGCGATTCCGAACAATACGATATTACAGTAGAGGAAGAGAAGATGAAAGAGAAATCACCTTAGTCCCTCCTTGCTCAAAATACGCTGATCCTTCTGCATCACGAATCGTGCCAAGGGATGCGCTTATGTTACGGATCTGATGCGGACGCCGTCCATCCAGACGGAAACCGTGTTCGGACACAATACTCATAGCTATATCTGAATCTTTGCAAATATTAGAGTCAAAATAAGAAAACGGTTTTGGGACAAAAACAGTCCGACTTACTTTACGACTGATTTGATACTGGTTGAGCTTCTGAATTGGAAACTGGTTGTTCTTCTACCTTGGAAACTGGCTTTTCTTCCTCTGCCTTCTTTGCTAGTTTTTCTGCTACCTTTGCAGCTTTAGCGCTTGCTTTTATAGCTTCTGTTGGTGTGGCTTCTCCTTGTTTGAATAGAATCTTCGGTGCTTGCTCTGCGAATACTAGCATAAGACGACGATTGACTCGCATCTGCTTATCAATACCTACAAAGGACAAATGTATAAGAAATGCAACTGGATAAAAAGAAGGAAGTTCTGCACCACTGAACAGCAAAAGTTTGAATATGGACAATTACACACTGGGTGTTCTTTGAAATCAATTTCCCCACTATAAAGGCACCCCCCCCCCCTCTCCCGCCCCACCGCCCCACACAAATAATCGCGTTTGAGGTTTTGATGGACGTAGAACGAAGATCCAAAGGCGAAATAGCGCTAAAGACGGCACAGATCCACGAAATCAGAACTTTAGCCCCGTTTGTATGAAGTTCGTGGGTCTCGCCACAAGCGTTTGTGCAAGTGGCCATGGCTGCGTAAACTGGCGCGTTGTCACAGCACCTCTAAGGCAGCAGGGATTCTGATCGGTATCCGACTGATTTACAAGTAAGTCATCATTATTTGTTTTCGTCTAATATGGCGCTATTTATGGTTGATGCGCATCAAATCTTACGCGTCGGCCTAAAAAGCCACAAAGTTTTCGCGATGACTCGATGTGGCGAAGATCAAAACGCAGTTTGCTCGCGCGGCCATCGCGATGACAAAACCTGGAACATTCGCATCCTGCCAAGATTTCTTTTTTCCTCTTTGTTCTGCATTATGTATTGCCGCGTCAAATTTGGCGCGCATCAACCATAAATAACGCCTCTATGTGATATGCCAGAAGTGTTTATGCTACTGTAAGACTAGATATATAGTAGTCAAAAATTTCGACGGGTGCTGCCTTTAAAGACAGCACTCACGAAAATTTTTGGGTTGAAGATTTCGTGGTATATCGGGGTTTTAAGGATGATGAACTCATCGACAACGATGAAGTAGAGTGACACACGCGAAAAACACAGAAAATGATTTCAGTATTTCATGTGCGCCCACAGCGCGGACGAGTGTTCGGTGGTGGGTCCCACCACGAAACCCTGCAAGTGGTACGAATTCCGTAAATCAGCCTTTACTAAACCACATGCGCACACCCTGTCAATGGCGTTAGCCGGTGCAACGAAACCCTTTTGTCCACGGCGGCAGCTGTGTCCACGCACGGAGTATCTTCGCAGGTGGGCGGAAGTCCACGGTGTTAAACTTACTGTTGCGATTGTCCAGCGGCCCGCTATATGATAAGCGACTCATTTTAGAAGTGAGAATTTCCTTTAAGCACTACTCCAATAGTGAAACCGACTGTTTTGGCCTGTTTCATCTTTGGAATCTCAGAAACTGATGAAGAAATTAGCAGCGCCATTTAAATCTTTCCCAAAATAGAATAATGCTATGAAAATTTGTCTCAGCAAGCCGAACATCGAGAGCGAAGTATTATGGAAAAAGTATGCACACTTCTAAAACGGCAACCCGTGCTGGGGCTAAAATGTGCAAAATGTTTTTGGTAAACCAGTAAAACCTTAGAAAGTGGAGTTAAGACTAAAAAATATACTGAGCTCACATCGTGACACACAGGTATCCTCTGCAGCAGTCAAATTACGGGAATTGTAGTCGCGGATACAAGATCCAAAGCACTTCTCTGTTAATATGTTGTAAACACTGAGGAATTCACGCAGCTGAAATGAAAACAGTGGTTAACACACGAACTGCACAATAAAATGGCACTTAAAATAAGTCATAAATGCACACCTGTTGAAGGTCTTGTTTTGGGATGCTCATAGACACCTGTCGGTGTTCCTTGCACCTGAAAGGCACGAAGTCAAGCTGACAGTAAAGGGAAATTCTTAAAACTCAGTAGGCAATGTAGCATAAAATTTCCCATTGGGAATACAAAATAATTAAGGAGTGATGACGAAGACTGAACTTCACGCTCAAACATCTCCGACTACTCGGAAGGAGCGTTGAATTTTAATTTTCGATACGTGTGGACTTTCACGACTTTTCATGCAGGAACATTTGTGACAGTTCTACGTAGACTTACGGCTTTAGCCGTCTGGACAACACATGGGCTGTCCAACGCGCGCGGTCGCGCGCTGTTTTGTCATTGGGGCGCGCCGAATCGCACCTGGCGTGCTTTCTGTGTGATGGTTAGGCACATACAGATGTCAAAGTGGAGGGTTCTGTTTCCCAGGTGTCATGAAGTGAGATGACGTCATTTTCTGCGAGATTAGGGTAGAAAGCTTTTGTCCATTGAAGGTTTTGATACTTCTGGTCTGCGGTTTACACGTATTAGTCGTACGTAGTCGTAGCAGCACATACCGTCTATCCGAAACGAAGAGTCCGCCCAAGCGGTCGAGGATCCAGAGGCAGCCACGCTCGCCAGCAATCCACGTCATCATCTCTAATCTCTGCATCACCTTTCATAGTTATCTTTATGATATCAACCAACGATTTGGCTGTGACGTGGACCGCTTGGGCGGACTCGTCGTTTCGGATACACCGTAGGTCTTATCGTTCTTTGTGGACTCGTAGATGATTCACTTGTGATCTTGAGAATGTACTATCGTTTTCGCTCGTTTTCTTTTTTTAGCTGTAGTCTGATTAACGTGGTTCGAGCCGGCTTGGGTTGAGAAGTAATAAGAATTGTCTTAGTGTTTTTCTTCTGTACTTTCGGTGGAGTTACTTTGAGATGACTGATTCCGTGTCATGTCCAGCAAGCGTAATTCCAGTTGGAACAGACCATGAAGAGGAGCCTTCTACTTCGAATAAAGGGCAAGGGCAAGTATCTTCCACATTTCTTCAGCTATAGTTTCTTGCCAACCACCTCAACCACACTGAACAGTTCATACTCAGCATTTGTAATATTCAGACTTACTGTCGCACTAACGCTTTCGGTCAACAAGGATAATTTTGTTCGCAGCGACATACAAGTAACGTAGAAAGGAGCTGAAGAGTCTTGAAAGGGCGGAGGTGCGCGATCAAATCAAAGAAGTGTGGCAGATGAATAATGAAGACGTCAGCATCTGCTTCATTTGCGGAAGACGTGAGCCGCCCTCACGCCAAGAACCCAAAAATCAATGGTTAACATGCTCAAGCACGAACATTTGCAACGCTACGGCACATCCTGCCTGCACCCAAGGAGCCCAGTCTCGATGCAGTATATGTTACAATGGAGTGTGGGTAGAAAAGCCCACCTCTCAATCTGAATAGAATTTTTCAAAAAAAAAAGTGATGGCTCGAGCTTCTTTCAATCGGACATCCAAAAAGGTTCTAGGTGTTGATTGTCAAATAAAGGTTGTAAGTTTGCTCAAGTAAAGATGTCTTTGTTGTTAGAACATCTGCAGAGGTTCTGCTATGGGAATCTTAATTTTTCGTAACAGAATAGGATTGTATAACAGTGTTGTGTGAAATCAAATCGCCACCAGCGCTCTTCAATCTATCGATGGTAAGGGATCTGTTTGAAAATAGCTTCAAAAAAGTGTAATAATGTGGTAAGGAACATGTCGCTCTATTTACAGTAGAGACTATTCCTACATATTTAATTCGGCTCCCTGGCAAAATGCCAAGGTTGGCGGCGTTCGTCGCGGGACCCACGTTCGTGCAAACACTGCTGCCCTTCAAACGAACGTGTTCTAATGGCATAACATGTTATGGAACAAGTATACGGCAGAGACAGGAGAAGCTGTTCTCAAGTAGGTTTACATCTACTAAGCTTTCTCCCTACCGTTACCCATGGCATATGTATCGTTGACCAACATCTGGTTTTTAGAGATAACCAGAGACAAGGGCAATTTATACTAGATGTTTGCATTTTACGCGTGTGCGTCTGTATGATGAGTGATAGGTCAGTCACATAGCTGAGGCAACTCAGACGCACGCGTTTAGCGCTAGTCTACCGCAAAAGGCCTTTTCAAAGCCAGCAATTTGAACCAAGCCTATGAAATCCGAAAGTACAACTGAAAAGAGCAAACGATTGCCAGAATTCCGCTGCAAATACAAAAATATCGGCTGTTTGTTCACTTGGTGAAATCGTCGAATAAACAGATATCTTGGTGATGGAGTAGTGTGCAACGACGGGTAGCAAGTGGTCTTTGGATATCCCTATTCATATGGCTTCCTAAAATGTCAATACCGAAACTACGTTTCTCAAAAGTATCAGCAACAGAACTGTAAGTGGCATGTTAGTTTTTGTCTTTAAATAGCATTTGATCAAGCAAGACCAGACCTTCTCTAAAAGCCCGGATAAACAGAAGCCTTACGATATTTGCACAAGATGTTCCTATAAAAACACTTATTACGACGTCAATCCATAGATCAGGTTAACACTTCCCACTAGGAGCCAAACAATTAACTTATATGGAGCAGAAAGCCATAGTCAATCTCATACTTGCGCAACGACACCCATGGTGCTCCTGTTTCTGCCGTATATCTTGTTCCATAACATGTTATGCCATGAGAACACGTTCGTTTAAAGGGCAGCAGTGCTTGCACGAACATGGGTCCTGCGACGAACGCCGCCAACCTTGGCATTTTGCCAGGGAGCCGAATTAAATATGTAGGAATAGTCTCTACTTCTATTTACTGACCGCAAATGCGCATCGTGATTGAGTTGTCGAGAATCAACTTGTTCATCTTTTCGCTGTTTGAGACTAGCAGAACAGACATTTACATAACGGTGTCAAATGGAAAAGAGTACAAAAATAATGGATAATCACAAACACAACCGAAAAAAAACACTTAAGCAAACATCCGGAGACTACAACTGAGCGGTGACCGAATTCAATAATCACATTTCGGCCACAACACGTACGTCCTGGTAATTCAACAGTGGTAGAGCTGAAAGACTGTACGAGTAATTGGTATACTAACAGAAAATGTTATCTGAACATATCAGAGTGACGAATGAGTGTTGTGGTGTCAGAGAAGGTGAACATGAGTGAAGCTATTCATATCCTACGAAAGAAATGTTCTATTTACTTTCTCACACTTCATGACACCTGGGAAACAGAACCCTCCACTTTGACATCTGTACAGGGAACTCCAAACGTACGCGGACAGGGGCGGGACCGCGGTGCGCCTCTGCTGGGCAGAGACACGAGCGCTCTGCATGTGGCTCTGGTTTCTCTGCTCTCTGCCGCAGAAGCAGAGAAACCAGAGCCACATGCAGAGCGCTCGTGTCTCTGCCCAGCAGAGGCGCACCGCGGTGCACAAAATGGCAGTGGAGCACAGAATCTCGCACTTTGGTTTTCTCACTTTGGGTGGCCTGTGAAGTGCGAGATGCGTGGTCTCTGGCTGGGACCAGAGCTCGTGATACACGTTTGCATCGTAATACTCTGACTGTCTGCGCTTCCACGCACTTCATTGGTGCCACCGTTCTTATTCTCATCTGATCATCTTGCTTCCATTGGAGTGGATGGTTGTTTCCAACGAGGTTATATGCTGTTTTCAATTGATCAAGCCAGCGTAAATGCCGCAGGGTAGTGAAAATTCGTTGTAGTTGGAGGAGCCAGTGCTAATCAATCTACTTCCAGTTATTTCCGTTCAAGATGTGAAAGATCTAAGGTATTTGTCCTCGTTTTGCGACACTCTTCAAAATTATCTCAAGTTCAAGCTATTTTCATAGTATGTCAGAGAAAAAATAATCCTTGAAAATCCTATGTGAATAGTTTATACTCCTTTAGATCAAAGCGATTGGTTTGTGTTCGCAACAACCCCTGTGTACGGTGCTATCGACACTTAATACAGGACTATTTGATGTTCAGTACCAGTTTTTTCCACCATATTTTCTTCTGGATGTGATTTTACACTCTTCAGATTTCGTGCGAAGGTTGCTGCCCATTTGGGAGTGCTGGTATCACAAATAGATTTGGGGTTAGTCTAGAAATAAAGCCAGCTAACAACTCTCCTGCCTTCACGCCAATTTAGTTGAGATCAAATTTGATTCAAACGCAGTTTGCAATGGTTCCCCACATCACATTGTAGTGGGAGGTAGAAGGGGGAGAGGGCGGGGTGTAGATTAAGGCCAAATTTACCTAGCTCTATATACTACGCACAATTCCGACCCATTTTAAGCTACCACTCTTCATTTCTTCTTACTTGTATGGAAAGTTCTTATGAAGAGGTGATTCTCCTCGGTTCTTTCCCTTTTGTCAGTATCCCCTCCTGCCAACGTGGAGAGTCAGTCATGGAATTACCACTGTATGCCGAACGAATGCTGAAACAGTTTTTTCATATGGTGATGACGAATAGTTATCGGCATCACGTGGGGAGGACATATTACTGGCAGATGGATACCCAACTGCCAGCTCTTATTACTCATCATTCGTGCGTTCTGCCGGCCGTCCCATTCAACTGGCTGCGAGGAGAAAGCGCCATCTATCAAAATAGATTTGTATTGGCTATTTCCTGTAAAGTGGACGCTTTGGACTTATATATCGACTATATATCGACTAAGACGGTGCTCGTAGTGCTTCAGTGATTGATTTATAGCATGATTTAAAAATGACGAGAGATATTTGTGCACGATCCATGAATAACTTTGCGTCATTGACAAACAACTCACGTTTTCGTGCGTTTCCTTCTCCTCATATATCTTTACGGCAGTGGTGGACGCAGAAAGTGGGCGGGAGGAGGGAGGGGGGCATGGGAAAAAAGTGGACTTCTCCGTTTGAGGACCCAAACGGGAAGTAAAATTAATAAAAATATTGATTATAAGAATAAATAATTAATAAAAACTATACTAAAAAATGATGATAGAAATAAACATTTAGCAATAAACTGATACAAAGTTTTTATTTGTATTTTAAAGTAATTCCAAAAATTTGGCGATCAATTCTCGGGGGGGGGGGGGAGAAGCGCCGCCCCCCATCCGCCACTGCTTTACGGATGTCGTCCTTTTTAGTGATGGGAGGGGGAGGGGGTTATTGTGCTTTCCTATACGTGAGACTGCAATCGATATGCATAAGATTTCATCGTTCGAGGCCCACTCATACGCATTACACCAAATACAGGGTGGAACTTTGACTGTCTGCGTATCTAAACACTCCACTATCATTCTCGTATGAACCTCCTGCTTCATGTCCTAACCTCTCCAAACAGGTTTAGGGGCACTTGTGAGAGCGTTTCGACCATTGAAGTTTCCTGTGTACTGTTTTTCCGGGGAACAGAGTTGTGCAGTAATTAGAGAAAGAGAGAATTCGAGAAATAGTGTCGTATTCGGAAAGACTGGCGAGAAATGCAGATCTTTAGGCACAAAAACTCATGTGCCGTCGTTTTTGAAACGGATTATAACAGAGATCAGACACTGACTTTCCGGGTGGCGGTCATGAAGAACGATAGGTCGTGACAGCTGCCAGCTGCGCAGTGCACCCCATACAAGGGTCGCCCTGCCCATTATGCGTTATGTGTATGCTTGACTACCCTGTTCGAAGGGCCGAAGACTTTATTCGGCTTGGGGCTTTGCAAAATGTGGAGTTTCTAGGTCTGCGAACAAAGGAGAGAAACACCGCGCAGTATTTCAACGTCATATTTCGATGAAAATTAAGCATTAAAGGCAGCACTCACGGAAATTTTTGTGTTGAAGATTTCGCGGTATATCGGGGTTTTTAGGGACGGTGAACTCATTGACAACAATGATATAGCGTGAAACACGCGAAAAACAGAAAAAGATGGCGGTATTTCATGTGTGTCCACAGCGCGGACGAGTGTTCCGTGATGGGTCCCGGCACGGAACCCTGCAAATGGTACGAATTTCACAGACACGCCCCCGCTGAACCACATGCACACACCCTGTCAAAGGCGTTAGTTGGCGCGACGGAACCCTAATGGCCAGAGCGGCATATGTGTCCACGGCAGTATCTTCGCAGGTAGGTGGCCCTTCAAGGTGTTCAACTTACTGTTGCGATTGTCCAGCGGCCGGCTACATGGTAAGCGACTCATTTCAGAAGTGAAAATTTCCGTGAGTGCTGCCTTTAACTGCTTCCTTCTCATTGATCCTTATTTAGTGATGGTATAACCATCTCAGTCAGTGAAAAGCTTTCAACTTCTGAAACTGAAACGCTATGAAATCTCCGTAACTTGACTAGAGGCGGGGCTACAGTTGCATGGGATATTGACAGACAGATTCATGATAGCCAACTATTGCCAGCTATCGTTCTTCCTGGCATACACCCTGACTTTCCTGCTTACGACGATAGTTGGGTATACTCAGACAAAGTATCGCACACATGCGTAGGACTACTGCAGGGCACCCGGAGGGCTTGGTCAGGAGACCCGGTCTGTTACAGACCGCAATTCCCGATTTAGTCCTCCGTAAGTCCCGGTACCCTCCTCCGCATGTTCCGAAATGGGGTTTTTTGAACAAAACTTATCACCTCCACTACCGCTCGAGGATTTCGAACTGACCTACCGATCACTTACCATTGCTCTTCGATTGCTTCACAGTCCGCTGGTTTACCTCTGCTCCATCCGTGCCCACGGCCGAGGGACTACTCGAGGCATCCACTAATGTTTTTATCACAGTGCATTCCCAAGGGAAGGGAATGTTACACGGCTCTGTCTACACCAATCACTACCAAACGTTGAATACATAACTCCTAAGGGCCTGTGGAGATTTTGGCGCTTTCCGCCAAGAACTATGGACTGCTTTACCTTTCACACCGATTTCATTGATTTTTGCCTAATTTCGTCCTGAAATCGCTGATGACATGTTTGTTGTTGTTCGATACGACATGTTTACTTTGTTTGATACACTTAACACAAACATACCCACAATTTTGTATATGTATATATCATTGTTTTACGTTTTTGATCAGGGGATGGTGAGTGCATGCCCACTGAGGTTTTCTAATGCGTTGATCACAAATATGACGAAAATTTTGCTGCAAAATATCGGCTCATTGACTGTTTATTAATTTTTTTATTCAAACTAATTTTCAACTCTCATTCAGGGGTGGGTCAGTGAGGAAATGTGCATTATGTGCATGAAACGTCCACCCAATTTCAAATAGTATGATCCCATCCGATGTAATGTCTCATGAAACCCGTGGAAGCCTACCTTGAAAAATCGCAGAAACGAGCAACTCCACAATGGTTTCGTGGGCTTAGCCACCTTTTGCCATATCTCTGGTCTTGAAGACTAAACAACAGTATCATTACTGGTATTCCCTCGGTGCTGCGCACTTGCGGCAGGTTTTGATTTGTACGTTAATATGGGGAAAATCTTTCTTTCTTGCAAAAGTGCGCAATTTTCGACGTTGTAGGAAAGTATTAGAAAGCTTCAGCTCTCCATTTCCTCGAGCAACACTCGTTTCCTGGCCAGGCTACAGTTCACATCCGTAATCTGATCAGGCATAACCCGTAGCCTGGTCTGCAAACAGCGAGGCCTGGAGTCCGTATAGGCAACATTTGAGGTTTGAGTCAGTTCTGGTGTTGACCCGTAATTTCTCCAAGCAACATAAGGAAGTGCCGATTCAGGCGTAGCCTCTTGGAAAACAGGGTCACCCTTTTTGAGGTCTGTCATGTTACCATCGTTCACGCCAGCTCACCCTGCTTTTTTCACCATAATATTCTCAAAAACGATTTCTGAGGTAAGACTCTGTTGCTGTTAGGGCACACACAGTGTTAAAAGTGCTATATTCTGTGGCAGGAACCAAAATAGATGCTTTTGTGAGTAAGAATCTGCTCTAATTGTAGAAGAGACACTTCAGAGAATTAAACAATGAATGGCGTTTTTACAGTGAATATGACAATAAGAAACTCAATGGACATTATTATAAGAGAGATTTCCAGAGTGTTTATGCTTATAAAAAGCGTATTTTACGTTATTAAAGGAGAAAGATGGAGTGCAGGGCAACAAGTAGTGGGGAAATAGGCAGAACTCACTGCTCTGCAATGTCTGACCTCGGGGGGTTCTCGGTTTACCTGCCATGTTCCTGCGCACCCATCCGAGGCTTTTATCAAAGTTCGGGGGTATGTCGCACCCCCGACTACATCCTCCGCAAGTCCTGATCGTTTTTCGGGGTTAGATCGCACCCCACGACTACCTCCTCCGCATATCCCGAAGCAGGCGGTAACCGCATGACCAATGAACTCCCTTAAAGGCAGAGGGCCACCTCGTTCTGCCTGTTGGATTACCAGCATATCCCAGACCTTTTCATCATGTTGATCCCTGGGATGTACATCAACAGGCACAGAAGCGACGAAATCCCCATTTTTGAAAGGCTCGAACTGGATAAAAATTTGGAGCCCGGAGGCGGATCGCTCCAAGCTGTGCTGGCTGCCTGCCACGGCTGCTGCGTCGATCAACGAGTCTTGGCGTGTCCAATCGATAAGATCAACGGCTTCACATGTCAACTCAGGTTGACAAACTGTTACAGACCCCGTCCTGGAAGACGGGTTTGTAGACCATCCTGAGACAATTTATGTATACCGTTGGAACCATCGCGCCGAGTAGATGCAGGATCTGCTGTTAGCTGAACTACGAAAATGAGGTGGACCCCTGCCTTTAAGAAATGAGGGCTATCGTCCTCCGCATGTCCTGACATTTTTGTCTGAGTATGTGCCTATGATCTGCATTTCTTGCTCGCCTCTCCGAATACAGCACTATTTCTTTTGTTCTTTCTTTCTCTAATAATTAGACAAGTATGCTCCTCGGTGAAATACACTATAGAAGGTTGGTGTCAACTGGATTTTGTCCGCCCAAGAGTAAGTATGCCTGAGCCGCGCGCGAACAAAACATGTCGCTGCGGTGTATGTACGAGATTCAGTCCTGTTTATCACTGTGGAGGATTCCGGTCCTGTTTTTGTTTTGCTTCGCATTGCTTTCATATTGCAAGCGTGTTTCTGCTTACCACTTTGCACCTCTGGTGATTGAATTGCTTGTTGTTGTTTCATCCTTTTGTTTTCGTGAACATCCTCTTCACACCGCTGTTGGCCTGGATACAGGTCTGTTAGGTCACACTTACTTGTTACTTTATCGAATTTCCACGTTACAGTGACGCTTTACGCTCATGGATCCTGAGGCTTCCTTTCCGGATGAGACTCTGTCTGCCTCGATTTCAATGAGGCGACGTTCCCATTCGTTTTCGGACGATTACTCGGTGCAGCGCACGAATGACGATGCAACACAGTGCAAATTCGCTGCGGTTCAGGTAGAGTTCAGTTTCATGTTTTTTTTTAGTTTCTATTTTGGCACTATTCAACTTTACTTGCCCTAAAATCTTCAAGAATTTTTTTAGCTGAAAATGCGCAAGGGGGATTATTTGAGGTTCTGACCATGAATATCGTATCCATTTTGTACCTAGCCCCGATTTTGTAGGGTTACGGTAGGTGTACTGTAAACAAAGTATCTCACAGAGCCCTCTCAAATTTTGTGTAGAGAGGTTGTTTTAGGCGCTGATCACGATCATCAACATTGTTTTGCATGCCACCTCCGCTTTCTATCCGAAATCGGCATTTTCTCTCAATTTCCTACCGTACACCCACCGTAGCTCCACAAAATTGGCGTTACGGTACATAATTGATACAATATTCGTATTCAGCACCTCAAGTGACCCAATCATGCAAAGTATCGGAAGATTCTGTAACATATTGTATCTGCAGTACATGCACCGTAACCCCACAAAAATGGGGTTACGGTGCAAAATGGATGCGATATTCGTGTTCAGCACCTCAAATAACCCACCTATACGAATTTTCAGCCAAAAAAAATTTTCTTTTTCTCATTAACCATTGAGCTGGTAGTGTACTAAATTCCATGTCCTCTCTTTGTAAAGCTTGAGCGTCATATTACTAGTGTGCGTTTGTTTTACTCTAAACTATTTAGACTATTCAGGAAAGCTGTATTAATTGAATAGATGCAAGCTAAAGGATTGATATTATTCTTCACAATCAAACGCCCTTAAGAAATTTCTAGCTGCCTTGATTTTTTCATGCTACTTGCGCCTATATATGCTTAGTTCTTTTTCTTATAGCATTTACAAACTGCTTACTTGTAGGAGGGGGAGAAGGTCAAATGCAGCGATGTGTTGCATTTATTTACGTAACATGTTTTCAAATGGTTGGAAATGTTGTACATTGTCCTATCAATTGCAAAAAGGAAGGCGCAGTTTCGCGTGTTAATGCTTTATAGTAATGTTCATTATGATTCACAGCTATCAGCTGAATGAAACTTTCAAATTCAACGAGCCTGATTGCATTGTCGTTTACCAGCTCTGTGTCGAAGTTTTTGCGTCTATTTTGACTTGTCCTAGAGCACGCATGAGTGCTCGGTCATGGTTCACAAATGTCAGCTATTTTCATCATGCAGCTCAAACCACTGCATCATGTGTTAGTCATTTGATGAATAGACCTCTGATTCGCAAATAACATGCTCCTCCTGCAACAGTGCTGCTGACCACACCTAGTTTATTTTCAGTAGAATGAATATCGGTGATAATTCGTCTATGGTGGCCTGAGTAAAAGTCGGCCACACGCATGAACTTGCTGCTTTCAAAACTCTTCTCTGCCGCTTACCGATTAGACTCAACCTATCGCTTATGCGTGAAACATTCCAGCTTGGGTACTGGAAAGATGAATTTCTACCTCGGTTTGCGTATGGCAGTGGTGCAGACCAAAACGCTCGTCGCGATCCGGAAATTTCGATTGGCTATTGGGCACGAGTGTCCGCAGTCAACCTTCTCGTTGAACGCTTTATCGAAAGAACACAGGGACAGTGTCAAATAATCAGTATAGGTTAGTTGCTAGAGGTTTGGTAAGCATGTTTTATCTGTAATGTGGGACTGCCTCACAAGTCTCTATCTCTGCGTTTTAGGATGTGGTTTCGATACACTGTTCTGGCGACTGAAGTCAAGTGGCAAATCTGTAAAGAAGTTTGTCGACGTTGATTTCAGTTCTGTGACTGCGAAGAAGATCCGTCAGATTCGTAAACCAGGAACACCTGATTTGGTTAGCCTGTTCAGTGAACCTCGTAAGTAATCTCCACCTATTTATGCATTTTTACATTTCTCGATAAGTTTGGGGAAGCCTCTGCTTCTTTAGTCAGTTATTACCTCTTCTTCTTCTTCTATCTCTAATTCTTGCATATGTTTGGAGGCGAATTTATTCAGTAGATCCGTTTTAGCCAAAGAAACCCAACACACTGATCTGCATTGTGGTGACTACAATCTTGTCGGTGCAGATCTTCGCCAGTGGGCAGAGTTCAAGTCAAAACTAGAGTCAGTTGGGATTGATTCCACGCTCCCTACGTTATTTTTGGCAGAGTGAGTCTTGCTGGTACTATGTTTGCATATTGTTCTTTTGAAGCCCTCTGTTTCAGATGTGTGCTTGTGTATATGTCAGTAGATCAAAGTGCAGAGCTCTTGAAACATATATCAGAATTCTTCGACACCGTAGTATTTGTAAATTACGAGCAGGTATTCCCTACGTTTGCTACCAGCTACAGTTCACATTCCCAGCGTATTTTTCATAGGTGCGCATAAAGGATGCTTTTGGAAGCGTTATGCAGAAGAACCTCGAGCAAAGAGGAATCTACCTGCCGGGGTTGCCTGCTTGTAGTGATATAGAAACGCAGAAGGAGCGGTAAGCTGTATTCTTTTCTGAAAATTAGACGGAAAGTAATTCATGAATGGGAGAAACATGGTTTTCAACGGAAGGCATGCTGTCTCATCTTTTTTTAGACTGGGAAATGAAGCCTAGTTATACGAGAAAAAGAAACTAGCGCAATTTATCATGTAATTGTCTTTCTCGCTTGGTATGCCAAGAGTAGTCCATTTATACTTTTGAGATTTATTAGAATTTCAGCACGTTGTGCATTCACTTACTTGTATTCGCATACGTCTCTGTTATTCTACCTGATTATACGCATTATTCCCTGTTTTAGCATTTCTTTCTAAAATTTATTACCCCCATATTAAAATGCCTTTATTCATAGGTTCACCCACAGTGGATGGAGCAATGTCACTGTAGTCGATATGAACACTGTATACAAGAAACTTTTACCTCAGCAAGAAGTGTCCAGGTACTTTCATTACAAATCATGGCTTTTTTCTTTCATTTTCCCCAATGATCTTCCATTAAGAATCGAGAAAATTGAACATTTGGACGAAATGGAACTTCTGCGGCAACTTCTGGACCATTACTGCATTGGATACGCCCTTAATGATAAGAGCGAGAAATTCACAAGCCGATTAGTGTTTCCCGAACTTTGATGACGAATTCGCTGAACGGAATAGCACTTTGATCCTCAACGCATTGTAGGATATCTCGATCTTCTGCTATTTTTACTGGTCTAGATTTTGCACAGATTTTATCATACTAATTTATGCCTCAGCGTTTTTTAATCCTTCTGTACTCATTTATAATTTTAATGCCGGTAGACATTTTCATCGGTTTTGAATATGCTCTTTCATTTGCTCCCTGTATCTTTTTGCCTTTGGGAGTTTGAATAAATATTTATCTCTACCTCACTCCCTATTTTCTTTGTTTCTGCAAGTCTTCCAATGGCTTTTATATCTGCCTCCGGAGGAGACTTTCTCTGCATGTATTATTAAGGTAATTCTGTGACCCTTTCTCCGAGTAGTGAAGTTGCTTTAGTGTGCGGGGATGTCGCTTGCTCAGTGGAAGTTGGATTATAGCGTTTCTTCTCGGAATTGTAGAACTGCTGACAACGTTTACAATCCGCCCGGTTTCCATCCTGGCGCAACTTCAGCGCAGCACCATGTGAGTTTTTCCGTTCTGCTGTTTACAATAGTTATTTTACGTTGTAAAACTGTTCAAATAAACCTTTATCCATCTGAAGGTCGATAACGAACAAGCATCGGAGCAGCAGGAGCATTTAGCGAAGAAACGTGCGTGGGACGTTGCGATGGCTCCTGCTAAAAGTCTCCCTATGAATATGTTTATGATGTATATGGCAGGCCGCAGTGTAAGCATTTTTTCTTTTCATCTTTACTAGCTGAGAACTTTAAAATTGTTATGAATAAATGAGAATGCCCCTGTTTGCTTCTCATTTTCCGGAACTTTTTTTTTTACGAATTACTACTACTTACGTTTGAATTAGAATATCGCATGGTAGCCAGAGGAATTCTGTGGCATTATTTGCAGTTCTGTAGAATAAGTATTGTTTCTTTCCTTCACTGATAGGCTTTGCTAGCAAGAATCGAAATTTTGGGCGGTAAATTCCGAATTGTGTGACATCACTAGTGTCCGTGTGCCAGTTTCTTTGACCTCTTTATTGAAATTTGTAGGTATCATGTGGTCATATAACCTTCTTTAAATCTGAAACCGTTAGAGAACGTGATGTTGTTCGACTCCTATGTGTGTTAGAGTACCATGCATGTTTTAGGTATCAATTTTCCCTATTATGATGGTAGGAATGATGTTGTGGCGTCCAGCTAAGGCGTTGTTCTCTGTCAATGCTACATTCAAACCGCTTGAGGTAGGCCAACATATTTCTTGCACAGAGAAAAACGTAAACTGGCATTTTGTGTTCCAGGACCAAAACACTGGAAGCATGATTGTTCATAAGATAATATTTGTTCTCGGAAATCTGGGTGCTATTGCTCTTGCTATCTATAAGGTTTGTTTTCATTTTGTCACTTTTTCTTCAGTTTTTTTTCTGTTTGTACTTTCCTCTCCCAATTTTTCTTTATTAGCTTGATATAACTTAATCTGGCCATTTCCACATATGCTGGATGTGACTGCCATTGTTCCAGTGAATTTTCCGTTCCTCTTATGCTTTTTTTTTGATATCTTGAAAGTGCTCATGCTCTGACTATATGAGTTTTCAAATATACTTGAGAGATTTCAGGTACACACTATGGGTTTATTGCCAAATACACCATCTGATTGGCTCGAATTTATCCCTCAGCCGCAGCGAGTCCAGTATTCGATTGTCAGCAGTATTTACACCTAATATACAGCTTTAAGATATTAGTTGTAGCTTTATGTGGGTACCTCCCTTCCACAATTGTTAATGGACTGTATGGTTGTGAAGAGCTAAATAATGTGTATTTGCTACATTCTTGACTGGCATGAGTTTGGTATCTTATGCAAGATTTATTTCATTTTGTTCAACATGAGATTTGTTTGTCAAGCTTAGTCTTGCTATAACCCCTGGAATCGATTGGCTTGACACAGATATTTTTAGTCGAAATGATATGTACTGATTTGAGAAGCTTCGTTTCGTTTAATTGTAAGCACGGTCTAGTCTGTTTTCTTCATCGTTTAGCCTCAGGTACTTGTGCTAATGATGTTTTCTCATATCTGTTTTCGGATCATGCATAAATCATCTTTGTTGTTTTCAAATCATTTTTATGGCCAATGCGAGTAAAGGAGTTTAAGCTCTGGAGACATACTGTAAGGTGACCACTGAGTAGAGGTGAGAAGAGTCATAATTCTTGTCGATTACGCACTCTGGTCAACTTCCCATACCAATGAAAATAGTGCTATGTATCGGTAGCACATACTGTTAGGTAGTCAAATATGTTTTCGCATTTTTTCTTCAAGTTCTGAACAATCTCGAGACGTAGGGGAGGGTAAATGGGGTAACTCAGTCACTACGGGCAAGCTCCGCTCGTGCAGTTGAGCTCCGCCCACTCGGTTTTCTTCTGAGGCAGTTCGAGCCTACTTTGAGCGGTCTCGTCGACCACGACGTACGTACTTTACGTATACGGCGCAAACGTTCTCACTCGCATCACTCGCTTTTTTGATGACGGCAAAAGGGAAAAAAGCTCGCTTTACTTTTGCCATACGATATTTCTATTTCGAATGCCTTCTTTTAGACAATATTAGTTTTTTTTTCTGAAAAATAGTTAGAATCTGCTTGCGGGGGAAGAAGAGCGCTTTTGAAGGACTATAAATACACATACAATATTGGGGGAGACACAAATTATTTATGAAAAGGGCGAGAACTTATTCGACGAGCGAAGGGGATGGGAACAATGATATCATTGATACCTCTGAATGCGGAAAATTGTGCCATGTTTTATCTGGTGTATCGCGTGCGAGCGAGCCTCGACCATTGGAATCTCCTGTATGTGACCTTACCCAACTCAGAGCTTGTCTTTGGATAAGGCGAAATTCTTGTACCTCACAAAGTTGTTCATTTGTGGGTCCCGAAAGTAGATTCAGTCAGGAATACACCGCTTTTTCACGAAGTTTAAGGAATGATTAATTAGAATGGAAGCAATTCAAAGGAATCGCGAAGCTGGAAAGATCAGCTGGTGTAATAGCTGGCTAGTATAGGGTGGCGGGATCATCTGTCTGTAATTGCGTAGTGCTTCTGAGCTTCTTATTTTATGTTATCCAGGCTTTTGTTCGTTCTTTTTTGCTTTCTTTTCCTATTTTTTTTTGTTAGAGGGACTGTTGGGCGCCGTTTCCTCTTCATGTTTCTTCCCAAAGGTTTTCTATAGAGAAGCGATGGACATATTTCTTCTGCATATTCTGTTTTTTGTTCGTGATTATGTTCGAGTTGAGGATAGGCATTTTTGTAAATACTGTTAGTATTAATGCATTTGTAGTTGACACATTTCTTGACTAATTTCTTGACTAATTTTGTTTTTGAAGTCGTAGTTTAGTTTATCTCTTTTTTCAATAGAAAACGCTTTTATCTCTTTTTTCAATAGAAAACGTTATTTTTTATATTTTATTGTATTTCAGCATGTTGCACGTGAGTGGAAGGACAAGATATGTTCAGCGGATGATGGCCTCTACAAGCGCTCCACTAATCAAGAAAATTAACCGGGTCCTTATTGCAAATCGTGGTGAAATTGCCATTCGTGTTATGAACACTGCTAGGAAAATGGGCATCGAATCAGTGGCAGTGTTCTCCGATGCCGATAGGAACGCTCTTTTTGTGAAGAAAGCTGATAAGGTGCATTTTTTCCACTTCCTTGTCTTCACTTTTTGTGACGATACTTCAATTTCTTTAGGCATTCCACATTGGTCCAGCAGCAGCAGCTCAAAGTTACCTGAATATTGATAAAATCATAGACACAGCACTTACGGCTGGAGCGCAGGTTCGTCATAACCGCCAAACACCTTATTCTATTATATTTTAATCTAGAGCTATTAACCCAGGTACAAATTTATTTTCAAGGGCATTCATCCCGGGTATGGTTTCCTGTCTGAAAATGCTAAATTCGCCGAGCGATGTGCTGAAGCTGGTATTGTATTCATCGGACCACCAGTACAAGCTATTCGCGACATGGGTACTAAGAGTCTCGCTAAGCAGATAATGCAAGATGCAAAGGTGCTTTTTCTTTCTTTTCACTGCATTTTTTTTTTGCATTAGAACGATATTTTCTATTCTAGGTTCCCGTTGTTGAAGGGTTTCACGGCGCTGACCAGTCAGATGCTAATTTGAGGGCACATGCTGAGAAGATAGGTTGGCGAAGCATTCTATGACCGCTAGCCACAGTGTTTACATGTATCACTTGCAGGCTATCCCGTTATGCTCAAAGCAGTTTATGGAGGAGGTGGCAAAGGTATGTTCAAGCAGTACTCTCCAACGATGTTATAGTTGGAAAGAAAGAAATTTTACCCACATTAGGAATGAGAATCGCGTGGTCGGCGTCGGAATTCGACGAGAAGCTGTCTTCAGCAAGGAACGAAGCCATGAAGTCTTTTGGAAATGATGAAATGCTTGTGGAGAAGTTCGTTGAGAGACCACGTCATGTTGAAGTCCAGGTAGTGCTTTTTTACTTTGCGTTTTTGTTTGTATTTTTATTGTTAACACAAAAATTATGGGCTTTCCGTGGTTGAATTTGGATAGAATCTTTCTGTACAAAGAATTTCCCCCTAGAAAAGAAATTTCGTTAGAATTGGCGCGATATTTTCCCCTTCCCAAATCACTTTTACGAATTATAGCCTGATTTGGAAGCTGCTGCAAAAGAAATTATGAAGGAAATTTTAACATAGTGCAGGTTCACGCTCTTTCATTACTATGCATGTGAGGCTATTTTGCAAAAGTCGTGCAGCGTAGCTTCGTTCCATATGCATCGTTTTCCAAGTCGTTCGTAACCACTCGATTGAGAACAGCCGGATCTTACAGGTGTTCGGTGATCACCATGGCAATTACGTCCACTTGTGGGAGCGTGATTGCTCAGTGCAAAGAAGACATCAAAAGATAATCGAAGAAGCTCCAGCTCCACTAGTCAGTGAGTGATTTGTTCTTTTTGTCAGGTTGCTTCTTTCTCGGTGAACAGGTGCAAAGGTTCGTTTGCGTTTATTAAATGGGTTCGAGTGGTTTCTCTCGTTGTATAGAGGCTTGAAGCCGGGCCAAAATCGAAGCTCTTCTCACCGTTTTCTATGAAATTCTTGGAAGTTTGTTGGTTTCTTCTTGAGTGAGATTTCTGACACTGTCTGCAAAACAGATCCGAGATCGGTGATCATTGCATTCGTTAAATCTTCTTCAATAGTAAAATGAAGTCTCTTCAATTGCTTTATTTGTGCATTTCATTGCGAAAGTTAAGATCCGGTGAAGGCCGAAAGTTAACGCCGAATCTTACAAATAAAGCTATTGAAGAGACTTCTTTTTACTATTGAAGAAGATTTAATCTTTCTTATTTTTTCTCTGGACTCACTACATTAATCGAATGAGTGGCATATTCCCTTTTGCATATATTTGTTCTATCTATGCAATGTCTCTAATGAAGCGCATATACAAAGGGTATGTCTTTTAGGCCACGAAACCCGGCTTCGGTTGGGTGATTCCGCTGTGCGCGCCGCAGCCGCAGTAGGCTACGTTGGAGCTGGTACCGTTGAATTCATTTTGGATCCAAGGGGTAATTTCTATTTTATGGAGATGAATACGAGACTCCAGGTGGAACATCCGGTTACTGAAGCAATCACTGGTGGGTATTGATCGTATAATTTTTTTTCACCTTTTCCTTTCACCTTTAATTATTGAGCGATAACTAATTTCCTAATGTTTTACTGAACTGGTGATGTATTTTTTCCGCAATTTTCTGGGTTTTCAGGTACCGACCTTGTTGAATGGCAGCTGAAAGTTGCTCAAGGAGAAAAGTTACCTCTGAAACAGGAACAAATCCCATTGAAAGGTCATGCTTTCGAGTGCAGAGTCTATGCTGAAGATACCAAGGGAGGCAGTTTCATGCCAACAGCAGGTAATTCCCCTTATCTTTGAACATGATTTACCCTGAAGTTCGTATCGATTGTTGCTCAGGAAAGCTTGACTACGTGTCCTTCCCATCGGATGCTCGTGTAGACACTGGTGTTGTCTCCGGTGATGAAGTCTCTGTGCACTACGATCCAATGATTGCTAAGGTGATTTTTTGATATCTGAAGAAGTATTTTTTACTGAGCTATACTATGTATGATTTTACGTTCTTGTGGTCGGTTTGAACGTTTTCCTATTGAGGTTGTGGTATGGGCTGAGGACCGTACTGCTGCTGCAGCTAAACTGGATGCTGCCCTGGCTAACACTCGCATTAGCGGATTGCCAACAAACATCCAGTTTGTACGAACAGTCTTGGGCCATCCAGAGTTTGTGAAGGTTGGAAATCCTCCAGTATTAGCGTTTTTTTTTAAACTCTATACTCATTCTTTCTCCGTGAATCTGCCTACTGTTAGGGAAATGTCTACACCGACTTTATTCCGGACTATCAGAAGGAACTGTTTGCGGACGTGAGGCAGTCAGATGAGGTAAATTTCCATACAGTACATTAATCAACCATCAACGTTTTCATTGTTATTCATATTCTAGGAGCTCGTGGAAGGTGCGCTCGGTCTTGCACTTCTCAGTCGACCACGCCATCTAACTGGTCCTTTCGAACAAATTCCCTTTTTCCGTCTCAACCATGCTGTGGAACAGAAGTACAAACTTGGTAAGTCTACATAGGTTTGTTAGTTATTCTGCTGGGACCTTCTCATCTCATTTTCACAAAATTTATAAAGGGTTTCTCTCTTCACACTCAAATCCAAAAATTGTACTGTTCGAATTGCCCCTCATCTCTTTGGAAATTATCCAAAGTTATTGCCCGAAAGCATGCCTGTTTTGAAATCTTCTCTGGTCTATTAATTTTATTATGATGTTTGTGAGGGTCATCTACAGCCGGAATTTTTCCGAATTGTTTTGAATTAGGACTTTACCTTTGAATTCTATCGTAGGAAGCCATCAGCCAGGAGAATTTTGCCCATTTTCGAGTAATTTTTGTTCACTAACTTTTCCACAGGCTTGTATTGTGTTATGTATTTGTATCATGAGGAGAGTTTGCAGTCATTAAATTACCGGAAAAAATTCGGCTGCATGATGGAGCACGTACGAAAAACAAATTTAGTATTGCACCGTGAAATATGTCTCTTCACAGGAAAAGATATGCGGGTCTCCGTTTCATTTACACTTTCTGACATTTTCAGGGGAAAAGGATGTAGCTTTATGCTTCCTAAGTGAAACAGAAATGGAGGTCTGCCTCAACGATCAGAAGAAAAAAGTGAGCATCAGTGACGTCAGTGCCGATGAAAATGGCGTGCGATACACTATTGAATTTGATGGTCGTCGTTGGAGTGCGGAGGCTATTCGACTTCCACATTCGGCATTGGTGACTTTTTTTGTTAGTGCTCGGACGGAGCCTCTTTATGATTGCCCGGGGCAAAGAAACATTCTCAGGTGTACGGTTCGGGCCAGTCGGAATACCACATCATGTCACCCGACAGCTTCGAGCAAGACAGTGGAGCAGCTGGTGCCGGTGTGATCCAGTCTTCACATGCTCCAATGCCAGGAATTATTGAGAAAGTTCTTGTAAAGCCTGGAGACGAAGTGAGTCCACATTTCAATGGCAGCTGAAATGAAGCGGGTTTCACAATAAAATGTATATTTTTTAAGGTGGAACAAGGTCAACCGCTTGTTGTAATGACCGCTATGAAAATGGAATACATTATTAGGTGGGTCCTTTAGGTGTTAGTTAAAAGAGAACGAGAATTTCTCTAGCCGTGAGAATTGTCTTTTATCAAATCGTTCTAATTGGCTGAATTTGCGGGATGGAACAACTGTCGAGACACTCGCTCCAATTTTCTTTTTAAATCACGTTTCTGTTCCTTAAAATCGCTGCCTCATGCATGTTTATGTTTCACCATGGAACAATGCACGGGTTGAATGGGTTTTTAGAGGTTACTGCTTGAGTTCCCGTTGTTGTTTTTTTTTGTGCGAAGGAAGCCCATGAACCAAAATATTCCGAGAAATTTCATGAGTTTCTTATGCATTGTTTACAGAGCTATTGTATAGGAATCTTGCAAACACCTCAAAGCGCAGGCAGCAGAGTTTTTCACTCTGTACTCACTCTGCTGATGAGTGTATGAAGAGGCGGTGAAAACAGCTGTAGAAAAACTGAACTCACTGGAGATTTGGTGGCTGGTTTTGTAATTTGTGTTCGATTAGGGACGGGTGTTTGCAAGTAAATGTTCATATTTTGAATTATATTAGAGCGTTAGTTATTGCTTGAACTGAGCTGAATTCACCCTCAATTCGAGAGTTGGTGGAAGTTTTTTACACAGTCCCAGTTTGTTACACTTCACGTCAAGAGGACTTAAAAATATGTCCTCTTAACGGAGTGCAATAAATACGCTGAATTGTTCCGCAGTGATGATGTTGAGCTGGTTGGGTAGTAGATGTATACAACTCCGAAATATCATGCTTTGATTTTTTAATTCGCAAAGGGTAGGATCCTCCCCATTTTTTCTTTTTCTTCTGGAATAAAATTCTTTCATTCAAGAACAATTTCTGGAAATGTGTGAAGCCAGGACATGATCCATTTCAGACCTTTCAGTGTAACTTCTGAACTGCATGGTTTTGTGACGGGCTTCTTGGGACTGTGCGTCCAGATTTTGAACTCGTAGTGTCAGTATTTTGATGAGGGTTTTGTTCTGGCGTCGATTGGTGCCTTGAACGACATGTCACCTATGATCGTGCAGGAACTCTAAGTCACAGATATGCTGTACTACGAAAAGCCAGGTGTCAGCTGCGGATTGATGAGACGTTTTTCTCTCTCATGAACCTTCGTTCTTTCGCGACGGTATCTGCTTCAATTTTCGACCGCGCACCTTTGGAAGTCTGTTCAGTTTGGTGGTGTATTAGGTAGTGTAACTAGGGAGGGAATTATATTTTGGGCTGAAATTTGAGTTGAGAACATACACGCTTCCACACTTCCAGTCTAGTTCAGGCCTCTCCATTCATCCATCCGTCTCTCTCATAACGTGTAACACGCTATAAACAAAAACAAAAACAAAGGTACCTAGTCTCCGTTTTGTTCCTTCCACTAGACGGAGAAAATAGAAAAAGAATAAGACCACCACCGGAACTCATCAGTAGTGAGTGGTGATCTTGAAAAGTAGGAATAGAAAATGACCTAAATGACGTGTTCTCTCAAGGGAAATGTCCCATTTGGAGGTGATTCTCATGATTCCGATGGATTACATGGTTTTCTTTTTTTTTCAGTTTTTTGTTGGTTGCCTGGTAGCAACAACAAAAAACTTCAAGAGTGTTATGAAAATCCATTTTAAAGGTATTGATATCTACAACAAAATCGACACCCATTTCCAGCTGTGTCCTCTTGTTCGATGCTCAGCTCAATATATACGAGTTGACTTCGGCTGTGTAGTAAAACTTTTTTTTTCGAGTGTGATATTCTATCTACTAGGATTTTTGAGCTTCGTCGGACACTGTGGAATGTGGTGACAGCAAGCTCAGATTTTTTTTGTCTAGATATAGAAATATTAGGTTGGTGCGAAATTAATTGCCGAAACGAACAGTTCAATTCAAAGTGTTATAACTTGGCTTAAACAAAACATTCTTCATCAGTTTGAGGCCCATTTATTTCATTAAATCTTCCCTAACAATCTGATGAAAATGATATGCCTCTTCATTGAGAGCTACGACCGCAAAAATCTACAAACTTTTGGAAGGCGATTTCGAAATGTTCTGGATCAGCAACCTGCTGCTCTCAGAGGTTTGCATCTGGGACCCAGTAAAAGTGATATTCAGTAAGGGAAAGGTCTGACGAATGAGGAGAATGAAAGATGACATGGATGCTTTACTATGAAAGTTTCTGCCGGATGAGTTTTAAAGCGTGAGTCCTTGCGTTACTCTGGAGAAGGGGAAAACTGGCTTCTGTTCACCACTGCCAACCACGTCCACAGCCGATTTGTAGGAACAACACGAAGTTACGTTAGTAGGACTCTGCTGTCAACGCTTGACTAGGCTGGAGAAGGCTGCAATCAATCACACCCTTACAGCAACACCAAAATCCTGACACAATCTAGCTAGAGAGAAGATCTGATTTAGGGAAACTTAGAAGTGGGAAAACATCTCTACTCATAACCATCCGCATTTTTTGTTATAGTACAGAAACCGGACTTCATCTACAGTACTTATATGGTTTTGAAATGAGTCGTTTTGGAGGAAAAATTAGGTTAGAAAAGATATCACACCGAGTGAGACGCTGGTCATCAGTCAGATCGTGTGGTGTTCACGTCCACATCTTTCCTACCCTGTTCATTGAAGTCAGCTGTTTTGAAACTGTAGTATAGAGAACATCCATCCCTGCTCTCAACGTCTGAATGGTAAGATCGGATTTAGGTTCCACGTCTGTCCTTAACACTTGATCGCCAAAGAACAACCTGCTATCACGACCATGGTTGCCTTGGAGTTCAAAATTGCCGGAAAGGAATTTCGAGAGCAAGTAGCTCACTGTCCATTGGAAAGGAGATTCCAAGCCAAAATAAATACAAGATTACCGGTTACCTCCAATAAAAAATGGTTCAGTTTGAAGTCATTAACCATGATCACCCAAAAATCGCGTAGGCTCATCATTTGTTCGCAGCTCTACAGAAAGGTATTGAGAAGAGCCAGCCAGAATCCCTTTCAGAAGGTCATACAATTTGGCTTAAGATTGCTCAAATTCCACAGAAGAGAAAAGCTTATTTGTGCATGCCCCTAAACTGCAATTAATTTCGCACCAACCTAATACTTGCAAAACGCGAACTATGTGCCGCACCCATCTGAACAGTGCACAGGCTTCACGAAAAATACTGATTCGCTCTCAGGTTTTACTGTTGTTATCTGAGAAATCAGACGGTTAATGATCTTCCCAGTGAATTGATATTTTTAGGGATACCCTTGGAGAGTGATTGAAAGGTTCGACATTTTGTGACAGAGTGAGTGCTTGTGCATGCGGGAGAGTGCTTGCGACGCCAAAGTTTTTACTGCTTTTGTTACTATGTAACGCATGTTCCACTGAGAAAATGTGAGGAAAATGGGGAATCTGTAACGTTTGCAGCGTAAACGTTTTTAGTCCGGCGTTTAGATAGGGGGGGGGGAGTGGTGAAGGGCAAGGGGCACAGTAAGGAAAAGTGAATGTTAGTAATTGTGTCTATATTATATAAATCCACGGAAAATTACGAAAATAGGAAAAAATTGAGCGGGCTGTACCTTTTCGCATCTCCTAGTCTGATTGTTCTACTTGTACATTTTCGTTGAACATTTCAAAGCAGATCATCCAATGAAGATTTCAAAACAGAAGTGTAATTCCGTGTTTTCTTGTAATTTCATCTGAAAAGGTGTTAAGTTTAGAGCTCCTGCACACTGCAAAATCGCGTCAGTTTCGTGCGCCCCTGGAAAGAACGTCCCGAAGAATGCGTTGCTCGTGAAGTTCTCTTCGGTTGAAGCTGATGGAGAACAGGAATCGAAAGCAGCGACAAATCGTGGATAGTTTGGAGTAATCATCCTCCTCACTTTCGTTTTTTTTTCTTTTTGCTTTTGTTAGGAATCAAATAGTCTCGAGATAATTTTTTTTTCACCTCACCTGTAGAACTCCACTACCTCAACTAAGCTCCTGGTGGTAGTACGCCTTCTCTTTGTGATTTTTCATGTTTTCTAGTCGTAGCTTTCGTATTTTTCTCTCACTTACCTCTTTTAATTGCATTTAAGCCTCATCTCGTTGTACCTCCCACTTACCCACCTCTAACCTTCGGTGCCGTAAACCTAGTGATGATATATCCAGTTTTCTTACTGTTTTCTCTATGGTGCATATGTTTTCTGCTCAATTTCTTACCTCATATCTTCCCCCAGACGTCAGGGACGCTTTTTGTTTACGTTGTGATTAGGCTGCTATATGTACAAGAAACACATAAATAGAATTTATTTCGGCGAGTTAATGATAGGCAAGAACATGGTGAAGGTATATTAAGGCACAATATCTGTGGTAATGTTGTAAATGTAAAGGCAGTGAACAGCTGTAAGCGTCGTTGAGTGTCGTGATGCCGTAACTGATCTAGCAGCGTTCCTGGATTTCACCTGGAAAGAGGGATATCAAATCCAATTAAGGCTTTGCGCTTTGACTTTTGCTCTAATCTGAGCGCTGTGGTCTGACTCTAACGAAATTAAGGCAGGAATCTGGCCTACGGTCGAGTTATGGAGTTGCGCTGTTTTATGACTTTTGGACTTCGCGCTTTCTTAGGAGTTATTAGCTGAAGTGTCCGAAATTAGTCCCGGATCATATGTTCCTGGATCTCATGGTCCTGTTTTTCGCCTACATATTTTAATTTTCGAGATATTCTGTTTGGACTTGCTGAAGCCCTCTCCAGGCCATAGATCCATCGCTCGAAGAATGAGAAATCTCATACCCATGGGTAGCATTCGGGTGTAGGCAACAGCCCACATGGGTAAACATGGAACATTTTACATGTTGATTGGTGTCCAGAGCGTAGATGCGTTATTGAGATCACCGAGGGTAAACTTGTTAACGCCCGTGCTGATGGTGGGTAGATTTGTGTGGTGTTAATATGTTTACCCTAGGTAATCTCATCGATGCCTCCGGCTTTAGGTAAAAAGTGAATTTGGGTACATAAGACGTTAACCATGGGTAATCTCAGTGATGCACCGTTATCGGGCTTAGGGTACCATGGGCTGTACGTCGGAGGCGTGGTGCTGGTTGCTCTGCTTGATTAGATTGAGAAATAGGCTTCATCACCCTTCCCAGGTACAACCTACCCCCCCCCCCGAGTTCTTTGCTAGGATGTCATTAGCTTTCATTCAGAAATCTGCATTACGACTTTGATTCCCTTCATCCTTTCTCATTTCTCAGGGGATCCCTGTTAGCCGAGGTACTCAGTAGGTCGAATTTCTAGAATCAAGAAATTAGAATCCATCAAAAAATTATTACTCGGCTACCCTTACCCCGGGAATCCCAGAAGAGTATTCTTCGCCTATGCGTCCACAAGAGGGACCATTTGAGGCAGTGGTCACCGTAGACCCCATTATGTACCGTAACCCAGGATTACTGTAGGATCACTAAAGCAGACTGAGAAAGTGCCAATTCTGGCATGAAAATGGCGGTGGATTGGAAAGCATTGCTAATAATCTTCATCGTTTCAAAAAACCCTCGCGCGGAATGTTTCACATGATACCGTACCCCTCCACAGTACATAGATGTACAGTAACCCTACAAAACAGTGCAACTGCCAGCGATACCATGAACCTTCAAGAAAAACACCTGGATTTTTAAGAGGTAATGATTGATGCTACTCTCGTTCCTGGTTATGTTATACTACTCTGGAATTTTCCAGCAGTCCTTACCATCCTTCAATCCCAAACATTTGCCCCATTCATGGATAGAGATGGTTCCGTCGTTATCGGTATCACATCCTTCCAAGAATGGCTTGATGCAGGATTCCATGGGAATCACTGGCGCAGTGATGGGGATGAGTTCGTGGTGGGAGACAGCCTGAAATAGCGAGGATCCACTGTTGCTTTCGAAAAATTTAAGGATTTATTCAGTTTTGACTATTGCTGGGACCACCTTGTCATGGGGCTTGATGTCCAAGTCGCAGAACTTCCAGATAACAGGGTACACGTGTCTCTTCTCATCATCAGCCTCAGCCTCCTGGATAAGTTCCTCCCACTCGAGCTTGTGCAGTTCACGGCGCTTCTTCAACTCCTTCATGACCTATAAGGAAAGCATGGAGTTTAGTAGATGACGTTGTTCTAGCAGCTCCATCCCACTCCCAGCTCACCTGGAAGAGCCAGTCAGCCATACGTTCAGGGAACTGAGCCATGAGGTCGTCGGTGCATTCGCTGAGCAGCTTGCACTCACCGAGGTATTCCAAGTGGACCTAAAGACAGTTCTATTATAGTTTGTTGTAGCCATTTAAGGTAGTTAAGGGTTACCTTAGCGTGTGACTTCTTGGCGCACTGCTTTGAACCCTTCTTGCATAGACAACGTTCACGGTAGAGATCGCAAAGGGAGACGAAGGTTTCGTTGTTGTTGGCGCACACCTAAACTGTTTTATTTTAGGCATTACGATTTATTATTTAACGATATTATCAATATTTATCGATGATATTGCTCTGACATATAGGGACTCTGCTCAGTTCTTAGGTGAAATGAGGTCTTCCTCTTCTCTCTTGCTATATTCTTTTCTTTCGAAGGTTTGGGGTTTTTAAGGGCGCGTTTAGGGGGTTGTAAACGGTAGAGATTTAAGGGTTTGTGTTGTTACCATGTTTGGGTCGCACTTTAGGAATTCACAACCATTGACTACCAAACTGTCATCGTTCCTTATTTCAGTTTTCTTGAAAAATTTTCATTTTCAGAGATACCCGCAGCTCCATAGTGGAAGAAAAAGGTATAGAAACTAATTTTTATTGTTATTTTCTCATTCAATATATTAAAAAGGCATTTTTGCAGTTTGCAAAAAAAAATCCGAACGAGAAAGAATTATGGGTTTGGAAGTACAATAACTGTCATCCTGATTCTGTTTTGCCCTCCCCCCCCCCTCGACTGGCATCGCTGAACCGCTGCACCGCGTTTTTGTTGCGATCCTGACACAGCCTGACACGTTCTGACACGTGCCACGTAGATCCCAACGTGTTTAGACAAAATATAGCGCTACGAGACGTTGGTATCCACGTGGCTCGTGTCAAGCGCTGTCAATACCAGCACATTACCCTGAAAAAGCCGCATCGCGTAGTTGCTCTCGTGATCTCTCCACCTTTTCTCTCCTATGTATATCCCGACAATGCATCTGTGACTGATGGATAGTTGTCCAGTTTTTTGGGTCCACTACACTATGTCTCGTTTTTTTTTAAAATTTAAATTGCAGCCGATCGCATAAAATAAATAGTATAAATGAATAATATATAAATAGGATTTCAATGAATTATGGAGGAAAATCTATTTCAATCCATAAGAATGATGAAGCTTTTGCTTAGGGATAATTAGGGTTTTTGGAAATTTATTTTTGTCAGTATTTCCACCTAAGGATGGGAACGGAATGAACAAAACGATAAGTAATTTTTCTTTTTCCTCTTCAGGTTATTTCACAGCTAATTATTTATTTATTTATTTTCACTACACTGTGCCAAGGGCACAGTGCTACCCCTCAGAATGAGGGTAACAAAGAAAGTAATGAATGTAAAGGAGTGTTTTGGAAGTTCAATGCAAGCTTATAATTCACTATTTCACTTGCATCGTTTGTATCGCAGGCTAAATGAGGCGTTTTCACGTATCGAACCTCTGTTGCTCCCTTTGTGCTTTAAAATGGGTGAATATGTTTCAGTACAGATACTTAGTGAAGATACTTTTTCAACTTGCAAGTAAACTTTTCCACTAAGGCCTCACCTTATCCATTGGATCACCGTCGAGCTCAGGGCATTTGCTGATGCACTCGCAGTGAGGCTCGCCCTTCTTGCCGACCACACATTCTTTTCCCCATCCGCAGACGTGATCCTCGCAAGGATTCTTCACCACCACAGCGGCTGAAAAACGTTTTTATGCGCGACAACGCGGGAAATCTTGGAGGCAACCACGTAGCAGGGAAAAATATCCGTCTCCACTGCACACTGATTCCCCATTCACTACTGAGAAAGTGTTGAGGACAAGTTTTATGCTGCTGCAGCGGAGGTGCGGATCGTCTTTCGGGCAACTTTACACACTACCACGACGACGTATAGTAGTCATAAGTTCAGCGAATCGATGCGGAGGCCCTTGTTGTTTATTTGCGCTGCTGTGCATTTTTGCCCGTGGCTTCTCCCGAAAAACATGTTTATCCTAGCTAGGATAAACTGTTTGTAACAGGATACCGTGGCCGCAGTTATGGTGCAGATGGAAAAGGGCATGAGGAAGTCAAATTAGAGGATAAATAATGTGCTAAGCCAAAGAATTAGGCTCAATTTATAGGCAAGTTTTTAGCTGTACTTATACTCTTAAATAAATAATTATAGCCTTTACTTCGTAACATATACAGGAGAACCTATCAATTGTAAAATCTTGGTCATAAAATTTGAGAGGAGCTTTGTGATGATTTTGACATTGCTTTTCGAAGAATTGCTTTTTTCTAGAGGTTTCAAGGAGGGACAGTGCAGATATGATTATTTTTTAAAATTGTTATTTAATTTCTAGGATATGGACGCTTTCAACGATTTAATTTCCAGGTTTTTGAATTCGGATAATTCTTAGGACATATTAAAGTTCAACTACAGCCATTCTAAAAGATTTTTAAGCTCACTTCACCCTCAAAAAAGATCAGAAATGCAGTAGGTTTGGCTCTATCTAATATCATTGTCCTCATCACATCCTGGGAAGAGCTCGAGTTTTCTAGAAGGAATTAAAGAAAGAATGGTCTATATTCTTGTAGAAAGAAATAATTCTTCATTTTCTTAATGTTGCTATAATAGTTCATACTCCGCATCTTGGATGCCCTGAAAAGAAAAATGGGAGAAGCATGGAAGGGCCTTTCATCCAGAGGACACCACCTTTGGCTATTTCAGATCTGAGCATGAAAGTACCCTCCCAGCTGCGAATTTTAGCCGCGGAACTTTTTTATGAAAGCAAAGATGCTTAAGCAAGTTTATGTATTCACTTGGCTGTACCAGCTTTTGTTAAGGATATGGATTGGATGAATGATCCGTGTGAATCCATGAAGGTAGGAGCCAAAAAGATTTTGCAGCCGTGACGTTTTGACAGAATCCAGAATTTATTGCCACTACCCCCGCAATTGTAGGAGATCAAGTCCATTCTGCGCTTTTGTGAGAAAAAAAATTGGCATGGCTGCAGGTTGGAACCCAAGTAGACAAGTCTCATGCTTCCTTTTTCTTTCCACATACATCCGCTGCAGAGAATACATCAAAAATCTCTGCCAGCATCGTTACATCTGGCTGCTGGCCCGCTCGCTGAAAAGACTCGCATATTTACGACCCCGAGCAAGAGCTTGTTCGTGATAGATTCATCCGTGTTTTATGTGGATGCAGCGGCGGAGACGGAGTCGCCAGCTGCGTCTCCATCGTCGACCATCGGACAGGTCATACGGAAATAGAGGGCCGAGCGTGGAGATGCAAGGCAACGCGGCTGTCCATCGGTGGAACTGGCGAGCGTCCGCCGCGCCAGGCGATGGCAGGGCTAGCCCTGCTAGGCGCAGATCCACATGCTTCGTTATTTTCACGGCTGGGAAGGATTTCATGTGACCACTGCGAAATTTGGGTAAAAGTTGTCCAGTGGGTGTATGAGCCATATTTGGCAAGTAGCCAGGGGAGCTGCAGCGGGATTGGAGAGAGGAAAATTCAGAGAGAGAGAGAGGAAAAGGCGGTTACATAGTAAATAAGGGGAAGTGTGGTGACATACCTTTCTTTGTCGGGGCGGCAGTTTCGGTCTCTTGGTCCTCATCGATATTTTCGAGAAGGCTTTCTAGCTCATCCAGGTCCTTCTTCTTGTCTTTTTTCTGGAATTGAATTCGGAATTGAAGCAGTACATCAAATGCGAAGGTATGGCAAAAAAAAGTTGTTTCAAGACTTCAACTCTTCCAAGACTTTCTGCACTTGGATGCATAACTGAGATTACTCAGGATAGACGATTTGACCCCCATGTTCGAGATGGGTAACTTTGTCTGATGTTAACACGTTAACCTTGGGTAACCTCAATGTTGCATGCGACTCCTGTTTTCTCGCTGCTTCTTCACATTGTGGCAAAAATGTAGGTGAAACCAATTCAATTTCAAGAGAAGCTTTATAAGTTTGTGGAAACATATTTCTGTGCAAATACGGAATTGCTCAGCTGTTTACTAGTGACGTCATTCAATAAAGGCTAGGCGATTGTAGAAGAAATAGTGTTATGGAGCAGGAGAGAACGATAGATTACGGTAACGCGTGGGCGAGCTTGCGGTCGGAATAGTAGAGGCTAGCCCTCGGTAGGATATAGACCTAGGAATATCACCCTGTAGGTGGGTGTCTATAAGCTTTCTGTTTATACCACCTTCCAGCTATAGAATTATGTCACAGAGCACCTAATTGTTTAGTAATTGTGGAAGGAAAATTCTAGAAATGCTTTTCTAATTGGGAAATCTGTATGGGAGCTATAATAAAGCATGTATGGGAGCAAGTAAAGGAAATCTGGCCAAACAAACAAAATAATTACCTTAGCAGCATCGACGAACGACGCTGCGATGAGCAATAAGGCGAGGAGACAAGTCCGCATCGCGGCAGCAGTGAGTGAAGTAAGGCTGCTCGGAGGTGCACGCCCCTCTCACAACAACAGCCACCTCACGATCAAGTCGTCTATCGATGCAGATCCACCCATGGATTTACTCAGCATCTGAGTCATCATCACCTACTTGGAGGCAAAAACTGGTAATTGGCTGTGAATGGCCTCAGCGAAATTCCATCTAAGGGGAAGATTCCATACAGTGATTCCCATTCCAAGAGAGTGGTCCTGGATGAGCATTAAAGAGAGGGAACCTATTTAAATTTGAGATCTCCCAGAATTATACCACATCTGTTGTTATCGCCGAAAAAAACCTCATCCATCCGGAAAGGTCAGGCTTCTACGTCACGGACGACCACAGCGACGATTTGGCCGAGGCGCGACGCCAGATGGCTACCAGAAGGAGGCCAAAAGTACGGGTATTTATGGAGAAATGTTGGGAAAATATGGATATTGGTTGGATTTGATCTTTTCTTTGTCAGCATCAAATTGTTTTGAAAGTATTTAGTGCGAAAAAAGCTCACACAGTCAAAATACACATTTTCGAAACGGGAGGCAATGTGGACTTGGAAGTAACCTGAATATAGAAACGGACAATGTTTTGTCTTTGTGCATTTCACTGTAAATTTTTCTTTTTTTTTTTTGATATATGCCTTATTAAAATTAATGGTTCACGGTCAAAAAATGTGTTGTATTACAATGCCGCCCTGAAGCAAGAAATTTATGAAATTTCCTACTAATTCGTGCAAAGCATACAATCCTAGCACGTGGGAAATGTTCCAAATGATCACATTGCTAGACTGTACATACAGTACCGGCCAAAATTATATAGCCTTTTGTAGTCTCTTCCATTTCCTTCATAATTTCATTTACAGTAAAGCTTCGAAGCTCATATTTTCATGGGTGTTGTAGACATTCATAAGTAATAAAATGGAGTGACATCGTACCACTTTATCAGCTAATTTCCTCTAGGCAAAATAATTACCATAAAGGTCAAAATCTGGAGTTTTGCGGCATCCACAAAAGATCACAGAACGGATTCTGTGGGCTGTATTTTCGCAACATTTGGACTACTTGTAAAAGATTCGACTCATATTTAAACGAAAACGTGTGCTTTCAAATCACTGATCAAAGCATACGAAGCAAATTTGAGTTTATTTCAGCAGTAGACCAACGTAAGAATTTCTGCCAAATTAGCTCACTCTTCCTTGGTTACAATGTTAAGTCGGTCACGATGCAACCAGAAGTCCATAGCATAAAAGGGTGCTTTCGTTTCTTTCCATGCAAAGCTTTAATCCACCAAAAGTTATGCGGGAAAATTCAAAAGGCTATATAATTTTGGCCGGTACTGTAGGTAGGTCATTATGGACTTCTAGGCTGTCTTATTTTAAAAACTTTAATATAAATGAAGAATATATCCCTTTTGTCGATATCCTCCCAAACTAAAACGAGTCCCAGAAATTTCTGGAAAAGGCGTGCCATGTCTCCCAGAGAAAAATTGGATCGCGCACGATTTGGAATAAACAATAACATCAGTCATTTAATGGCGCTCGCGTCAGTCATAGTTTACGTTACGAAGATATCGCTAATTCCTAGTCAAGCTGCCCTTCATTATTTGCAGAAAAGCTGTTGTTTTGTGCCATTTCTGATCTCCTCACCACAGTCTTCAATTTATATGGTGAGGAGAAGGCAAATGGCACAAATTAGCCTATCATTATATTTTCAGTGTAACTATTATTCGACTATCAAATGATGTATTTGGTATGCATATATGGCATTTGATATTTTGAGTTTGAGTAGGTTGAACATCAAAATGTCGGAAATGGAAAAGGCCTACAGCCCTGGGGGAGAGGAAAAAGATGGCAATGCTTTTTGTCTCCTGAATATTTTCATTTTCATTCTCATTTTTATTTGATACGTCACACAACGTGCTGAAAAAAAAACGAATAAACAAAGTATTACAAACTGCAACCAGGATTAAAATAGAACAAATTGACATGCTAATTGAACACGGAATACCGGACCCTTCAAGCCAGCCTGATCCACCAAAGCTTGGCAGAAATGCAACTCGGAATCCGTAAGTTTAATAATTTGATCCCCATTTAGTGCCGAGCAGCGTATAGTACCTAGAAAGAGCCAAGCCATCCCGATAGGCAGACAGATATATTTGACTACTCGAATCTCTAAATTCTCCAATTCTCCTGATAATTGAATCAGTTATTCGAGTTTCACTCGTTCAATACTCTGGAAGTCTCCTCCATCTGAAGAGCGCCAACGATTAATAATGATGAAAGATCGAACTAATGGTCAGCCACTGCATATCCTTAAAAATCCTTGAAAAAATTCAGAGCGTGTGCTCGTAAAGTAATCCAACAGTTGCAGGAATGGATATTATTTTCTGTGAGTTCAATAACTGCAAGAAATGTCAGCATCGCAATAAATGCACAAAAACTTGAAAACTTCCATATAAGACACTGCCATGCCACAGCTATCCAACATGGAAAGGTCTGTAGTGATGCACTTCAGACACCCACTAATTTATTTCGACGTCTGAAAAGCGTATTTTCATGTGGTTTTGCTTCCTCTTTGGTGGGTAAACTTCAACTACTGCTATTTGGTTTGGATTTTACGCTTCATCACATTCCTCGCATAAATAAAAATGCTTTACGAAAAAAAACGTAGCTATAAATGTAGTGTTTAATGAGTCAGTTGTAGCTTAAGCATACACATCGCACAGGAAAAGCATCCATATATGATCCTCAATCACTCTAGGTGTCACGAACCATCAACAACACTCATGGTGAACTCCCACCGTTCATCTAGGCTAAGGGCCCTCATTCATCATAGCAGGGATGGATAATACCATACCTATGGATAGCAGCTGGGTATGAAGATGTTGCTGTTCTTGGGCAAACATGTTGATGGGTACCAGGTGAAGAGTAAGTTGATGGGTGTTAGCACATTTACCATGGGTGATCTCAAGGCTGCACCCAAGCCCAATAGCATGCATCTTCCAGTAAAGGGGAGACTTCTCTCTTATTGTCTGCGCTTCCTCAAACTCCACTGAAGCACGATATCATGATATACTCATTCTTCTTCGATCTTGTAATGTAACACTGCGAACCTTACCACTGGGGATTCTCCACTATCAGATTGTTCCGAAAATCTTGCATCCACAATTATTTTCGATCCAGAACTTCTTGGTCTTGAATTGAAATTGTTTGGCAATGTTTGGTAATAGAATGGGGTGGAATGTCCTACTACCTCTCAACTAAAAGAATGGCAGACCAGGTTCCATCCTTGAGCAATAATGTTATGATTGTTTGAAAAAGAAGTGAAAAAATTTGGCGCAAGACTTTCACATCGACCTAATATTTGAGGCTCTTAATTTAGTGGCGCAAATGAATGCAGATTCTTTGAATTTTTCCAGGTTTGCAAAATTAATAAGCCATAGCGTTGCAACCCCCACAACCGTCATCGTAAATTTCCCTCAGATATCTTCCAAAGCGTATTTCTCGCATTCTATTGTATCTAAAACATTGTGAAACCAAATTTCACTCCCAGAAAAATTGCGGTGTTACAATATGATATCGAATGAACTGGTGGTTTTCTGCACTTTCAGCCAAGCGAGGAAGTACAGATAACTTTGTTTTTGACATCAGATCATTAGGGTGTTGTAATCTGGATAAAACCAGTCACAAAAGCTGAATGGAATGACGATTAATCTTGAGAAAAAAACCCAGAATGCTGTTGAGTGCCTGGCATAGTTTATCAATCAAATGGAAACGAATTTCTGTGCCTGGATGTATCATTGAGATTACCCATGGTAAATGGCTAGCTTACCCAAATTTACCTCCTATTTTGGACCCCATCAAGATGTTTACCTATGCATGACGATGCCTACACACAGGTGCCAGGTGCTAGCCATTGGTAATCACTCCTATACAAGTACATAGGTATAAGATTACCCATCCCATGATGCATCCGAGCACTGAAATTCCCCACTCAGAGCATTTACGCCTGCACGAACAGTCATCATGGTGACATTACTTCCAGATGCGTTACAGCTGACGTTTCTGGATCGGTGACAGGGGCTGGCATAGAGCTTGGAAATGTGCCAGTGCAGTGGAAGGAGCACATACTTCTTCAATTTTCCTGTGCTACACTTAGTTCTGTATGATTTTGATGTCGGGAGGGGGGGGGGGGGATGGTGCAATGGATGAGGAAGTCCGGAACGGCGTTGTACCGTTCTATCTGTAGTTACCGTCTTCTAGCAAGTTCAACCTCTTGAATAGTATTTATTTATTTATTCAATTATTTATTTATTTGTCTTTCGGAGAGATTTCTCATGCTTTCACTGAGAAGGCAGTTACAATTTCAAATACTTACAACTACGTAGTTGCCCAAGAATAAATTATCATTTAGGATAATCGTCAAGGATTCAATCTGGAACTACCAATAAAATGGATTGACCCGGAATTTTTCACATTGAGTAAAATTTCCGGGTCTTTGTAAGACTTTTGTAACAGCGTCTTCCTGGAATTCCGTGGATGACACATAGCGCTCATTTTTCCCCGTTGCTGAGTGATTGGACACTGTGTGTTTTTAATCAAACGGGTATGAGAATGCTCACTGAACAGCTGCGCGTTTTTTCTTACCCCTCCCTCATCACTGAGTTTCAGCAGGGGTCTGGGCTCCTCTCACCATTTCACCGCTGTGAGAATCGTAGGGAAGTCTTCGCTTCTGGATTGTTTTGGCAATACGTGGATTTCTTCGAATTTCTTCGTTAGATCATAGGTTTACGTTCGAAGATTGGATGCCATAGTATGCCTCCAGATGAGTAAGGTTGAACTGGCTCGGGAACCTTTTCCGATTCACTGCCAGTGACCCATGACATGAAATGGAGTATAAACAGCATATTTTGCAATGAGTAGACGCCTCTGCCGGACTCTTCCACTTCCCCTTCACCATATATCATTGGCTCGATGCCCTGTGATCAGCATTTATCAGGCTTCACGAGGACAGAATATGCTAATCGTCGTCGTAATACGCTGTGATTTGTGCGCCGGTCGATGATCGATGGGATTTTGCTTGTCGCACGGCGCTGCTGAAGCTTTTCAGGAGCTGTTGCAATGGACTGGCGCCGATTGCTGAGTGCACTAGGGGACATTTGAGATGATTGTAAAGTTATGAGGGGTTTTTCAATAGTTGCAGTATTCCAGGTTTCGTGAGATGGTTTCACCGAAGTTAAAAATCATTCCTTAGCATCACTAAATGGGAAGAAGGTAACTGGGAAGTCTTTTTTTGAATACTATTATAGCTTGATTTAGAAAAAATGAGAGAGGATGTTGTAATGAACTCTTTCGCTCAAATTCTCAAGCGCCTCAGCGTTACTGGAAAGCGTTACTCAATCACTCTGATCCGGGCCACTGACCCCTTGCCATGTATCTCAACTGCTATTGCTCAGATTTTGCTGCAGCTACATCCAACTGGAACATAGAGAAAATTAGAGTTATGATGTTCATAGAAAACCAGAGCTGGGATTCATGAAATCTTAACCTAGCGAACCAACTATGGCTAGCGTGGTAGGTTTTCTAGACTTTTATAGACTAAGTAATGCTAGGAGGCGCAGGACACAAAAATTGGTTTGCTAGCCTTGTTCCCCTTCGTTATGCGTTCATGAATCCTAGCCCAGAGCTCTGGAAATCATCCTGGAGATTATTAGACCTCGGGTATTAAACCCATGACCCGCTTCCAAGGAACCTCCATAATCCATGATTCCACTCGTCAGTCAAAGCATATTTAGTGATCAAAAGGAAGCTCATGCCACGGCTGTAGTTTAGAGTTGTCACCAGGTAAGCGATTCCAGGGCAGAAGGCTTGCTGATGCAGTGGACGTATATACTCGTTGGTCGAAGGCACCATCTCAGCTCAGAAGTTTTTTTTTTTGAGGTTTTCACGAAAAAAAAAAACAATATTAAAGAGCTAATGATTAAAAATGTGTATGTGTTCCCAGGCAAACCCTTCCTGAGCCCCAACTCCTGGGGAGCTTGTGGGCGGAGCCAAGGCGAGACTTCAGGATTTCCGCATCATGTATTCCCTTGTCTGTCAAACATGGAGCGCTTTTCCTATCCTCTTAGGATGAAGAGTCATGAGAAATGTTCGCGAGAAGTACGAACTTTATTTGAGGTACGCTGCCGAACGCCCTATTTGGAAACCTCCGCTGACTCCGCCCCCTGCTCCGCCCATAGACTCCCCAGGAACTGAGGCGCAAAAACGGGTTCCCGGGCAGTTTTGCAGAGGATTGTGTATACCATTGTGATCAGCAATCGCCAGAGATTCTTTTCATCCGGACAACTCGAAGACGTTTCTAGGGTGGAGCGGTACCTCTGAGCAGTTTTACTGCCTCAAATGAATTGGTTAGAGGTTTTTCTAACCGTCTTCCTAACAGAGTATGGATAAGAAACTTAAGTAAACAATTGCTAGGCCTTCATCATTTGCTTGATTTTTCACTCTTAGCATTCAGAATGGGGCAACAAGGTGACGGCGGCCCTAGAATACTGATCGGGGTGGAGAAGGGAACCAGAGGGGGATATTTTCTGATATGAAGAATTTCATAATCTAGTAGTTAATTTTTGAAACTTCGGAAAGCTTGAAGAAGTTTGTTACTTTCTTCAGAAAAGTATATTCCATTGCAATTTTTCAGTTGTAGGGCAATCGTTGCATTATGAATGTGAATTCTCTTTTTCCACCATAAAAAATTCAACACCTATAGCAGAGCCCATTCCACAAGGTGATAGATAGTCTGTCAGCTGACCACAGCTTCACAATAACCTCTCAGAGGAGTAATTGCTACTCGTTGGGGTTCTTATTAGAGTTCCTGCGCTTTACATCGCTCTCCAGCGTTGCATCATCCTTTACAAAGCCCAGCCAGAGCGTGTCTTTTTCGTCTCTCGCCAGGCCGATGAAAGTGCACTAACGGCAGTTGTCACTTCATTATAAGCATTTTGCTTGGCTTGAAGTGGTGCCCTTTATGCAGAAGGCTTAGTTTAATGTATTGGGGTTGAGTCATTATTGTCTACGGTGAGAGTATTTCATTGCTTTATTTCATTGGTAACTGGCCGCCACGCGTTACCACGTTAACTCACTGACGATTTGTGACAAATAATCCTGAAACGTACTTATACTAGCTGATAGGAAGTTTGAACTGCCAGGGTCCGGGTGCACTTCACTGAAAGAATGGCTAATCTCATGCACCTAGGAACAATTACCCATGGGTAGCAGCTGGCTATCGACAATGTCCCGTATGAGTAAACCCTTCGATGGGTGCCAGGGTAAAGCAGGGTAAAGTTGCTTACGTCAACATATTTACCATGGTTAATTTCCATAATTTGTCCAGGCCCAAGAATTCTAGTGTTACTAGGTACTATTTTAATTTGGATTGATTCTATCGGAAACCGAAACTACAGCGACACTTTACAACCTATGCCATCACTGAATCGAAGAGAATCTCATACCTATGGGTAACAACTTGGTAAGTGCAAACTTGTGACGCATGAAGGTTCACCCAGCGCTAGCTACCCATAGGTTTTGCCCGGGTGCATCACTGGATTACCCATGGTGGACGATATTCAATATTTTTACCCTTTGTGTCGTTGTATATACCTAGCTGCTACCCACTGGCAATCATGCTGAGAGATATGAGATTAATCATCTTTCCATTAATCAGCTGGTAAATTGGTGGCACAAGTGATCTATCCAGCGTGGGTTACTTATAGGTTACAGCTGTTGAATGTTGGGTTTGGAATAACGGTATGATATTACCCATTCTTCTATTGATGCATCGGGTCCAGCATGCCATAGCCAATAGTTTATCCGCTTAATTCTGGACAACTGTTTTAATGAATCAGGCTACTGGAAAACTTGGGGCTGTTTCTTTATTTAGCCTGGGTAATCTCTTGATACATGCCGGCCCCAAATTTTTGACGGCAAAAATTTGTACACAAAGATTGTGCATGGTAATGGAATTCGCATGAGTTCCTGGAAAACCTCAAAAATATACAGAAATATAAGCACTTCCCCAGAAATGTTTTGGAACCTCGGCGAGCTCCGGATGCATCACTTGGAATACCCACGCTGAACCTGTCAATATGCGAAGGTTTGCCTTTACCTGGCACTCATCAACATGTTTACCGATTTATGATGTTGTGTATACTCAGCTCTACTTCTAGGGGTAGCACGCATAACTGGAACCACCCAGGGTAAACGCATCGACACCAGACAAATTCACCCATTGTCGACGCGGGCGTCGAACGTTCACCCTGGGTAAGCTGAGCGATGCCAGGTCATCATACCCAGTGGTATGAGATTACCCATCCTTTCAGTGATGCACCCGGGTCTCGAAAAGTTGCGGATTGGGGTAGGATTCCTGTATTTTACTTGTCATATCTAACGGATTCCGATCGAAGTCGCACTCCTCAGAGCCTCGAAGAGCGAACTCAAGTTTTTTTCATACCAGTTTGGTAGCCATTATCTGCATGTTTGGGATTTTCAAGTAAAATTCCATGGGATAGAATTAATTTTATTAGAATTAATTAATTAGAATTAGAAAAAGGACTCCGGTTCCTTGTCCATGGAAAAATGGAGCTGTACCTTAAACGCTCCGAGACATTCCTTGTAATTTCAGATGCCAAAGAGAGTGCGGCCGTGCAGACGTTCCGCATTCTTTGCAAAGGTTGCACGAGGAACTTTGCGTTCCATTCGTTCCCATTCCTGAGTTTGGCCTTCACTGTGTTTTTTATCCAAACCTTTTTTGTCCACATCGGAGTGCTGTATCTGCATTCTTCAACTTGACAAATGCCTGTCAGGTCATCACAGCGGAAATGGTTTATCTAAAACGAATGAATGACAATGAATGAATGAATAACAAAATACCCGACAAGGAACTGGGATATGCCAGAAATGGTAGTGATGCTGAACACATGGTACATAGTATAGGCAGAATTACGTGATCATAGCGACGATTATGAAATTTCAAGGGAATAACTGAGGATCAATGATGAAATGCACGCAGCATGAAGATTCACATCGTACAACGATGAGTGAGACTGACTTAGACGGGGGTTTCGTTCTCCACCCCTAGGGGTTTCGCTCACGAATGTGGTGCTTAACAGTGGAAAGAGAGATAGGGGACTTTGTGTCGCCACTGGGCCGGATGACCACGCATGTTCCAGCCGAGAAGATGGAGCGCGCCTTGGTCCGAGGTGTAGACGTCTTCTTCGGACAGTGCTGGTTCAGAATGCAGCTGAACGCTGCCGTCGCATTCGTGCATTGAGCCGTCTTTCTGGAAAAATTGATAGGGTTAATTCCACAGTGCCAGAATTAACCAGAAAAATCCGGAATTTTCAAATTCTTTTTCCTTCGCTCCGTTGAAGAAAAGTAATGAAAAAGGCTCGTTCTTTGTCATTTTTGATACATTTACTGACTAGTACTTACTGCCCACTACTTAAGTATACACGTCACAAATGGAAAATGTGTGATGGGAAGATCACTAAAAAAAGCTTCTGACAACAATCACCCAGACAAACTTTCGGAACTTCCGCGGAGCTTGTTCGGAACTTGCGCGGGTGACCCGACGGAAGTTCCGAACTGGCTCCGCGGAAGTTCCGAACTGGCTCCGCGGAAGTTCCGAACTAGCTCCGCGGAAGTTCCGAAATCGAACAGGAGTAACGTAATTCGTGCATTATAGAGTCAATCATAATTCGAGTAGTAAGGTGAAATGGCCAACATGGAGTGATGAACACCTCCAGGGGTCCCGATGCCAAAAATCGTGGGATCATGAATCCCACCACAGATCGTTCCACCACGTAGCACTAGCTGCGCATGTAGTAACTATGTTTTCTGAAGATGAGCTTCAAGCAGGTCTGCCCTCTGACTGTGCTACGTATCTGCGTCAGGTTTCAAAATCAATGATAACATGGAAAAATTCCTCTTTGGTAAAAATCTGTCAAATTTTCGTATTTATGGGAATAATCCCAGGCGTACATTTATCTGACACGAGTTTTACCCGAAATTCGACATTAAAGATGTCATTATTGGGGCATCCCGAAGTGAATTTCGAGGAAAAAATAGCGTAAAAATTTTTGTATTCTACACGGCTTCTTATTTGGTTAGCCGAAGTTAATCAAGAACATATCAATATAAAAATTGGACAAAAACATGTCATTTGATCTGTTAGTTTCTTGGATCATTCCATCTCTCTCGAAGCTCCGCGGAAGTTCCGAAAAGTGTCAAGCTCCGCGGAAGTTCCGAAGCTACTTTCTTCTCTGCGTCTCCATTCGAAACTTGCGCGGAACCTGCGCGGAACTTCCGAAAAAATCGACGAGTGACGTCATATTTCCGCGGAGGTTCCGAAAATCGAGCTCTAGTAGTAAATCAGGCTCCGCGGAAGTTCCGAAAATCGGCAAGCTCCGCGGAAGTTCCGAAAGTTTGTCTGGGCAGGACTTTGGCAAAAAAAAAATTAGCAAAGAAAAATGGAATTTATTATAATCGAAAGCAGGTGACTTAACACATTCGCGACAACGCAGATTTTCCGCTCAGGGCCACTTTGGACCAAAGCGAGTTTGCGCTTGTTTTTCAACGAAGTTGCGAGAGTTAGGGCATATTTGACGTGCTGATCACAAATATGCCATCTATTTTACTTGGTAAAGCACTTCTGTAGTGTTACTGTATGTATACTGTAGAAACTGTAGAAAGACCTTTTCTCTATCAGAATTCAACCAAAATTTGCACAGGAGGGTTATTTTACATACAGATTAAGAATATGATATTTAGTGTCTACCGTATCGCATCACTGCGGGGTTACTGTAATCATACTGTAGGAACTGTGGAGAAGATTTTGCATCAGAATTTGCCCAAAACTGGAGTTGTTTTACACGCTGATTTCGAATATGGCACCTATTGCGAATATTGATCTCAATTTCGTGCTCGGCATGTCAAATAACCCCAATTGCCGAAGTTTCACTGAATTTGGCGAATAAAATTCATCTACAGTATGTCTACAGTAACCATACGATAACACTACAGTAGCTTTAGGTACTACTCTACGGTGCAGGACTGATGGCGTATTCATGTTCAGCACGTCAATTAATCCCAAAGTTCAAATTTGCTGTAGATGCTGATAGAAAATACATCAACGCTATATACAGTATGACCACAGTAATCCTACAGTATCGCAGCTACGGTACAAAATGGATGCCATTTCCGTGTTCAGCGGGTACAATAACCCCTAGGGGCACAATATGGGGGAGCTCCACCTAAGAAAAAGGCATAAAACGGATACGACCCACCGGTGGGTCGTATTGTCCTCTACGTAACGTCCCGTACGACCCACCGGTGGGTCGTATTGTCCGTTATGTGTTAAAAATTATCGGTGAAATAAAGTATCGCGGCTCGGATGCACCATCATAAGCATGGGTAATTTCTTACCATGGGTAGCAGCTAGGTACGAACTACACTACATATGGGTAATATGTGATGGGTGTCAGGTTACGGGTAGATTCGGGTTTACCATTAAACGTTTTCCATGGGTAATCTCAATATTGCATGGCTCTTACACAGTTAATTTCCGCATAAATCCTGAAAAATTGTGAGGGAGAGATACAGCAGGAAAATAAGTGGAGATTACCTGCAATTTCATTGAAAATCACCGATTTTTAACCGAAATTCACTCAAAATCCTATTGATATTTTCATATTTTCTTCACATCAACGATGTTCTAAAATAAACCCGGCCTAGAATGAATTCATGAAGTCTTTGCATTCATTTTTGCAAATGAAAAAAGGAGGAAGGTAGGAGCATTGTCTTGTATGGATTTCATATCCCATCGTGGATGTATTCTTTGCTGATTCCTCACGCAGAATCTAATTAATTCACTAAAACTTACCTTTGTACATTTAATTGAGCATTTGAGGCGCATGCTCCCTTCGAATATACTTATCGTCACTTTCACTCCACCGCCATTGACGTCTGGATTCGGAGCCTCAAATAAAATCTTGTGAGAACAATATTCAGCGTCATAGTACAGTTAACATGGTTTTCACAGAAAACTAAAGAGTTTCACTTGAAAATAATTGTAACTATGCACAAAAAGTCAAGCGATGGAATGAGGCTCTGCTCTATAAATCTTATTTTCCATGGATACTGATCCAGAAAAATGCGCCATAGTAGGTATCCTAGACAGTACCCCCCTTGTTTCCACTCAAGAAGACAAACCAGATGAGAAGCCGAGTGATTTGAACAGGCACTCTGGACATTCTGCCCCGTACAACTCGCAAGTTTTGTTTTGATCAGCTGACAAACCTGTACAAATACAAGGTTCGGGTCGAAAGGAGAGGCTGCTTTTCGCACAGATGAGGACCACACTGGTCCAGAGGAAGGAGCGGCTTCAATCTGGAACAGCCCTTTTAATCTTACCCCAATCCAGAGCTTGGATATAATCCCACCTGTAGATTCTGAGATATATGCCGGTGTATGGTTACTCGGAACCACACGTACGGTTCTCGTGACTGAGGTGGCCGAGTGTTCTCTGCCAGCTGTGTGATCATTGTTGAGGTCATTAGCTGGAATTGTTTATGGCTTGGGGGTAGAAAAAAAGATTAGGGTGGAATTTTTGAACAGTTACCTTCCTTGAACAGGCAAAAACTATAAACGGAGCGGAGACGACAATCTGTCGAGGATGAACACTGAGGTCGACGTCAAGGAACCTTAACGATCATCAAAATAATGCATAACACATCAAAAACGTATCCACCTGTCCAAAAGGACGCACCTCCTTGACGTCACTGAGTGGGTATAAGAAATGCTTGACGACGATTCTGCGCGAGCACCAATTTTGAGCCGGGGTTGACAGACCTACACAGGAAAATTCCATTGGAGATCCCTCAGGAGGCGACTTTGGTACTTTTTATAACCTGATATCGCTCAACAGTCGCGTTAAAGCAGTGTGCCTGACAATAGCGTCCGTAGCCATCCATCGCTTCGAGGGTGACTTCCTGGATCATTCCGGCGCGGGGTTTTGGAACTGGTATGTACACTATGCCCTGAAAATCCTCATTTGACTCATCCAAGAAATAGTACCAACACTATGTAATGAATTCAAAATAACCCACGTCGATCTCAGGATAGAGTGGTTCGCTTTCTTGGTATGCTGTGGCGTTCTCCATTGTAAGCATGTTGATCACTTTCACCTGGGCGAGATCATCCTGGATGCCTGAACGATTTTTAGCTGCGTTTTTTTTTTTTGCCTTAACGGGAAGGACGAAGGGAAAAGGAAGTAGAAGGGAAAAAGGTGGAACTACGTAGTGGAGAAAGTAGATAAATTGACAGGAACGAACGTTTTGATGAGATTAGGTCCATGTGTACAACGGGAGTGGTTCGAATACAATTCTCAGGTGGAAAAATTCCAGTAGATTACGCTTATTTTACGTGTATTTGTTTCGGAAATTTATTTCCGAAACAATTACACGTAAAATAAGCGTAATCCACTGGAATTTCGCAATTTTTCTCGATTCCAGTAGATTCCACTGGAATTTACACGTAAAATAAGCGAAATCTACTGGAAACTGCACTTCGTGTAAATTCCAGTAGATTTCGTTTATTTTTCTGGTAAATTCGTTTTTCACCAATTATTGCCGTTGCTTCTCCACCTTCCGAAATGGGTTATGCCTCAAAAAATTTCAAAAAATTCACTCATCATGACTACCAAAAGCTTTGAAATTTATATGATGCATATAAATATACCATGCTAACATGAGAAATATTCACCAGCGGAATCTACGGAGCACGTCAACTGGATGTACTGCATGATAGACATTTGACTCGATTGACTCGATACCACTTTCGAATAGACACAGTTTGAATGGATCAGATTTCGACTCAGTGCTGATGGCGGATAGTGACCTATCTACTATATAAGATCTATTTATCCATGGTATCGATTGATCGAAAAAGAGCGGGAGTTTGGATTATTCGATTGACTCGATGTCGACATTTCGATATCGAGTCAAACGCCTACTGCATGAGTGATCTCGTTTCAGAATCGTACTCAAGGGTGGTCGATGATACCACCTGCACCCGGAAATATTTGACGGAGTGCAGCAATTTTGCTCTGGGCCCACAGCGGCGCAACGCTGCGTGGCCGCCGACCCTGGCTGGAACTTGTCACATCAGTTGATGTCGCAGCAATTTTCGCGTACTTTTCAGCAGAGTTCGCTTATTTTTCGGGCGGAATTCGGGTAAATTCCAGTGGATTTCGCTTATTTGTCGGAGATTGACGTGTAATTTTCGGGCGAAATCGGGAAATATTTTGGCGAAAAATAAGCGAAATCTGCTCGAAAGCACCCGTAATCTACTGGAATTTTTCCACCTGAGTTGGCAAAAGATCTTTTTCCTCACTTTCATACCTTTTCCATGCTGATCCAGAAGCAAGGTCTTCGTCCAAACAATGTCTCCTGTGGGGAACTCGACGGATTTGCGCCTTCGCATAGATTGTAGCACACGTGGTGGGAGTTGGCAACGATTCTGGAAGATACATAGAGACAAGTTCGAACTTCTGCAGAACTCCTGGCTTCTTCCATGTGAACTAGTAGGTCACGAGAAGTGTATTCTTTGACAATTAGCAACTTTTATAGCAATTTAGTTGTGCTATATACAAGTTTAGGCACCGCATTCGATTTAGTAAGTTTTTTTCTTGTTGTGTCAAGTTCAAGTCATATTTGACTACACAGTCTTAGCTTTCACTTCTGCAACAAAACTTCTAGGGTTATGCCAATGCACCAGAGAAATAAGTAGTACTATTTTTATTTTCAGCAATGTATATTCATTTTATTATTTCTTCCTACTAAAAAAAATGGTTTTGTCTTGTTCCGCATTTGTAAAATATGACATACCTTATTACATATGGAGTTGTAACATATCTCCGTGCCTTCGAATCCCGTACAATTTCCACCGAGGACAACCTGAAAATGCTCGCTTGAAGACTTTGTAGACGAGTTCTTCGACACATTTTTAGAATTCAAACGAGTAATTTTATCAAACACATCTGTTTTTGCTCCTCATAAGTAGGAACTTTCTATGTCCCAGATTTAAATGCAATACCGTTCAACTAAAAGTGATGTATGCTCAGCTATGATATTATCTCGCAGTGCCAGATGCAGAAAGACGGATGGGGAAATAAAACTACTGAAATATTAGTCTCTTGTCATCTGTTAATAATCTCTTGTTAGTCCAATCTGAGTACAGCTTACTCAAAACCCCAAAAATAAGTTGTCGGCCCAGCTTTGCCAAAAAACAACTTTCAAACAAGCTCCTAACTAGCAGATCGTTGTCGACAAGTTTGACGTCATCATGCCACCCAGAACCAAGTTGTCGACAAGCTTTTATTCTGACAACTTGTCGACAAGGAAGTGCTAAACCAAGTTGTCGACAAGCTTTTGGAGAAGCAAGTTTCAGATGCGATCAAATACTTGCTTGCCAAATGCTTGTCGACAAGTCGTTTTTGGGGTTCTGTGTATAGGACAAACTTTCGGAATGTCGGCGGAGCAATCTCTGGATCTACTGTCGGGTCCCCTGCGGTAGATTACCAAGATAGCTCCGCAAAAGTTCCGAACGTTTGGGTGGGATTATTCCCAAGAGTTATTTCTATTATTTCAATAGAGACTCTCATAGGGATACGTGTAAGTGCATAGATTACCTTGCTCCTGCAGCGCCATGCTTTAGTGTCGCACCAGTAGTACATCGAGTCACAATCGGGTTCTACCGGAGTACAATGTCGTACGGGCTCGTAGTCGTACCTATACTTACATGATCTGGTATGATTCAGTGCGGAAATGTGAAAATCATTATCAATATGCTTATTAATTGCCAATACATTAACTAATTATAGAATACACTATTACACATTAGCTCTTTTTTGGTGGTATCATCCAGAAAATGAGAAAAACATGAGGTTGGCTTATTGAAAAGACAAAAATGATAACAACTTCATTGCTTATTCTGAGCCGTTTGGTCTCATTCCTAACCTATGAAGTAATAACATGACGTTTGAAGGATATCATGAGCCTAACGAATTCGTTCTGTCATAAAATAACTAGTTAGGCGAAATAAAAGCAGCAAATAGAGTAGGGAAAAGGGGATTCTCTAGTGGAATCCAAGCGAGACATCAGACTTCCGCCTATCTATACCCGGCGGTGACTAAAGGTTCATAAAGTATTCGATATATTAACCGATTCCGAGCCGAACTTTGGACGGTAATATTTTGTCCACCTCCAGGTCCATGATCGCCACTCTGGAGCCTCACTGCACCTACCGTTATTTTTCCCAGCTCACACCGTTTTGACGCTCATTTGCGGTTACCTTCTGATCTTGTGTCCCTAGTATCGTTTTGTTTACCCACCTTAGCAGCTAATTAACCAACAAATAAAATGAATAGGTAATCAGGTAACTAAACTAACCATTCGTCTGTATACTGGTTGCTAAGACCGTCGCGGTTCTGCAGTCGGAACGGCTTCATCTGCTCATCGTAGCCATGCAGGGAATTGCAAGTGTCCTTAATTTATAGGCTTATCCTCAAGATACGTAACCCATCTCCCTGGGTCAACATACCTTTGCCCATTGTGTTTCTCGCTCATCCCGGGTCTGCTTTTGTCTCCGGAACTGTTCCCAGAGATAGTCCACAAACGCGTGATGCAAGTAAAACATAGGGTCATTCGGGCTCACTCTTGAAACCACTGCTTTTTGACGCTGTTGCTTCGGAGGACAATAAAGTTTCTCACCTTATCACGAACATAAATCCTCCAACCCACACATGGCTGAGACCGTGCATGCTCTCGAACGTTTTATCATGACAGAAGGTCAACTGGCTGCAAAATGCTACGCACTAATTCAATTTTGTGTAAATGTTAGCAAAAAACGACACGGAAAGAGGCCAATCGTCTCGTCGATTTCTGAAATCGTTTTTATCTGGTGGAAAGACGTAAGTTTCTGTTACCTGTAATTTTGCCGTGATATTATCCAGTCAATGTCTTTGGGAGTCATCAGACGATCTTGCTCTCGTCCACCAGTTGATCTGAGGGACGTTGGTGATTAAATTTAAGTTGATAGTTACTCTTCAATATTACTCCATTATTAAGTTTAGGAGAAGTTCCCCACCTATACAATTGCTTCACAGGGATCTGACTGAGAGGCATGAAGACGTTTGTGTCCCAGTTCTTGAAGGGACCTGTTTTCACATAGCCATTGCCGTTGCCAAGCAGTTCGTCGGTCCACATCACACTGTCCGAAGGTTCCGGAAGGCCTGCAGAGAAGTACCACTCGTCATCAGAAATTGCATATTCAAAACTACACTAGTACTGTTTTTAGGGCAGAGAATTTAGTGCTTTCAGCTCCATGAAATTCTGGAGAAGTTTCCAAAGCTATGTTTTTGTAACGCATATTTTCCAGCGCAGTAATTTATATAATTTTTCAATCTGCTTATGAAATTCAGAATTAATCCGAAGTTGACCAAGTTGTTTTCAAAGTCTTTTCTTCCAGAATTTTCAATTTTTTAATGGAGCGTTCGAACGGATCGCTTTAAAGAGGGTGAAGGAAAGTCCAGCAAGTACAGCTGATTAGGTTACCCAAATGGAAGCTTAGAGCAGCTCAAGCTATTTGTCAAGAGCATTCATGTCAGAACAAGGTTTTATATCTTCTTAAAGTAGCTATCAATGTACACGTTCATTAAAACATTAGTAATTGTACTGTACATCAGGAGTCTTCGTATAGGGCAATTTATACTGGATGTGTGCGACTGAAGCGCGTCCGTCTATATGATGAAGAACAGGGCCCATCGCATAGCAGTCGCATCGCAGTCGCAGCTCAGACGCACGCGTTTACGGCCTCGTGGCCTTCATTTCATTGAGGATATACATGCCGTGTTGACCGGCCTTCATGGAAAATCCCTTGCAAATGAATGCGCGCGACTGATGCGCGACTGACGCACGCATCTGGTATGAATTACCCTTATGTCCCAGGAAATACCTCTGACCTTTTCTACGGGCATGGAAATTAGCGTAGAGGTGTTCTTACGATTTTCTAGCTGTATGAGGACACCGCGGCGACAGTCTGTACAACTGACTATTCCTACCTATCACTGTCCTTCAGTCTTCAATCCTGTGATGACTCCACGTTGAGATACATACTTGTGACAGCTCAGAACTGACTTAGATAGGTAATAGATTTTCAAAAAGAATTGCCAACAACGTGTATGATAAGGACAAATGTCGATTTTGCAGTACAAACTAAAATATTGAATTGCTGCAAAAGAGCACCTTATACCAAGTGCGTGCGTCAGTCGCGCGTCAGGCACACGACGAGAGCGAAAGCGGTAATCGAAGCTCTTCTTTATACGTACTCTTACTAAAAGGACTGTTTCCCCTCAAACAATAAGAAATTCAGAAATTTGAGCTGTTGGTCCACTCGCTGTGAGGAAAATAAGCCGTGAAAACACTGGAAATACCTCACAATTTTGTCAATTTTGCTCGCGTCAAAATGCTTGGCTTCAAATCAAATGGAATTGAGATCCAATTGGTTGAAAAATGGCGAAAATGTGGGATTCAAACAGTTACTGGATCGTTAAAAATGTTTAGTTTGAAGCGAATTGAAGAGGTTCAAATTCAATTCTAAAACTCGACATCAATTTTTCAACAACATAGTAAATTTCCCCTATGCACAAGCGTTAGTCATAAGTTGAATCATTTTCTCACAGTAGTAACATGTTTTGTTTGGCGTTTAGCCTTTTTAGTAGGTTTGAAAGTTGACCTGCAACTAAGCTTTGTACTTAGATGCCTTTCCATTGCACTCCAGCTTTTTTTACTGTTCTTTCATTTTGCGTTCTCTCACCGAGTCAACTTTGAACTGCACACACTTGCACGAGACCTTCAGCGTCGGCGAACAGGTTCCTTCCCATTCATTGTTGCCGCAGACAACACACGCTCCATCAACTTGTAACAATAGCCCGCTTACGGAATCAGCTACGTGTCGTCACGGATTACATTGCGAATCGCGAAACGCCGAGCGTCAGCCACGCCCCACCGGGCACGCCATACTCGGCACGAGACGTAGCCAAGGAATGTACACCTGTGTGGAAGCAGATGGAGACGTTTCACTTACCTTGATCCAGGGTTGAGTCCCAGTAGGGCAACGAGACTGTTGGATCCTCGCGCTGCAAGGCGACTTCGAACTGACGGAGGAACTCGCGGTGCCATGGGAGGAATGCTGGTCCCCAGTGCGCTCCTGAAAGCAGGGAAGTGTTGTATTTGAAGAAGGGAGATTGTGAGGAGAATTTGAGCAGGGCAGCCATAACTAAAATGATAACAATTAGTAGGAAAAGAACGCTTGTTATTTCTACTTGTTTGAAAAGACCTAATTCTTATAATAGGAGTAAGAAGAAATCACATTTCATCCCATTCCTCCACAGGCTGCGGGTATACTCCTTGGGAAGTATAGCACCTAGCATCGCCAAAGATTGGCGGCTTCATTTTTGATACGTATTGACTGTGGGCGGGTCAGCCGCCAAATTCGGACCACCCACAATCGATATGTATTAAAAATGAAGTCGCTACGGCGACAGCGATGTTACGTGCTATACTCCTCGAGGAGTATACTCGCAGCCATAGTGAACAGCTACTACTCTGCAGTATTGTAGTAAACAGGTAACCTTTATAGAAACCGCTTCATATTGGACGCATCTGTCAATAAGAGATCCATTCTATATTAATAAGCACATACATTGTCGGCCAATCACTCTGGCGTCACAGAATGCCGCCCTGGTCTGCCGTGCTGCATCATCCGCGCGGCTGCGGCAGATCAGCCGGTGCTGTGGTTATGGGGTATTGCCGGTAACGATGTGTTGCTCATGTTTTTTCACCATGTCTTTGTTTTAATTCAAAAGCATTCAAAAGCACACTTTTAATTCGGAACATTAACACCGACACCGTTCGACAACCACAGCGCCGAGTTGGTCTGCCGCGCCGCGTAGATGGCGCGACGCGTCAGGTCAGACAGGAGGTGTTCCGTGATGCAAGAGCGATACACCTGCAGTGTAGTCCAAGTAGTTCGCCAACAAATTTCTTCAAAATATAGTGATAATTTTTTTATTAATTGACATGGAACTTATATTGTTTGTGTTGATCCACCCATGAACGAAATCCTCTGCGACTGTGAGACAAATAAGACTACAAACATAAACATATCAGAACTTAATCTCACGATCAGTGATTGCAATTTTCTCTATTTCTTCCTAATATTTGGTCCAAATTTAATCGCGGGAGGGGAGAGCGTGGTGGTTATGTATCCAGTTCCAGAGCTCTTTATCCACTCTACAATCCAGTCAAACTTATCCACCTACGTGCTCAGTTATTGACGCGGATATGAAGCATTAATGGAGTATAAGCATGAATTGAAAGTGTAGTCGATAGTATTGAGCAGCTGGATAAAAATAACCTGGTGCAAGATATGTCGATACCCATGTAATTAATAATTTTTTTTAAAATTTTACCTTTTGATTGATTCTAATTTTTTTATTTTTTTTTAATTTGTAATTTTATTAACACCAATAATTGATACTTCTTGAAATTTTTAGCCAATTGAATATATCTGTTATTATATTATTAATATTAGAGCACGTTTTATGCAAGTGGCAGTGGCGGACGCCCTTCCCGCCTTTCTGACATTAAGTCGCCGAATCTTCAAAAACAGTCCACAAAATAAATAAAAGTTTGTACCAGCGTATTTTCGCTGTCTATTATCATTATTATTTTTGAATAATTCTTATTAATTATTTAATGTTGAAATTAATATCCCTATTATTTTTATTTCCTATCCAAGTTCCAAAAGTGGCGGAGATTCCACGTTTTTCCCAAGCCTCCTTCCTCCCCTCCAGCCCACATTCTGCGATCGCCACTGCAGAGCGGATAGTATAGCATAATGGGTTCGGGTTCTGACTCGTTCTCTTTTTTTTCTCTGATTTTTTTCTTTTTCTTTGTTGGGAATTTCCTGTTTCTTTTTGCTCTCTTCTACGGTTGAAAAGCTATTGCCCTTTAATAGAACCCATCGTTGTTCATAAATGTGGTAAAACCCTTGTACCTCAACTTTTTCCCGCGAAGGAGGGTTAGGATGGAATCCATGGATCCAAAATCGACTGTCTTTCTCTTCATTGCTTTTACTGCCATTGATTTTCTTTCGAAAGTGTGGAAGGTTCAACCCCCTCGAACGCAAGGATGATAAATGTATATTTACTTATTTTTCTGTTTTTTCGCGTTTTCCAGAAGGCACGATCTCTTTCTCAAATTTCCTGGAAGTGTTTTGCGACTAGACCAGCAAACTTCACATAATGCATTGCGAAATTTCATGGAGTAAGATACAGGTCACTTCGAACGGCCGTGTGCAAGGGGCGGGACCGCGGCGCGGCGTGGAACTCGTGGTGCTGCTGCTGGCAGAAGCAGACAACCAGAGACCACATGCAGAACATCTGTGTCCCTGCCGAAGAGAGTCACACCGCGGTCCCGCTCCTTGCACACGGCCTTCTGGAGTTCCCTGAAATTGGGACCAAAGCCAAGGAGTCGTTGTCGTAATAGTGAAAGGGCCACTTGAAGACCTGCTAAGTTCTTCAAAGCTGAATAACAAATATGTTTAAATGTGTTGCAGTATTCAACAGAGATAGCTACATATATTTCTCTGCAAACCTACAATTTCAGTAAGAAATTATGTCTGCTCATAATTACATGAACCTGTTCACCTTGTTATAAATCACGGCGTCGGAAGAACCAATTTCAAAGCCACTCCCACTCCTCCTTTCCCAAAAATGTCCCTTCAGCCGGCAAAAAGGGCAATTAGTCGTCCCAGGACTGATTCATCGCTGAGGAACGCCCTACTTTGGCACGTTCAAAATAGTGAGATTGATCACTAGTGCTCTTGAGACATTTAACATTTATTAAGAACTGGATTGTTGCAGATTTCCGGTTGCGTTTTTCTGTCTTAGCGAGGAAATATGAAGGATACTTGTTCCAAAAATAGTTCTTCTGGAATAAATAGGTTTTCCAAAATTGAGAATCCGGTTTTATATCTTGGTTAAGTGGGGAGGTACTATATCTAAGGGGGGGGGGGAGAGGGAGAGATATGAAATCCGGTAAAGGATTAAAAAAAAAGAAAAAAGCCCAGACACTTCTTAGCTCACTCATTCACACATTTCATGTACTCATGTAGGTAAATTACTGGACTTGGACTTTTTTAAACTTGTCGGGAATATTTTTGAAAATTCACATTTTTGCCAAAAGCCTTTGAAGCAGAGCGTGCCATAATAGAGTCAAATCTTTTTGAACTTAGGAACAGGTATCCGGAGAATACCATCTTCTTGCAGGAATGGCAATGTGTTTGAATTGCTTAGAAATTTAATTGAAATTCTAATTGGAACGAACGAAAAAGAAAACCTGTGAAGGTGCTACCTAAGACCAAAACGGAGGAAAAATGTGATTCCGAGAAAAGTAAGTAAAGAAAGATTGATTCCGAGGAATTTGCAGGCATTTGGTATTACAGAGCTCTCAAATAAAATTTTTCGGGTTTAGAAAATTTTTCCTGTTACACGTCTTAAATAAACTCTGATAAGGGTGTCATTCATTTGTTACAATTGCGTGTTCGCTGATGGACTCCCGTTGGTCGATTGTATCTTCACAGGAAGGATCCCTCAAGTCATAGATCCTCATAGATCCTAAGCGATTCCTAAGGATAAAATCCGGATAATTAAGAAAAAATTGGGTTGTACATTCGGCGGAATTCTGCTGGTTCATGCGTAAATTGTACATTTTTATACTCCTGGGCGCATCTCCTTCGAATTATGGGTAAATTCACATCAAGAGACATAAGTTTCTGCGCGACTCATAATAATTAAACGGATATGATTACATAAATGAATAGATGAACGAATAAATAGATGAATAAGTCACTAATTTTGCGAAATTATGCTTGTTTCTGGGTGAATTATGGGTGGAATTCCTGTTAACCGTCCGTTACCAAAACGTGAGGTTGATATCCTCGAGTTCTGGATAGATTTTGTGAAAAATTCAGTGTTCTTCAATTAAATTACAGGTGATTTCCGCTTATTACCTTGCTATATCTCTTTGTCACAATCATTGTTGGAATTTACACTGAAATGGCAGGTGTAAATAAGGCAGTGTGCACCATCGAGATTACCCAGGGTAAATGAGTCAACTCTTCCAAAATGACTCGTCATTAGCCCGCGGCAGCATGTACTACTGGGATTACCCAGGGTAGAAGTGTTAACATCCCCAAATTTACCCATCGTTGACATGGGCGTCAGCATGTTAGCCTCGGATAATCTCATTGATACACCCAAACCATGGGCGTTAATACATTTACCCTGGGTAATCTGAATAGTGAATGCTGGCTATAGCTTTTTCCCGAGAGTTGGCTCTTAGCCTTGCTCCATTTAATCTATGAAACCTTTTATGGGGAAAGTAGCGAGCCCATGTTTTTTTTTTTCAATGTAAGCTAGGTTTAGCCCTTTTTTCAGAATTATTCACTTTTCTGAACGCTTGCTTCATAGATTTTCTTCGAAAATAGCATGACTAAATGAATTTATTGGTTAATTGCCTAATTCTGGATAAAAACCATGTCTTCCGCGTTCTTTGCCAACTAAAACGAAGAACTAATTAGACCAAGTTCGCCAAGGTCGTCCTGCCTATTCCTACCAGCAAAAGCTCAAAAATTTCCACAGGACCGAGGCTGCTTACCAGGAGCACTATCCGGGTAGTGCACGAGGGTGTGTAGATCCCACACGGTGATGTTGTCGATGGTGGTCGCCTTGAGCGCGTTCATCGCTCTCCACAGTCTGTCGCGTTCATCAGCGCTCAGCATCCGAATCTCCCTTCGGATCGACTTTGTGGATTGTCGTTTCTGAAGCAGTGATGATCAGTCTGACGGCTTCATGGTGTGGGTGACGTGATTACGTCTGACACATAATTAATGTGTGTCGTAACACAGTTCGATTCACACCACGTTCCTTTCAAGGTCTTCCCCTTACGTATACACGCACAATCACCAGCACTGGATTATCACAACGGATCGAATTCGTTCCGGAGCGTGTTTTGTACGTGAATGTTGCGTGTTTACAGAAGCGTGAAGTGTGATCCGTGCAAAGAACTGCCATTATTCTCTCTACGTGCATGCTCATATGAAATTCCCTTCGAAACTCGTCTAATGTCAATTTTAAAAACTGGATTCCTGATAAGAAAAAATATTGCAAAATAGACAAAGTAGACAAAATGTATCACGTCAGGTTAGAGGCCTTAGGAAGATGTTTAGCTCTCCCGTGAATAATTCAGAAATGAAAAGTAAATAATAGTAAGAGCCCTGGTATCCGTTGACTCACATGATACATCCTGGTTGTGAGAACAGGATCTCGTTGTGGGACCTTTCAAATTCTGTAGCAGGAGAGCGGCCTTATAATCCGCCTTGACGAAGTATCAAAATTTTATTTGGTTACTAATTGAGAAGACCAAGCAGGATACTAGTGACTTGTAACTGTGATTTAATCTTTCTTTGGAGCACCTCCGAGTGTATTTAAATAATAAATAATATTTAATAAATAAATTACAAGGAAAGTGGGGGCGTAGTCGTGGATGCTGCAGGGTTTTTTACGTCTTACTGGTGGTACGTGGTTTATTTTGCTTCCTTTGACGAAAAACTTTTAAAAAATGCGAGGAATGTGCGGAATTCGATCAAAACAGGAGGAAAATAAGCGCAATACCACGAACACTTTAGAAAGTCCAATGATTCCTTGAAAAACAGCGGAGTTCCAGCGAACATATGACGTTTTGGCATCTTCCGGAAATTCTACTGCGGCCAAAAACACAAGAATACCACCCTTGTGATTCACAAGCACCAGCGGTTACCGCCGAATCCCGGAGGAAATGTGTGGAATGAGGTAAGATAATAAAAAAAACGAGATTCTCTCGAGAAATTCTGAAACAGCACATTTTACACGGATCATTTTCGAAACTGAAGAGAACCACCACACGGTAACACAACACGATTCAATAGGATTTTGCATGGAATCTGGCGGTGTGGACTCGTATAAGAATTGTATAAGCAACTGTCCAGAAATTTTTGAGAATTTTTTCCAAAAAAAAAATCGATATATTTTCTGGAGAAGATGCAAAAATTTTCGAGTACATATTGCAGGAATAGTAACGACTTATTAATGGATGAGAAACACGACAGTACAAAGGAGCACCAGTTGATGATCTTTGAGCTAAGTTATTCTGACGAAATTGACGAGAATTTCAAAAAATATCATCCTTACTCGGAGATACAAATATTTTCGAAAGACGGTGTCTAAAACGGGTTCTCGCACCATGTATGGTTAGTGGGACGGAAGTTTATTGAAGTACTATGACTGCGCTGTTTTTGTGGAGCACTCTTCAGGTGGAAAGCCTTGAGGAGCCCGATACATTGCGCATGTAACCAAAACTTGTGACTGTTTTTGGGTTCGAAGTGGTTACTAAAACAATTTGTTCGTTTCAATGTTATGTTCTAGTAGCGTCGCTCCAGTCATGATGGATCTCCAGTTATTTTTCTTAGTTCCTCTTATCAAAATTCCCACGAATTTTCTGTTGACATGGGTTTAATTACCCAAGTTTGAGAGTGTTTCTGTTTCTTCTATTCCTAGCCTGTATTCCTAGTTCCCCACCCGGCAGACGAAGAGGACATGGATACAGTCGAGTTGGTGAGTTATTTTATTCATATTTTAGGTTGAAGCTTAGAACTCCCCCTCCCTTACTGATGAGTACTGGGGGAACTCCTACGCTTTCAGCTCAGCTTCCGTATGAGGGTAAAGTACGAAACGGAAGTTGCGCCATTTTTCCAATTGTTTTTTTTATTTTTTAGTAATTTATGATTTGTTTATTGATTATTGATAATTTCCAAGAAGTTCGAGGCAGAATTTGGCCATTTACTACCTTTGCCGAGATCCCATCCCAAAAGAGGAAGAAAACAAGGATCGACTCATATCCGACCTAAGAGTGGTGTTCAGCATAAGCAGCACAATCAGCTTAGCGAGGTGAAACAATACATCGAATCTCAGAACGACATTATTACTTCAAGATCGTTTTTCATACAGCCAGGCGCCCTTCTAGCAATTTCGTTTCTGAAGGTAATTGCTTGATGCAAGTGTCAGTGCGCTGGTTGCAAACTTTTTTCTTTGAGAGTGCATAAAAAAAAAGAGAAGGAACGCTGTAGAGGTGCAAAAAAGGTTGACAGAATATTTTTTTTGAAGAGAGATTGGCAAAAAATTGGTGGAAAGAGGTACGAAATCGCTCCTTATGTAACTGTATAGCTTCTTCGTACTCTCCTATTTTTCTGCAATATTTCTTCAGCTTCCTCTTCCTTTCCTCACTGTTTTACTCCCTCTTTGCATCAGCGTCAAAACAGCCTCAACACCACAATGAAGAGCCTGCTAAGCAGAGGGATGCGTTTAAGTCAAAAGTTTGTTCCAATCTGCGTTCGAGAACGTTTGGAGGGTCATGGATGACGTTTCAAATCCTAACCATAGTCGTCTCAAGCACTACTATTTATGAAGGATCTCCCGCAAATGATTCCGTTTTCTGATTTGTTACGGAATGTACAGCAAAATTAGTACAAATCGACCTTTACACTATATCTGGACCTGTTTTGACATTTTTACCTATTTTTCAAATGAGTTGCACTATAAAAGTTCCTAGTGAAGTCAAAGAGTCCAAGTACAAGTCACAATATGGATTGCTGATTGTTACAGGTTGTTGAGGTTCCACACCAGCCGCCTCCGGGGAAATTCTGGTTGTTTTTCACAGAAGTCGAAAACTGGAATTTTGGACGTTCTCTGGTATGATAACGTTGTTCTTCTTTCAAATTCTGGATCAAATCACGTATACTTCACTTCCGCTCACCTCACACCTTCTAAAAGAGATCATGCGGAAATATATGGTGTGAAATCATAGGAGGCTGTGTTCCTCAACCTAAAAATTATTAGAAGAATTTTAATTTTCTACCTAATTCACGAAAGATGGATGTGAAAAATAGTGCAATTTGGCATTTACATCACGTATATATGTATATAGAACTACCACGAGACGTTCTGATCATTTTTTTTTCACATATTTTACATTTTGGCGATTCCGAAAACAGACAGATTCAGATGATTTCCTAACTGATTCATGAAGGATGGAAGGAGGAAAATAAAAATGTTGATCTGATAAAATTGCTGGAACTTGATAATGTACATGTACGTAGGAGTGCAACATCCAGATTTTTAGGTTATTTTTAGGGAGTTTGTAGACCTTAAATATCATTAAAAATTCTTGTAAATCTATTCTGAACTTCTCTTTCTCCTTCTCCCATTTTCGATATAAAAAGGTCCGATATGAATTGATGCCTTTCCTCTAACCTACTCGTAACCTTTTTTCCTTTCTTTTCTTTCATTAACGTCTTCACATTCTATCATGTTTCGCCTCTTTTTTCTTCCATTTTTTTTTCGCTTAGAATCCACACATTCCTCATCCTAATCTCGCTGCAATGAATAAGTATTGTTAAATATATATCCAAAAAAACTCATTGAAAATATTCCGCGAAGACATGGATGGATCAAAGTTTGGGTAAAATGCGGCGATTAGGCAGAACACCTTCCTCTTCCCTCATCTTTCTCATTGACCTCGGCTGGAAAATGCGCTATACTAGAACCACCAGAGCAGACAAATTGAAAATGTTTCCGTCCGATCTTTAGCAAATTCTGCCTATTTTTCTGCTGCACTGTGAGAACGTTTTTCCCCGATTCCAGTTAGAACATCTGGAGAAAGTCGCAGAGAAAGAATTCGGTGGAGACAGCTTGCAAAAAAGGCTGCTTGTGGTAAAGCAGGATAATTGCTATGGTCTGACGTCACCGTCATCTTCGAAAAGTATGCAGCTGCCGACAAGCCTTTCATTTCACAAACATTTTACTACGAAGTAACAAGTGCGGTCATTTTACCAGCATTTCCAGAAACTACTGTATTATTAAGTTTGTTGTGAAACAATCACGTTTGTTAGGTGGTAACGGGACCCTGTTACATAACCCCTACTTGGATAAGGCTATTATTTTCGGGCAAAGCCAGTGTCGAATTTTCTTCTCCGATCCTCACTCACTCCATGCGAAAAACTTCTTCCGCCCATGTATACTTCACACTTCTTCTCGTGGCTCTGACACGTGCTTTCCAATCTCTCCAAAACTGATTTCAACAATTTTTTTCACGGAAATTCAACTAAGGACTGGGTAGCCGTCCTCTCATCACGTTTTTTAGATCTAGATGTCGTTTCTAATGGTCGAGTTATTAGGTATTATTTAGCTTTATTGTTTGTAGGTTTAACTATTTATTGGCGAATTGTGTCACATGACTTTTGGTGGTGCAACTGTGTGGTGTATTCAGTAAATAAATAAATAAATAAATAAATAAATAAATAAATAAATAAATAAATAAATAAATAAATAAATAAATAGTCATCCGCTATCAGTCATCGGTTATCCGGCTAGTGTACGCAGCATGGTGAAATGGCTCCCAAACAAGTTTATCGGAAAATTTTTATCCACAATTTTTGTTCAGTGAAGTGATGAAGATGGCTAGATACCTGAATAACTAGTAACCATGCTTCTATCTTTCAAAGTTGTTCGACAAAGACGTGCTAAAACAATATGTGATTCAATAGTTTTTGTTTTTGTATTGCAACTACTTAGCAAAGGAGCGGTGCAAGCAATCATTTTACCTCAGTGCGATCAGAAACTTGCTTCTCGGAAACTGCTGAAATAGTTGTTGGAGAGGTCCTAAGTAGGTAGAAGAGTACAGTCCTCATTACCTCATGCATGCTTGATTTCCCTCATGTTTTTAGCTGGAAAAGTCACGAAGCGCTCAGTGAATAGCCCTATTCATCATCACTTTCGCGCGCTTTGTTCAGTGGAGACCTTGAAACAAATCGAGAAACCACAAAGCACTTGTGTGTCTTTCTACAGTGAGTGCACGGGACAAACTACAACAGTATTACAGCAGTACGACAACATTCTCTGGAGCAAAACAAGGCTTAACCTAATCAAATTCCAAACCAGAAATGTCCACTGTACGAGTTTTCTCAGGTCGAGAGGGAGGGGGAGGGGGGGGGGCAGAGTTTTAACGTAGCCGGCCGAGCGACCGTAAAAAGGCTCGTCTCATCTCGACGAGCCTAGCCCAGTAACTAGTAAAACGTGTCCCGTTACCTTTCGTCGTCGTCGGCTTCTAGCGACCTCAATACAATTGTGGCGTGTACAGTCCTCCAAATCACGTAGGTACTTCAATTGATCCACTACATGAAACAGCGATGAGTCAGTTAAAGTAGCGACACAACAGCGTAACCAGTATTTTTTGTGATGTTACTGATGTTTTTGCAGGAAAACTCGTACGCTGCTGGGGGGTAAGTAAACATGACAATGCGGAAATTCCACAAATTCCTGGAGCCAAAAATGGTTAGGTGAACGGTGAGCGCCTACCCGTCGCTTCCTGGACGACAGACTTGGCTGACAGCGCGTCCCTGTCCTTCATCCATTGTTCCCGGTGATGACAGATCAAGTCAAGCTGCTGACTGGTTAAAAATCCAGACACAGGCAAATGATGACAGTGATGTGTAAGTTCCGTATATGGACGAATACTAGCAAAGATACCATCTAGCCAAATGGTAACGTGAAAAACCGCCAAAACAAGGAATCGCATCATCTCTTCACACGGAACATGAATTCAGAAGTCAGACGAGGAACGGATGACGTTGTCAAGCAGCCGGGTCTTCTGAAGCTGCTTACCCAGCAATATTTGAATAGGGTTAAAGTTGTATAGGTAGGTATAGATGACGACACCACGACGGGCGAGAATAGTGCGCTGTCGAGAGAGAGAACAAGATGTTTTTGGTGGTGACCCGATAGGTAGGCGTGGCTCCCGCCACCACCAAGCGATGTAAACGGGTTAGCGCCCCCACACACACGCACACTCATCACCGAACGACCACCACAGACGGCTGCGTGGCTATCCCGGAACGCTAACGCTAAAACTCACCCATGAGTAATATGTGGTCAAGAAAAACGCACCTGCATGACCGCTGCGAAATTTCGCTGGGAATTTTCCAGAAAAAGCAACTTCCCGGAGACCACGCTACCATAAATCACTCAAATGTTTCAATACGGCCAGCCAAATCGTCCTCCCGTATCGTCGTTCGTCCTGGAACTAGTTTAAGCAGCGCAAAGCCTAGCCCACGTTGCTGTAATCAGGTTGGATTCGTCGTGTACCGTGCAAAATTCGTGCAAAAACCATGCGATATTAGCGATTGCTATGTTTTTGCACGAAGTTTAAGCTCTAATTTAGATTGAAAAAACGCCTCAGAAAGCACTTGATCAGCTCCGTATCGTGGATAAATTCAAAAGTTCATGAAAAGGTCATCATATTGACACAGAGAGCGATCATCATCTGTAACCTGTTATTTTTACTTCTTTGTTTACTGCAATCAGGATGCGCTGAAGAATGAAATAACGTGAAATGTGAGCCGAGGTAAACAGGAAGAAGGATGGAAAACGGAAAGAAAGAAAGGGGAGTAACGCGTACGAATTTTAAAGTAACAAGTTTGGAACATTTCTTAGAGGAAAAAAATCTCTGAGAAACGGTCAAACTTTCTAATATCTGAATTATTCACAAACGAGCTATCTATTTTATTGGGCACCTGCCACCCGAACCCAGTGTTGCCCTTCCAGATTTGAAGGTAGCAAAGAGGAAGACGTGCAATTCATGATGTGCTTTTAGAAACTCAACTCAAATCATAAGAAATTACTGTTATGTTATTCAAATTATGAAATATGAACCACGTATATCTATATCTGTATTTTGTTGCAGCGGATATGTGGGCGACTCTTCAGTGCCCGGATGCATGGCACGTAGTCCAAAGCCTAAATATTGCAGCTTTTCCATGCAAGTCACGTCTTTATGAAAGAAAGAGGCTACAAAGAATTATATCCTAAGGTCTCATACATCAACACAATTACCCAGGGTAAATGTGTTAATGACCTGACAAATTTACCAATGGCTAACACGAGCTTCGACACGTCTACCGTGAGTAGTTTCAATGATGCATCCAGGCGCTGGGAGTAGTGAACTTTAGATGGCAATCATTCCTACTAGCTCCGCATGAATCATTGGAGAATTTGGTAATCTCATACCCATGGTCAGTAGCTGGGTATTATTGAGCATAGAGAACGTTACGTATGGACAAACATATCGGAGTTGGGTGGTGGTTAATGAACATGTCAAAATGTTGACCTAGGTGGTGGTTAAATTTGGGTTAACGTTCTTACCATGGGTAATTTTAATGGCTCATCTAGCCGCTGTACTTCCGTCTAATGCTACCATTCCTTAGCTGAACACCAAAAATGACATTGCAGGTCCCAGGCCCTATGTGCATTCTTTTATATCCAACTGGGCAAGTGCGCTCTGACGGACATTTATTTATTTATTTATTTATTTATTTATTTATTTGTTTGTTTATTCATAGATACACTCTTGGAGTTCTTCATACAAAAAAATAATTCCATGGCAAGCGAAATCAATCTAGCAAAACCGGTTCAAAAAAAATAAAAACAATTTGATAAGACACACGAACAGAAGCACAAACAACACGTTGAACCAAAACTTGGAATGTGTTCCTCCTCCAACTATCACGATGACATACAGGCAACAGCAGCCAAGTAAATTCTTTGACAAGCAAGGCATTTTGTCCCATTGCACGCGGGAGATCTCCGCATCATGCGTCCTTTGCAGCAGTGCTCTGGATGACTGTAGTTAACTGATAGCTCTTCTGATGAGTCAAGTCGGCTTACATCCCTTCTATTCGTGCGGTATGGATACATTGCTGCGTGATGAAGGTTTTCCTATGAATAAATATCTAGCAGAGTGGATAGGTTTGTCCTGGAGGTTATCTTTATCTGAATCTAACATGGATTCGCATCATGGATTTGTGTTGTCTCAGTAGTGCAGATCATTTGCAGCAAGGAATGGGCGCATATACATATACTTAGCGATGTGAGGGAGTCCAAGTTTAGTATGGATGTTTGTAATAAACTCGGTAAAATCTAACTTAGATTCCAGGATTTCTTAGAATAACCACCGGTCAGAAAAATTGGAAAGGGCACATTTTTGCAAAGCCTATGCGTAGTTTTGTTCAAACGAATGTAAAAAATATTGTATGGGATTCTAAGGAAAGTAATCGCAATGGAAATAGGTGCATAACTGCTGTGTTTTCTAGTACTGACAGTTTGCTAATCCATTTATTTACACGAAAGTCACAGGAACATTACCAAACAGGAAAAAATAACTCAATCAGCCAACGCTGGGAGTGAAAATATTCATCCATGTTTATTTGATACAGATCCAGATATTTCTCCAATCTGAAGCTCTGACGCTAATGACCAGGCGATCTGGGGAAAGACTGAATTTTTTGCTTCCAAATCTTTTTCTTCTTGTTTGTGAGACACATGTGGAATGAACACCACTGTGACGAGCCCCTGCACTCGGAGTTGATCACTGGCGTTTGTGAGTCACCATAGAAGAAAATTGCTCCACTTTAAAAATTATTGGAGGTCGTAAAGGAGAATCATTCGTTCACTTGCTTGATTATCCAAAATTATTCGAACATGTATGATCAGAAATGCATAGGAAAAGAAATATACATAATAAAGAGAAATCGGATCTCAAAGTACTCCTTCTATGGCAGATACTGTCAAATCTGAAAAAAAAAACTACAAATTCTGTGGTAAGCTTGACCATGGTCATGCCGTCTGCTATGGGTTTGGCTCACGTCCGTTACCACAGACCGCGGTTGCTCGTCGGGCAAATCACTGATTCTGCACCTACATCCACTTAATAAACTGAACACATTTTTTGAAATCGAAATTGCATCTGAATCATCACGTATGGATTGAACGAGTCAAGTGGACTAGGAAAATGTGGATTGCTCTTTTTCCGACTTTTCGTGGAAACCGCAAGGAATAGGATCTATAGACGCGGTCAACTAATCATACGATATCGCGGTCAACTAATCATACGAATCACTAACATTGCACGTATCATTGAAAATCTCGCGTTTGAAGAGTGGAAAAAATTTGGCGGCGATTTCAGGGCGTTGTCTCGTACGTTTTTTCGGATATCCACAGGCGTGCTCAATTTTTTCAGAAATTTTTTCTTTTTGAGACACCATCACGAAAACACGAAAATCCAAGATAAGTCCACGATTTCCATCTCTAATCAGCATCCGTCACAACCCCCTCGCGAGACAAAATCCAAATACACTCTGTAACGACCATTGTTTTATCTCTCTAGAGTGAAATCTATTTAACTTACATTACATCGCTATCCACTGCATATCCAGTAAAGGAATGAAGAATCCCATTCAAAAATAGCGCCATGGCGCGCTGCGTATCGGAAGTACATACATTTTATACACTAGGACTCAACGGCCTGAATAATCTCTATTTCCAGCAAATAAGGTATGGATCGTTTAAAAATGGCATGACCTAGAAGGTTGTATTCGCGCCGCTCCTGTAATTCTGAGTATTTCTTCCATTTTTCAGCTGTTTGGTGAAATGTAGATAGTATGTAGTTCAAAGGCACTTTTCTTGTCCCATTAGAATATTGTCACTACTTTTCTGGATAGCTCAGTTTTTTCCTACACTTTGGTCGTGGTAGGTAGTGGTAGAAGTTCCATGCAGCGAAAGAAGCGTATTTTATAACTCATGTCATTTCGCCTTTCTCAGCTGTCAAAATGGAATTTTCGACTTGGAACTTTCCTAATGTAAATGTACAGGAGGACGCCACAGTCGGAATTGGCTCACGTTAATCTCGTCGACCACCACTTATCTTCCGCTTTCCCTCCTCTCTTTCAAAAAATACTACATATTGTATTACGTGCATTGATATGGTATATTAATTCAGTAAATAAAGACACGAACATCTCAACAGGTAGTCTTGCATTCCTCGCATAGGGTATATGCTAAGAAGTAGTTCAGCTCTAGGCCGAACCAGGAACTATCCCAATTCATCTGTAGCTACTTCCTGAGCAGTAACAAAAGCAAAGCTGTGCCCATTGTCACATCCATACATTGTCTCAGTGTCGACTTACGATCATCCATCTTCATATGTCATAGTGCGGGGACTATTCTACTACGAGATGCTTCGCACGGAGGCTACTATTATAATAGTACGGACTGCTTTGTCATGTCTCCTAGCATGTGGTAGTTAGGGGGCAATGAATATGAATGTCCCACAGTGAGCATGTAAAATAGTTTTTTTTTAAACAATGGCGTTCGTGTTAAGGCATGAATGAAGAGGCTTTGCTACTCAAAGGCAACACCAGCGACATTCGCAGAGGACTGAAAGCTCCATTCATCATTCACAACTGATGCACATCACATGCAAAAGCGATGCAGAACCCAGTTTTGTATGGATTTGTCGTGGTAACTGGCACGTTCCAAACTGTTCTTTTTCTGTCAAGCACTGTTAAGCCCTCGTGGCAGAAGCCATTCGTAGATGCAAAGCTTGTGCAAAGATCATTTAGAACCCATGCCGTTGGCGTTTGTGGCTCAACTGCAAAACTCAGTTCTTGCGACACAAGGTCCAATTATTCGACAAGATGAGTTTGAATAGAAAAGGGCAGACAATTAGATATCAAGATGAGAAGAGCCACCCAAAACTAGCCTCCAAACAACAGCTACAAGAAGAAGCGTTCATTTCTGTACACCTAGCGATTAAAGTTGCAAGGGAATGGCTGATAAGGGAAGAATTGAAGACTGTAAAGTGATTACGCGCAATCGGCGGAAAATTTTCGAGCGCGCCCAGCATGCGGCGCGTGCGCGGCGCGGCCCTCTTGTGGCAGCGGTCCCCAGTCGTTCGTCAGATTCATAGACCAGGTGAATGTTTTCCTTTCATTTTTCTTTAACTGAAGTTTATCTGAGGCTGTGAGGCCTGTGGCTGACCGATATCGACCGGACGCCTCATATTTTGCACGTTTTCTCCATGCATGCCCCAAATGCTTGTTTTTATTGTTTTTATGAGGCATGCGGGGCCATCCGGTCGACATCGGTCAGCCAGAGGCCTGACACCTTCAAATAAACTTCAATCAAGGAAGAAAAATGATGGAAAAACACCAACCTGGGCCAAAAGTCTGAGGAGCGATGGTGGACTGCTGCCACAAGAGGGCCGCGCCGCGCACGCGCCCCATGCTGGGCGCGCTCGAAAATTTTCCTCCGATTGCGCGTAAGGACTTTACTTTCAGCTGTTCCCAGCCATTCTCCTAATTCAAGCTCTGGTGGAATTTCTTCGGATTTTTTAGGTGCTAAAAGTGAATTTTGTGATGTCAAATGAACTATTCTACATTTAATTATTCTCACAGTCATGATCAGCATGGAATGTATGACTGTGAAAAGATGCATATGTACCTGTACAAGATGCCGACAAAACTTCGCCTCTGCCGAGATTTTGTGATATATTTCGAAGTGTCATTCATCGTCGCTATTACATTGTGCTTTGCTATGTTAAGTTAGATGTTATTGCAATTATTGCAATTTGTTAGCTATGGTTGGCTGAGGAAATTCCTATTAGTGTTCTTGCGCCTGATGAGAAACTGCAAAAAAGGCCGCCTCTGAACAGTTAGGTGTCACTGTTCGGAAAAACTCCGCGACAGGGGCATTCCTTGTTGAATGTATGATTGTTGTCAAGTCTCTTAAAACTCGGGGTACCAGTGGTACCAGTTTCCGACAGAAGAAATACAATGAGCTTATGAAAACCTGTCAGCTATGTAAACCTTTCAGAAATCAGGCATTTCTTTCATTGTCATTGAAAACTATGTACGCCCATGTTTGCTATGCTCGGAATGACCGGGTTTTTGTCAGTTTCTATGGTGCGATTGCTCGAATGTGCCTGCTTATCGAAGGCTGTAGGCATAAACTGCCACATACACGTTTGCTGGCAAAGACACCATGCCGTGCAAAATCAAGGACCACAAATACGCTAGTGCAAACAGTCCTCCAGTAAGAGAGTTCGACTTTGCGTCTTCAGGGTTAGAATTCGTAAAACACCGAGCCTATGATGCCTGGCCTAATTGGCCATGTGAGAAAGTGTGCAAAGCAAGGATGACAGGACGTTGGAATTGGCACCTTGGTAACCTTGTTTCGCCTCGTTGTACTATAATGAATTCCTGCCAAGACCAAGTCCAATGTACGGATGTTCCTGAAGAAAATAGCTGTTGATATCAATTTTACTAGTTTTATTTTGTATTTGTTGTGGATTCCGACGAATTGCTGTGTTCTTCCACCTAATTGTCGGAACAGAACTGCAGTAGTTCATGGCTTCTTTTAGTATTTGAGACCATATCCGGCAATGATAGGTTTCTCCTTTAGTCGAACTCTAAATTTTGCTAAGCTCTCGTGATCCTGGCGCTCACTACCATGAAAGAATGTTGACTCCGAAAAATAAATGCTATGCAAAAAAATGAGGGAATTCATCTGAAAGAGGTAATCGCTGGACAACTCAGTACGCAGAAAAGGATTTGCAAAAATCTGAGGATTTCATGAAAAAATCTCATAGAACACAGAAGACTATCCGTCCTTGATAACCAATGCTTTTCCAACGGAATTGCCAGAAACATTTCATTTGGTTGGGTGTAGAATGAATCCAGGAATGAACTGAATATTACATGAGAGAAGAATCATGCCTGCTCTGAGCGCTTCCCTTGAAAATCCTAAAGAGCTGAAAAAAATCTCAGTGTCGCTCGTTTCGACATTCGACTAACTTCGGAGTTGACAAAGGTGTGCCCCTAATGGCAGGGAATCTGCTTGCATTTTTGCAAACTGTTATTCAAATTGGTTTGATTCTCATTCCTATGTGGTTCGGTAACATGGAGCAGGCTGGCACGTGGAAATACGAACGGATTTGGTGTGAAAGGAGCTGAATATCATACTATTTGTACATTATTAATAATAAAGAGTTCCATTCTGAAGGAGAAAAATTGAATATAAGATTGTTGTGTTGTCTAATTCATGAAGGGGATACTGGCTTTTCTCCTTTTACGCTAGCTAACGTGGTCCCCAGATCTAGTGAAGCATGTCTTTTTCTAGCTGTTTTTGCCCAGTTTGTTACAATTCTTTATTCTCCACTTCGACCAACGTTTCGGCGATGTCGCCTTCGTCAGAGTCTGGAAGTCGAAGGCAACATTTACGTCGACCATCCTCTCGAACGCCTCATCGTCTTGGAGAACGCATTTTCTAGTTTATATGGATAAAACTTAACTGATAACTAGTTTATATGGATAATGCCAAGATTTAAAGAGAGTCGAACTTGGGATCTGTTAGAAGGTCCCTAGATCGTTTTATGCTATGGAATATTTTCTGCTCTAGTTTCGTTGAAACACATAATTCCAGCACTGATTCTGTTGGACCGCACATTTTTAAATTTGTTGGACAACACAGGATTTCCAAAATTGAAACACCTTGTACCTTGTTATGAGAGCTGACTAGGTATTATAATATTCTGTTTCAGAGGCCTTCGCTCACTCATAGTTCTTGCTCAGATTAGAACTTCCACCTAATTGCTACTGGACCAGTATTGGCAATGCTCCCTCAATCTGTACCACTCCCACCTATTGTTTCAAACACCTTCGACCCGAAGTCCATTTACGACAAACAACGATCCAGACGTCTGAAGGACATTTCGTTCTGGAGTCCTAGTGAGATTTTGTATTTGCAAAGTGCTTTACTTCGAACTAGACAAGTTGTCCTGGTATTTACCACAACCCTCACTAAAAGAAAAACATGTGATTTACCCAGCCTCGGCGAGAATTTGCGGGATTGTAGATGTTTGATGTGCAAGTCTCATTACTAATCAAGAAAATGTAAGACTAGGTGTTGTGCAAACAGCGCTAAGCAGGCGTATAGCATTATAAACCTGTGTAGTAATCCTAACTAAAAATAGTCACTGTGATTTTTAAACCCTTACGCTTGCAGCCGGAGACTGGGATTACCTGTGATGCATCTTGTTTTTGGGATTCACATCCATGTTTACCTAATTATTAAGATCTGCCGCCATTAGAAGCTCCACGCATTCCCTGATAAGTGTGCTGACGATATCAGAATACGGAGAGTCAAAAACAGTCTGAGAATGAATCATGTGTGGTCCTCAGGTATAATCAGAGTCCCTATAGTGAATGTAGCCCTTTACCTCTCAGGCAAACATTACGTTCATAGTAATCTTTCGCCTTCCAAGAAAATGACTTCGCCTCCCCTCGCACTATGGCTAATGCAGAACTGGCCAGAAATCTTGTGGGAAATGGTATTTGAGTATAAATCCATGCACGAAACCGCCTAAATTCTCCCAATTTCAAAAAGAGAAATGAACTGAAACTTGGAAAAGGTAATTAGGACATGTCTTACTATTTACTTTGGTGGTAATGTTATGAAAATGATCAAAAGTTCAATTTCTGACCAGACGAAGCGAGTCGCTCTCACCTCAGGGCCGCTGGACCCTGATCGGAAATATTCCAAGACATGGAAATTTTAGCTTTTTAGCTCTCTTCTAGCTCTCTTCTCTACCATTTTTAGCTCTCTTCTTCCTTTTCATAGGTATTCAGCTCTCCGGACTGCCATGGAGGTCATGGCTTTAGAAGAAACATTATAGAACTTCAAGTGGACAGAACAAGGGCAAGCCCAGCTCTCCCTTTTGGTCATGAGTGTTGCTATACACATAGAGAAATGGAGCACGACGTCAATTACCCAAAAATTAGAGTGAAAGTGAAAAACTCCCTCTACAAAAAAAAACAATTTAAGGCCAAATGTCACTTTTAGATCTACCTCTACGTACGATGGTAGAACATGAAGATACTAATTCAGTAGTATAGGGAGTCGTATATGTAGAGTTGTATTTCACTGTAAATGACTCCAGTTGGTGGTTGCTCAAGAAATGCTCTTCAAGCAGAAATCAGTTCTCAAAGGCATACCAAGTGAGGAATTCCAATAATAAAATTCTTATTGGCAATCTGGCTGCCGAATTCCGACTGGAGAAGACCAATCGCGGATCGTCCTGCGTTGTGATAACGCACAGATCAAAATTTGTAGCAGCTTTCACACGAGAATGAGCATTGAAATCACCGATCAATACACTTCCCAGACCAGAATTGGCCACAGTCACTATGTTCTTTTTTTGTTTGAAAATTTGAACAAGCATTTTCAAAGAACGAGGCTCAGTTACAATGACCAATCATGTCGGCCATTGAAAGCTACTTCAGCTCATTTGATGCTTTCTTTTTTTTCATGTCCTAAGGAATTTTAAACCAAAATATGAGATATCTTGTATTCAGCGTAGTGCGAGAACTTCTTCAACTTTTTTATTTGATTAGCTTTCGGCGCATAGCGCTTTCGTCAGATTTTAACAAAATATTCACAACACTTGCAACAATGTCTAACTGAGTGGTTGTTGTTTTACCCACCCACAAAATATGAGAAATGTATTAGTGCAGGAGGGATCTATTTGTGTTTGACATTTATAAGATTTTATAGCTATAGGCCTTTTGTGAGCAGCTGAGGCTAAACATTTCTTCGCCATGTATTCATAGCCTTTCCGGAAAAGGTGCAGAAGAAAAAGTAGGCTGACTGGCAAGAATTCGCTCACTTTAATTACAAATAGCCTCTGCATGAGGCATTGTAGCAACGCAAGCATAAATATGAATTGGATAATCTTAGAAACATCTGCATCGCTGAAATTTGTTAAATATGTCACTAAAATACCATCGTGATTTTTTTCCTAGATATGAGTTCAAGTTCAGTGTAGCCTTAATCATTTTTGGTGGATTTCTGTCCCTATGGTAGAGAAAACATCGAAGAAATCATGTGCTACAGAAATGTTTTGACTTTCACTATCTGAATTCGGAGCTACTTCACCTCTCAGAACTTCTCGTCTGAGTAGTTGTAGTGCTGGTGTTTTGATTGGAAACTGTAAGGTACTATGTATTCGATGTAATTGTACGTATGTGCAATTGCAGTGTACTTTAGCACAGTGTAGTAGAGGTAAGATTCAAAACGTTCCTTGTTTGTTTTCCAAATAGGGAGTAGTTTGGTTGAAACAACCGAAAGGATGACAATTATTTCAGCTTGAAAAATTTATTAAAGTTTTTCCTGTTCCATGGAACATTTTTATATGGCTCAGAAGCCACTTCTTGGTTCTTGTCTCTTCCGCTGTGCCTCTGTTTATCTAGGGGATCGACGTTGAGGGGTTATATTTCAGCGTTCTCCTCAGAAACTGTTGAAATAGAATGGAAATTACGGGTTCCTTACTGGGAGGTTCTTTGCTAGGAGGTTAAAGTGTTCTTCTTCAGCATTCTTCTGCTGCTAAGTCCTGTAGTGATCACGGGTAAGTGGATATGAGATTTTCGACCACCACGATAACGATCTCGACAATGAAACGGCGAAAAATGACGGGATTACGTACATTGGATGACGGAAAACGTTTAACGGTTCGGTCGCAGAGGTATCTATTGCAAATTCAAATGTAAATTTAGTTCTTGAACATTGAGCAGGTAAGAATTTCAGAAACATGTACACATACTGGAAAACAATACACATAACATAAGTTACAATTTAATAGTAATTTCCTTCACGTTACTGATGAGGCGCAGGAAGAAATCTACTTCTATGTTTAGTTTTCGTATAAAGTTCATGCACGAAAAAAAAACTGAACAGACAGTAAAAACATGGATACTAGGTACTTGAGATTCATGGTGTTGGGGAAAACTCACTCATAGAACCCAGAAAACCCGAGTAAAATTTTTCCATCCGTGCAAAGACAGAGAGCCCGAAATTTTTCCTTCTACCTTACTCCAAGAATTTAAAATAGTGATGAAACTAGGAAGAAAAGGCGCTAGAATACGTTCCAACTTTTTTTTCAAATAGCTGTAGATGACGATGGCCATCCGGGGACAAAGTGCGAAAGGAGCGATTTCTGCCTTATCCAGACCTTAATCCAGCGTTGAAAGCCCGGATAACGGACAGGAGGCCAAAACCTATAGATGACGGCTAAACGGCTGAGCATATACGGATGATCAGCTCATCCTGCTGTCGACACCTCATCGTTGTTGCCTCAGAACGAAGAAAACTTGAAAGACTCATGTGGTAGCAACTGTGACGTATGACCTCAAGAAAATGTTGTATCCACTCTTGTGTTCCTGTTCAATTTTCAAAAAGTCGTTTTGCCTACGAGTGCCAACTCCCATACAAGTTAAAAATCCTCTTGTAAAACGCATGGGGTGTTTTCCAGCTATGCACGTACTCCGCAGAGATCTCCCACATTCTCCGAATTATCTTTGCAACGATTGCAAACCAAATATGGCATGAAAATTTTTATTTCCCAGCACTGTGACGTTCGTCGTAATTTGCATTTTATGCTCCGTGCAATCTTTGTATTCATGGATGGAGGTCGTTCTCTGATCATTCTTGCTGGGAAAGGAAAGATTAATGTTGTAATGTACTTAAAGAAAACAATGAATGCTATCTTTGCGAAATATTAGAAAACTTGGAAGATCCATTTTCTATTAGGTATGTGGAATAGTTTCCGCCCTCTAGCGGTGGGTAGCTATAACAGTTGGTTATCCCCGCAAATGCTTTGTAAACTTTGCTTAGTTTTGTTGACTTTCCTCCTGTCAATAATATTCAGTACACATTTGTTTTGATTTGCATTAACATCTTTGTGTTTTACAGCGATAATCATGTCGAATTCGAGCCAAGTAAGCATATTTGTTGCAGTTACTCCACCGTAATACGACAAAAACGTAGTTACCATACAAAATGGATAAGATGTTCGTGTTCAGCACCTCAAATAACCTCCCTGTGCAAGGTTTCGGCGTGAGATCTTTTTCTTTGAAAACTGGAGCCCGAACGTGGAGTAATGCTTTCCTGGCACATGTGACAAAAGCCGTCAAGGAAACTCTTGAAGCGCTTTGCTGGGATGTGCTACCTCATGCGGCTTATTCACCAGACTGTGCCCCGTCAGACTACCGTTTCCTTCGGTTGATGTCCCACAGGATTTCCGAGCAGCGGTTCCAATCTTTCGAAAATGTCGACAAATGGATGGAGGAAAAGATTGGGTCGAAGAAGGAGGCTTTCAACCGCCGCGCCAGCTGTCTCCTCCCAGAAAGATGGAAAAGGTTATAGCCAACGATGGCCAATACTTTGGTTGATGTGTCTACTTTGTTTCTTTTTCAATAAAGGCCCAATTTTGCTTTAAAAGGGCGGAAACCTTTCCACATAGCTAATATATGTTTGTTAATTAGTGCAAGGCTTTTCCGATACCAAAGAATATCGTGACTAGACCATCGCATCGAGAACTCAGCAAGGGGTGCGGGAGAAGCATCTACCACATGAGCCGACCGCGCAGGTCCAACCGCCACGAGAGAACCCGCACATCTCTTCAGCGTAGGTGCCCAAAGCATCGCAACAGTGGAAGTATGCTCAGACATTCGGGCGTTTGGAGCGCAGGTCCACACCGTTTCTCGCGGCACGACACCTGCGGGACACACGTAAAAGTGGGTGGAGTTGGCGCATCCATTCCGCCGTTAGTCGCGCCTTATCCTGCATTTGACCTGCTCTGATCCTGCTACGGGGATGGCAGGATTACGGCAGGTCATGTCCTATTGCAATCGGTGATCACAAAAACAGTACAAAAAAGGAAAAGAGGCGTGATTGTTAGATGGATTGATGAGGTGGTTCGCCGAGCACTTATGCGCTCCCTGCGTCAGAGCTCGAGGGTGCACGAATACCTGCATATACCCTGTTTCATGCGCGCTCACAGCAGTTTTTCGTGCTCCATCCTCACCTTTGGCAAGTATTCTTGCTCCACCGCCGGAAGCCTGCATCGGTCAAAAGTAGGCGGGGTCACCGGCGCTCCAAACGCCCGAATGTCTGAGCGGTTCTTGCCTCTGATAACTCCGGCAAAACCTATCTTTTGAATTTCGACCACACGGCCGAGGAAAGAAGGCTTTATTCGGCAGTTCTTGGAAACAATAGCTAACGGGACTGTCCCGCGCAAATATAATGGAAATAATCATAATCTGAGAGCCCGCTCACTTAACGGAAGAACGGGAAAGCAGATAAAAAAGGCGTGATGACTATTAACTGTAAAACGCTGAGAAGGCAAATGAGTGTGCAGATATTGGCAACTTGACAAGTGTATAGTGTTGAAATTACTTTACATTTCAACGACATGATAATGCTACTGGTGTCTGAAGGCCCACTGGCAAACCGTAAGTTATACCGTGAGGGAGAGATTCATGGCGACTGACATAACTCTTGGCAAATATATGCAACCGATGTTTGCTATTGTTTTTTTTTTCTAGAAATGCACTTAGAGGTCTCATAGTCCTCCACAGGCACAAATTCTTGGTGTAAATGTGCCACTTTTTTGACTCATGGACAGTAACGCAAGCTATGAGAGTGAGAAGGCATAGGACCGCTGAAATAATCACAACCTCAGGACGCAAATGAGCTAAACGGCTATCTAGGCTCTGCCGAGGGCGACGACGCCGAAACGTTAGCCGGAATAGAAACTGTGAAAATCGTTGCTTACTGCCCAAGTTATTCGAGAGAACTATGTTCACTATGTCGAGATTCAAAAGGTCGAACGCTCACACTCTCTGATCGAAGTACGAAACCAGCCGTAAACTTAGGTGCTCGGCAGCTAAGTTTACGTCTGTGGATGCTCGGTGGCTGCTCTCCTTGACAGAAATCAAACAGAGAATACTGCTCAGAACGGACAGAGGAAACTATTGAGATGAATTGGTTGCAGATAGACAATTAGACATATCTGTTCATGAGACAACACAAAACGTGCTGCAGTTGCCTTCCCCTACTGCTGGACTCACCACTTCCTATATCTACAGCGGACATCGATAAAACTCTCATGGCTGCGGACTTGTTGGGGAAAGCTCACAAAATCTACTCCTTCCGCTGAGAACTCCATTTCCTTGCGAACATAGACGAAGAAGAAATGCACTTAGAAAGAGAAAAGCTACAAGATAAATTGAGGAAATGCAAGAGAGTAATGTGGGTCATGACCGTGCCGAGAAAGCACGAGTAATCGACAGAAAACACCAATTGGGATGAAAAACGCGGAAAGAACACTATGATGGTCAATTGCAGCGCGAGCAGCGCAGTCGCGTTGCGTTTCTCCTGGGTGCACAAGTTTGCCAGCTTTATCGAAGCGCACTGCACTGAATCTTTTATTTACGATTTATAACTCCTTCTTATCTGACTCTCCCACATCCGCTCCAAAGGATGCAGGTCTTATTGTTGTCAATTACGCATTTCACACTTTTCCCACAGCAACTATAGAAGTACATGGAGTGGATGGAGTAAATAAACAAATCTGACTTTCTTCCAACATTTGCACGTAAAGTTTCAATGCTCATATTTTTGTGAGCAGACTAACTGCTACATGAAACCCTGTTGATAGATTTTGATTGGGATATTTTATTTTATCTATTTCAATTAGGAAAATCGGCAACCAGTCAGCCCCTGGATTGATCCACTTCTTATTATACCCTGCAGCCTTGAGCCTAACACACATATACATACGTGATTTGGGTATTTTAAACCATTGAAGCTCACTATCTGGGATAAGATTGAATCATAAAACATAAGAAATATTCTCAGTAATTTGTAAATGACAAAATCAAAACCCCTGTAGTGTACATGACAGCCAGCTTTCAGATAAAATCATATGGCATTATGCACTCCCTGTTGGAATAGAGGGCGTCGTCTTGCACTTCTCACGAAAAAGCGCTAAATGTCAGTTTTATGACCCTTTGCAGATCTCAAACGGTCTTTGCATGCATTCATTAATTTTATGTTCAGTCCCATTTTGAAGTCTACATTATCTAAACGTCACATTAAGACTGTCTATGATAATTATACAACATGAACGCATCCCGAACAGCAGAATACATCGAGTTCAAAACCTACAGGCATCACTCTGTACTTGCTGTCATCGTTCCCTCAGTTGCTGTTATCCTCTTAGTTTCTGGTACGAAAATATTATCTCCAGCAGCAGTTGAGGGTGGAATGGCCATGGGTGGTGAAGGCCCATAGAGCTTTGAACTCGACGTATTACGATAGTGAATGATTGCAGAATGGTAAGTTCTGACCCATTTATGTCTGGAATTATACAAACACTGCTCTAATGGATACAGCACCTTGACCAGTACAAAATGATTTAACGTATGAAATGGGCAGTTCTCGCCAATGAAACCTTTGTGAGCGTGACTTTCCAGTGACTTCGTCTTTCCGTTCCCCACTGCTTGCTGTTCTTATAGCACACGTACAACATTAATAACAACGAAATCAATGTACATATGTACTGCTATTTATGAACCACTGTAATAACTAGTACAAATGTAAGAGACATGCATTTAAAATATGTACTTCATAAGGAGTTTTATACTCGTCGGTCTTCGATTATGTAGGGTAATATACCCCCATGATCATAAACCTCAAGGAGTACATGTAGATGGAATAAAATACACTTCTCCAAGACCTTAAGACTTATAGAATGAATTCCATAGAAAAATTGAGAAATTACATAGTGATCCTTTCATTGTAGACAAGTATAGTTGGAAGACAGGCTCACATTTGAGATGGAAGTAGTAGGTTGTGAGCAGAAAAACTTCTGGTCACTATTTGACTTGAAGAAAACAAAAATAAAAGAATCGCTGAATAACATCGAAGGGGTAAGCAACGACCAATTGGCCTCGAAGTCGAAGGCTTAGTTACTACCTGCGTATTTGGTGTTGTTACTGTCTGACGAAGGCGTTGACCGCCGAAAGCTAATACATGAAGATATTCACGAGTATTCACGACATCAACAAAAGAGGAAAAACAAAAATAACATAAGCGCTTAGTCTGTCATGGAATATTGCGGTGAAAAAAAATTAGATTTCTACCCCCAACGGAAAAAAGGTTGAACGAAATTTGTCTTTTTCACATGAACTAAGTGCTAGTCTCACCCCTTCCTCCTGAAGAATGAGTTATACTTGTATGTACATTCAGTAAACCTTCAAAAATCGGGTTTATTTATTTATTCATTCATTTATTTATCTATGTGCACACTAAGGTGCGCCGAGTAGAGTAAGTACGGAGAAAATAAGAACAAAATTGAAGTTTACATTATTTTGAATACCTTTCTCTTCTCAGTCGGTCTCTGAACTCAGAACAGAGTCAAACGCCACGTTGAAATGATGGCTTCATCATCCGAGGAAACAGTTTCCTAACATCATGACAATATCCCAGTCACTCTCGTCCCATCTGTCCCCGGGTCTTCCGTAAGATGCGAATCGTTCAAAGCTCAAGGAACAGATTTATTCATGAGAATTTCCCGATCGTTGCAGAATAAAGTCTGCCGATTTGTGCGAGAATCATTCGGGAACAAAATGCACTTTCATGAAATACATTGCGCATAATGTATATATGCACTTTGCGGTGATTTCGAAATTCTTCAGCTCTGAGATGTCGACTCGTTCGTTGTGAACAGAGAAATTCGTGACTCGAACGTCAGCCGATGAATCCTAGCATGAGGCATGCACGAGCACTGTTCGCATCATTTCTGATGTTAGCAATGTCGAGTCGGATGACTAACCAATGACGAGGGCTGAATTCTTTGGATTCAATACGGGTTAGATGGAATTTTCTGGAAAATGCGACAGCTTTGACAGCGATTCTTCGAGAATGCTCTTATTAAATATATGTAGCGCGTACACGGTCGACCTCGTTCTCTGAAAAATGGCTTTGTGGCTTTCAATGGGCGTCCATATTTGTCGATGTCCCTTTGAATTGCTTCCACTGAAGAAATAATATTAGATGAATTCATTATGATCTCGGCCCGTCAGAAGATTGAAAAGAAAGTTTCCAGGGAACTATGAAAATGGCAATAGATCTGTGTTCGAAAATTGTTTGTCCCATGAAAAACAAGGCGTTCATACCTTCAGGTACTCAACCTAAACAAATAAATAAGATAACTCAGTATAGCAGACAGCTAATAAACTTGTCAGAATCTGGAAGTGTGTCATGGCTGTGAGCTGGGCAAAAAGAGAAAAAATAAAGCTTTAAAAAACCAGTAATGCAATCATGAGCTCAAAAATGGGGTACCAGGGTTATTTCGGATGCTGATTACAACGGATTCAGAGAAAAATCCCAACAGCCTGCAGAGGAAAAAAGGAGTGGTAAAACTTGGGGCTGTTACATAATCATGAAACGCACTGTATCTAGATGCAAGCGAATTCTGGAAGTTTTAGTTAGTTTCGGTTGGACGGCCAAATAGAAATAGTCTTAGTAAATGTCTCCCGACAGAATATATCCCAAAGGCTAAATTTTACCGCCCTAAACAAGCTGCAATGAAGCCACTTGACTCTTCGTGGAAGAGACCGCAGCAGAGAAAGGATACCTAATTTGAAGTCGACGTTGCAAACTTTAATAATATTATGTATATCGTCGCAAATGGGTGGATGTACACCCACCCCACCATCTTCCGCCCGACTAGTAGGATTAAAGGGGGGCATTTTTCACCTTAACTAATTCAACGACCAGAGGGGGTTCGGTCGAGCTATGGTTGAAAAAAGCGAGGGACTCTTTAAGGTTCAATTATTTCATTAACAGATCGGGTTTAGATTTCTCATGCTATCCAAAAACATGTCACTGGGAGGAAATTCCGTAATTTTGAAACCACTGTTGACAGATACCTAAGAGACGAAAACCTAAAAGTTTCTGAAGTAAGTTACTTGTTCTCTTTTGTTTTTCCCCTTGATATTTACCTGCTCATCAGCTAAGCTTGTTTTTGTGTGTTGAATTGTTTTTTTTTCTAACATGGTTCGCCATGTAATAAAAATTAAAGTATCCTTCCATTGTATGAAGCCCCTGGATCACATCCTGAACAGTGACATCGTGGATCTGGATGTACTGAAAATACTATCACGTATGTTGAATGTTTGCAACAGCGTACAAGTTGTTATAAGAACTTTTTTCTTGTCCGACGTCTCAACAACACATTTTTTTTTTGCTTATTAACGCTGTTGGCTTCCAAGCATCAAAGATGACATAATCCGGGAAAATTGAATAAACTTATACAACCTAGATAGTATCAGAAGCTCGACCTTCTGGACACCTAGGGCCACTACATGTTGAACGGACAAATTGCATGCGTTTTATCTTATATAAACATAAATAAACAAATAAATTAGTGAACAAACGTCATCATATCATCGCCATCGTATTGTACCTGAAGGGAACTATAATGCTAGGCACAAAACATTTGGGAAAACAATTAAGCTGCTGAGCTGCTTAACTTCCCTAGGCACCAGTATATTATTTCCCTTTCAGCTTCACTAACAAAAACATCGTATGTAGGCATAGCTGGGGTTACAAAGGGTGAATATGTATATCCCCAAAAATTTAGCCGAAATTAGCCCGGCCGTGAACGTACATATTTATTCTGGGCCCACATTAGGGGTGTGTGGAATTTTCCGTTTCCTGTTTTACGCTTTCCGTTTTCCGCCCATTTTTGGCCTTCCGTTTTACGTTTTACGTTTTGCAGGTTTTTGGCCCGGAAAACGAAAAAGTATGGAAAATTTTGGAGGGAGGAGGATCGTTGTTTTCGGCGTACTTGCGTATCCTAAAGAGAGTTCACGTGTTTTGATGCGCAATTTGCCTGTTTCACGACAAAGGCGGCGAACTTGACGTATGGTCTGTTAGCCCAAAGGAGGCACCTGAGGTGACTTTGTCTGCAATTACGACTATGTCCGCAGAATGCGTCTTGGAGGAGATTTTACTGAATGGCAGTGGGGAAACATCAGAGTGGAAGGAGTCACACCACATACATATCAAAAAAGGGTAAAAATTTGATTATTTGGCCAACTTCGGGACGAGGTCGTAATTGCGGACAAAGTCGACCCAGGTGCCATCTCTGCTCTACCAGACTGTACAAGCGCTATTTACGAAATTCGGACTATTTTGTCTGATTTTTTTTGCTTCAGCTGCAAGAAAAACAAGGTTCAGCAGAAATGTGGGTTGAACACGTATAAAATTTCGATGAGATTGTGTCGTGGGTGACAACAAAGCTTTTGGCCGAGGACTTTGTAGTTCTTACAATTATTCCTTGCACTTTGCCGGGAAACTCATGACTTTGTATCTGCGTTGACTATCCAAATGTCTCGAATACACATGCAAAATTTCATAGTCTATAGCTTTATATGTATGAGTCTTGTATGATCTGAAAATATGAAACGAGGTAGAGATAGAAATGGCCGCAAGTAGGGTCTCCGCGACATCTTCTCCAAGAGCTTCTTTCGTATGGTTCCCAAAATCACCACTTTTCTGCCCAGTACTCAACTGGGCAGATGCTTTCTATCCTAGCGAGATTCATGCCTGACACTTGATGCACTTGATTTTACTTAATTACTCGAAGAAGTCAGCACTTATGCTCATCAAGAAGATACCTGGAAAATTTTACTTTTTTTAAGACCCTTATTTTCTTTTATTTATTTTTCTTGATTTTGTTGATGTTGTTGGTATTTTTTTAGAAAAAAATTTTTAGCTATTTTGTTGTCCTATTTTATGTTTAAGTTGTTTTTTAAAGAACTGGTTTATAATTTCTTTGTAGATTACTTGGCTAAAAATGTTATTTATAAAGTTGAAAATTTTAAATTCATAGATAATAGTTTAAATAACTTTGGGTATATAGGTTTTAATTTTTTAGGCGGATTTAGCATGTTGAAGGAAACTTTTGGTGTCACAAACCTATCTTGGGCAAAATTTTCCGTTTTCCGTTTTACGCTTTCCGTTTTCCGTCTATTTTTGGCCTTCCGTTCTCCGTTGACTTAAAATTTTACTTCCGCACATGCCTGGCCCAGATGCATCGTTGGGATTACCCAGGCTTAACTTGCTGACACCTCGCAATTTCACGCATCGTCAGCACGGTCGTCAGCATGTTTACCTGGGTAATCATAATGATGCATCAAGGCCCTGGATAACCTCAATGATGCATCCAGGTCCAGAATTGCCCATTAAATACATGCTAAACTAGAACAAATTTGTAAATTTCTCTGCAATTATTTGTACAAGAGGACTATCTAAGCATAACAGTACGGAAAACTCGTGAAGGGCCTTTTAGTATAAACTGCAATCTCTTTATTTTTGAACTAATCATTACAGTATTCTCAGAGATAACAATTATGTGTTCGAAAAAAGTCCGACGGCTACTGATTGTTTGGACCCAGCGAAGGAAATCATTACTAGCACTACTTAGTATTTTTGTTTTTGTTAAAATGCACTCCTCGGATGTTTTTCTCAGCGAATACAGAAACATGTCGGTTTATGAGCATCAAACCTGCACTCCGCAGCTTACGTATTTAAATAACAGCTAAATAGCAGTTCATGTCGCGACAACATCTAGTTCAGAGCACTTTTCACATGTGGCTGCGTCCATCGAGCAGGGTTCAGAATAATTAGAAATGTTTTCATGGCCACGACGTCATCATTGGCGTGAACTCAGGCTCAGACACCGGCTAGTTTGCCCGAAATGGTGTCCAAAATTGCCATGGCACAAATATTGGAAGATGTTTTGACTGGAGCAAAAGAACTTCTTCAGGACTATGGCTCTTCGGTCCCCTTGCTCCTTTTGAGATCTTGAGGATTATTGCTTTATACTGATAACTGTTATGCTGTTTTCAAGATGTATTTTAAGCCGCCAAAAGATCACTGGAACCAACGTCAACCTAATCACCATACTTTGTTATGCTCTTAGACTGCTTAACCATGAACTCTAATGGATCAAGCGTTGAAAGATCAAGTAAGGTGAGTTCATCTGATGTTTGTGTTGAACAGTAGTGAACCAAAGTCCAGGAAAATCCACCAGTACATGCGAACATCTCCTCATGGACATTTTTGAGGGAGAGAATAGGGATGTTAAATGGAAGAGAAAAGGCCAATTTAGGGAGAATTAGGAATCTGGGAATCCGTCCTTACTCCTTGCTAGGTATATTTGACAGTTAATCATGGAGAAATAATCCCTGAAGCCTGCGGTATTATCCATGAATTCCAAGTCCCACCTTCTCAACTAACCTCGAAACCCCTGCTTGCTATCGTCAATTCGCTATTTCCAATCGCTTCTTTTCCCATTTCTTTGGCTTTTTCCAGCTCTGTCTAATCCATTCTTTTCTTTAGTTATGGCTGTTTTTCTCATCTATGGGGTATCCAATAGGACCGAACCTGCTCACTGCACCGCATCATCTGCGTCTTGGCACTCTGATTGTCTGCGTATCCTCAGATTCATTTGATATCAAAATTCTCATTTTCGGGCGGGACCTGTAGGCATGTAGATATCATTGGAAGTGTGGGTACGTGGCGTTGAATTTTTACCCATGGGTATCAGCTGGATATAAATAACGCCACGTATGGATAAACATGTAGACTAATGTCAATTAAAGAGTAAACTTAGGTACGTCGACTTGCTTACCGTGGGTAATCCTAGTAATGCATCCAGACCCCTGAGTTCCCCACAGCTCGTCTAATCAAGTACCAATGCTACGATGTCACCTGCATCCCTTAGAGTGACACAATTTCGTAATAGAAGCGTCTCAAATGTTCTATTGCGAAAAAATTGAAGAGCGATAAACAAGTAAACAAACTAAACCCGAGAGTTCTATTCCATAAATACCATGACCAAATCAGCTGATATTAACCTTGGAAAGGTCAGAAAAGATAAAGCGGTGGCCTTTGTTATATTACAGCTTATCGGAATGAATTCGCAATGCGTAGAAACTGATATGATAACGGAGTTCTCCGTGGTATTGGCGATCTTTCGCTGGAGAATTCAAGGACAATAGCGTCGACTATACAAAACCTTGGAAACTTGGTGGAAATTTTGTTCTACAGAAAAACTACCGGGTTTAGAAAGTGTCAGAAAGATTTCCTGCATATTTGTTTATTAATCTACTTCATGAATGCATGGTGTGCCTGCAGCAGTGCGCTACAGTCATTAAATAGTGATTTTAAAGCCAAATGTGCATTTGGGAAAGAGTGCCCTCAAGCCTACGAAGGTAGAATAGAGGGATGTTTTGCAAAATGAAGCCTTTTTTTACCTCAGCTAACAGAAGTAGAAAAAATATGAAGGTAATCACATCTCAAATTTGAACTATTTCTATATGTAATGGGCGAATGATGAGACATCTCAGAAGAAAATAGGAATTTTTCCTCCAAATTTTCTCGAAGATCTGAGGAACATGTCATTTGTTTCAAGCGCAAAAGATATAAGTTAACTAATGAGTTTTATACAAGTCTTCTAAATTTGTTTTAGGTTTTCCTGCTCATTATTATTATTATTTTTGATAATGTTTGCAATTTTTTAAAGTTTATTAGGTTCATTAGAATAACTGTGCATGGTCATAGCAATAGCCATGATAGAACCCATGAAATATTCTTTGCTTTGCAATCTCCTTGATGATTTCCTCTACTTACCAGAACATTTTCACTTCCACTACGTATTATACATTACGTTAGCTACGTGTTGTAATTTGAAACTATTCAAAAACTATGTGTGCAACCCACGCACTGCGATTTTTCCTCACTGCTGGCATGATTCATGTTGCTCTTGAATTTTTTGCATTTCTCCCATTGATCATCTGCAAAAACGTGTTGTCCACTACGATTAAACCGTCTTCGTTTACAATGGGACAAACCTACACTCACTGTTCTAGTGCCATCGCTTAGCACTGCAACTAGTATGTTCGGAGACGCTCGGTTTGTTACCGTTCTAGAATGTGCTCGAAAGTCATTTACGGAGCGATACCAAATATCAAGTCCTTGGAAGCATATGGATATAGATTCCATGTTCTCTGGTCATAAAACCTGGGCATTTTCACTATGATGATACTGAAGTTTTCTTCTGTGCCACACAGGTTTTTTATAAGGACACGTTTATTTTCGGCCTAACGGAAGGCATATGTATATAATTTTACTATCAGGTGATGTCGTTAAGTAAAGATCGACAAAGGGCTAGATGTGACCAAACATAAATAACTCAATGTAAGTTTCTGTCAAATGCACGATCTAGCAACTATTATAGGGTCGCCAATGGGAACACGTACGAAGAAGCAATTGAAGATAAACACCCACTTTGAGAACAAGTGCTTTCCGAGCTTGGGAACCGCACGAAGATCCAGGCATGGCACTAACACTGCTTTTTGGATTACCAACTTCAATCGGCGCACTGTCGATATTCGCTTACTAAATTAGTCTAACCGGTTGATTTTTGGGTCACATGCATCTTGGGATCCACTTACTACCTTTGATGCCCTAGAGATATCCTTTCACAAAACCTCACGAAAAAATGATGACGCCAACGTCAGTGCCGCGGACGACTTCTTCACGGCACTTCGGAAAGTCTGCATGGTTGCTAATTTAATTATGTATTTTATATATTCATTTCGTACACTTGAACTGTGCCGTCGAAAATCATATGGGAGATATTTATTTAATTTGATGAGTTTTGTTTGCCACTCCAGGTTGGTATGGTGGAACAAATTATTTACTTCGACCTCACGTTGTTACGTTATGTACCTTACGGGTGGTAAACAAAACTTATCAAACGATTAGAAGATGCCCAGGTTCAAAGATGGGCGAACATGGAAATTATGATATCTATTTATTTATTTATTTATTTATTTATTTGTTCATTTGTTTACGCACTCGTGATGCTCATTTACTTAAACTCAGTAGACATGCGTAACAAACACAAATCAATGAGATAAAAGTGTTCCTCTAAAACGAATGAGAAGAGCAAGAAAAGCTATGTTCGAACCTAGCGGCTTAACGGTGCTTCGGTTCAGTGAATGATAGGAAAACGATGAGTAAAGTTTGGTAAGTTTTTTGAATATCTGCGGATACCTACGAATTTCAGATCCAAGTGAACCACCCACGATGTCTTTGAGGTACATATTCACGTCTAGGCTGCGCCATCGGATAGGCTAACGGATTAGCCATCCCGGGGCGAGCTTCGTGTTTCAAGAGCTTTTTCAATCTAAATATAAATCGCGGGCGTTGACCCAGGGAAAGCCCACAGAACGAACCGAAAGTGGCTTTTGAATCGAAAAAAAGAGTACCGATGAAAGGATATATGCTCCGGTATCAGTTATACAGCTCTACATAGTAAATGACAGAGAAATCCACCCAAAAGTTGATATGATACAATGGTGTTATCCCTCGTGAACGTGAGATTCATTATACGTAGTAGGAGGTGCTCAATAGTGACAGTTTAGCAGAACTACTATAGAGGAAAAGCACTGGTTAGTATGGCGTAACATGATGTAAAATACGGGAATGTACCATGTGATGGCCAGCATATTCACTCCAATGCGACCGGAATGAAACGGTAAGCACCGAATTTCCAGGTCTTGATTCCATACTTGCTCCGGCGGGGAAACCCTTCTTTCAATTACCATTTGTGGTCGCAACCCATCGTCTTAATACAGCACTACCGTGCTGATGGTGGTAAAGTTTGAAACGATGTTCAGTAAGTAGTACGAACGTTAATTCAAAGCGACACGATTAATCAAGGAGCACTTGAAATCCAATGTACGTAGATTAGTTTTGGTATAAGGGTGATAACGCATCCTTCAAGGATTCGTCTGGGAAAAATCCCTATCAGGATGGAACATTTACCCATTACGCATAATGTTAATGCACCCTTGATTTCTAATGTTCCAGCAACTTATAACAATAGTGCATTTCCAGAATTTTCCCTTGTTTTCTCGGCCACCTATGAACATTTATTTGTCAGGAGCTCAATGGACCTGGCCCATATTTGGCCTACTCGACCAAACCCCCAAATAACCATGAGGATCAGTTGAAAATTAATAGAAGTTTATTTAACTGTATGTCTTTGGATTTTCAAAGGGTTTTCAGCCTTAATAGGTGTTTATTTAACGAATTGGTAACCTACTTATGACTGACTTACGTGAAAATGTGACATACTAGTTCTAAATCATAAACACCACGGACATCTGTCTGAGTAAAAGATAACAACTACCTTAAGTAGGATTCACATGATTTTTCTTAAATAAAAAAGTACAACAAAACAAAAAACATGCTTTGTCCGTATAAAGAGCTGTTATCAAACGATTCTATAGAGATCCACTCTGGCGCTAATAGCGACTCTTATTCCACAGATATTTCGGTCGGCGTCACGTCTGCAGCGCCGACGAAAACGTTGTGAATACCATGCGGCTGACTGTTGCAGAGGAAGGGCAGGTGTACTTGCCGAAAATGGCGTCCGCCGATCCTGGCAATAGCATCATACCGATGAACAACACATGTAACATCCGAATCATAGTGCAACGTCCGCATCATGAGCGCTGCGCACTTTCGACGCCCTCGCGTCCACGCCCAAATTTGGACTTCTGATACCGGTTACCCTTACCGCTGAACGCGGACAACTGTCACATTGTCCATGGGTCCGCCCCTTCTGTAGTCATCCGCCTGAGAGAATGTAGCGCGTTGTTTACGAAAACCGAAGCTGAGGCTGTCCTCGAACCGTGAATGGCTGCAAAGGGGCGGAGCGTCCGGGGGAGAGCCGTATAAAAGGGAGCAGAAGGTCGACAGCTTCACTAAACTTCCTAAAGACGACGTGATGTCGAACATGGCTGGAAAACGTGTGCTCATCACCGGAGCATCGTCTGGAATTGGTAAGCAGTGTTTTATGAATTTTGTCTGGATGTCATGGCAAATCCAGAACTGTGGGCGAATCTACCCACTCCACTTACCCTTCCTCTTGTTATCTTGTTGGCTACCAACCCTCTTTCAGGACTTTCTCTCGCTGAACAACTGGCAAATGCTGGCCATCAGGTGACGATCACCGTAAGGGATGCTGACAAAGCAGAATCCACGAAGGCGGCTCTTGCCGAGAAGCAGGTAAATATTCTGAAGTCCACTGTAGTCTTTTAGTTACATCAGGGTAAAAAGACAAGCTTTATAAGTTCTGAACCTATAGCCAGTGAAGAATCACTGAACCCAAAGGCAGGGAAAGCCCTGAGACTTGATTCTTGCTTCTCCTACACGGTCATACTTAATCTCCTGGGTTCAACTTGGGTTAGAACCATTTACTAAGCTTAAATCGAACCAGTTGCCCTGGTTATTCCTACTGGACTGCCAAAAACGTCTTAAACTTAGATGGGTCTTCCAGGAGCTCACTAGTCTTCTGAACTCCCGTACTGTGGCGCCGAAATGTAGTGGACTCCTAGTGATATTAATCCCTATTATTAGTGGAGGTAAAATATTACCTAGGTGGCGATATAGATAACGTCAAAGACGGTACCTTTCCTCCAGGGCACCTTTCCTTGAGGCCTTTTCATTGAAGGACATATAGCTTCCGAGGAAGGTTTCATACCATCTGCTTGGTGTTCTCCAGAAGGCAGAACGTATTTCGGATAGGATCTACCTCTAAGAAGACAAGATTTACCCCACCTCCCCCCTCGCTCCCCAATACAAATGTTACTTCTGGGTAGGGCTTGTTCTAAAGAATGTATGGTTTGTCCCTAAGAATTTCTTGCCACCTAGGACAATAACTACATGAGATCACCAGGAATCGAAGCTAGGAAGCAAATCCAAAGGAAAAAGAGAGGAGTTTTTGCTAGGAATGACCCCAAAAGCAACTGAACCTCCCACTTCGCATACCCTTAACTTACCCTGGAAAGGTTACGCTTTGGAACTTTCCAGGAATGTGGTTTTGGTACACATGGATTGATCCTACCTACCCGAGAAACTCATTAGGTCTTTGTTCCCATAAAGTGACATAATAACAGCCTCCTCTGCAGCTCTACAAGTAATAACACCCTATTCAGGTTTCCGTCGACGTTGTTCACATCGACTTCTCCATTTGGTCATCAGTGCTGGCCGGAGTGGACGAGATCATTCAGAATAAAATGTAAGCCAATCCCTCATTACATGCTCAGAAGATTGTGACCACATTCTTAGGCAGGCCTCAATGAATAGCGAAGATCACTCATATCCCACGAAGCTGCAATGAAAAACAACGCTAGAAACTCTGAAACACACGATCTTTGCGGCCAAAAAGTCCAAAGAATGCGTGGTTCCGCGTCTAAAACGTAGATCATTGGCGAGGGGGTGCGTACTCTGCAGGACCCGGATCTGGCGGTCCTCCAGACGAAAACAGAAAAACAGCTGCAGAGATGCCAAAACACTGTGGCAAAAGTGCTGTTCTAGGATCTTCGACATCGTCATTTTCAACGCTGGTACGATGTTTCCGGAAGAATCCACAACAGCTGATGGGATCGAGACGTGTCTGCAGGTGAGCTGGGTCATCCTGGAGCTTAGTCTTTGGCCTCAGGCTGGAAATTTGAGGATCTACGAGGTCTAATGCACCTTTTCCAGGTTAACGTCCTGGGCCATATGTACCTAGCCGACGTACTGCTCAACCACCGTCCGCCCAGACATTCTATCCACTTCGTCTGCGTTTCTTCTGCCCTATTCAAGTGAGTCACCACATCCAGCGTAATTGTTGACGTCTCAACCACCTATTCACATGCATAACGCAGTAAACAATTTATTTTCCACGTGCTGCAGTCAACACCCACAACAATTTGCTTTCTTGCAGGTTATGCGGAGCCTCGTGGCCACGCTGGAAATTGCCCAAGGAGGCGTCTGCGTGGGCGGAAGCCTTCGCGCCGAGGACGAGGTCTGGCTGGCGAGCCTATGCTCTCAGCAAATTCGCCATCACCCTGTTGGCGTCGCGCCTGAATCGCGTCGAAGGGGTGACGGCGGTGGCGGTGAATCCTGGAAACGCGATCACTAATGTGTCGAAGAATATGCCGAATCGTCATCGGAAGATGTTGGCGGTGTTCAAGAAGACGCTCATCCCTGTGGTTAGTGGCAAATCCTATAAAATTAGCCTTTGGAATAGTAAAACTAGAGAAAACTAGGGATAAATCCATGATTTTCTAGGAAGAAGCCGCAGCAAACGTCGTGCGAGCCTCTCTCAATCCTCTCCCCGCCGGCAAGTTCTACGACCAGTCAAAGACCTCCTCGTTGCCCAAGGCGCTCACCTCCGAGCGATACATGCACAATCTGAACCATTTGGCCCAACACCTGGTAGTCGAGCTGTCCCAGTAGAGCGACAGTATCCACGAAAAGTAGTGTGCTAGTGGTAATCACCGACAACGAACGCAGTTTGCGACGATTTTCTTCCGGGTGGTGTGTGTCACACCAAGATTTCAGCAATAATTCACGTCTGCTGATCTCCTATTGTATTTACATTGTATTTATTTGTTATTTATTTGGTGGTATTTGGAATAAATGCTTAAAAATTCATGTACTAGTTGTTGCATGCATTTCGACTTGGAAAAGAGCCTAAGGGAAAGGGAGCAGATCCGAATTCTTGGACGAGATATGCTGGGAGGTGTCGTGAAATACTTCGAATTCAAATACTCATTTTCAAATAAGCCAAATATTGAACGTAATGGAACAGAAAAAAACAACAAAAACAAACAAACAAAATAAAAAAACAAGAAAGAAGACAAGCGAAGTCTTGAAGGGATAGTAAGAGGTACCGTTGGTGCTGCCTCTTCTTCGAATATTCGAATGTTCGAATCGTTTTCTGAGCTATTATCCACAAAATTAAACAGCTTATTTGCGCTTTTTTCGGCCCTTATTTTAGAAAGTGCAAGAAATTTTTGAAAAGAAGGGGGACGAACTATAGGGCCTTGATGCATTATTGAGATTACCCAGGGTAAATCTCCTGGCGCAAGTGCTAAAGATGGGTAAAAGTGGTGTGGCATTGCCACGTCTACCCTAGGTAAATTCAGTAATGCATGCGGCTCGAGGATAGATCAAATCTGGGAAATTCTCAAGAAAAGGAAGGAAAAGCAAACGGGCGGGATAGGGATTCTACGATTTTCCAAATGCATTAATAAATAATCATTAATGATTAGTTAAAATAATTAAACACAAAGTTCCTATACATTCCAAACTAGTTGTTAGCGGAAGAATTTTCCTGACTGCTCCTTCTATACGCCTAAAAAGAGGTCGAAGAGATAACTCCTTTCTTAGCATACCATCTATGGTAAATGTGACCGGTACTGGTTCAATACTCCCCCACAAAAGCTCTTAGGTCTCCAGCAGCCCTCGAGTCACCCCGCCAGCTGCAAATCCTATAGACTTCCGCACAATTTGGTCGGGATCAATCCTTAATACAAATTTCCGCCACGTACGCGCCATCAGCCTGACAAACATCCGGCTCTGCTTCTGTATTAATTATATGAGCCACAGTGGGAGCATATCCAAAAAATATAAAGAATATTTTGCAACGTTTGTGTCTTTCCTGGTCATAGAGACCGGATGTTTGTGTCTATGTATGCGCAATTGTAGGACTACATGCAATTTTTCGTCACTGAACCCTGTGCGACCATAGACACAAGTTTTACACAGGTAATTGCACCCGGACATGAGTGGTAAGCAGGAGTACCATGTGGTAATAATATTTTGGTCTTTTCAACTTACAAGTACTGATTAGTTGAAATAAATAACCACAATCACCCATGTGTTGTGGCTGCATCTGCAAATAACTGCGCAAAGTACAATTATTTGGTTGAACTTTGGTAATTTCTACCCACTTCTGTGGGGACTTTCGTGCATTTTTGTGGAAAGCCCCGAAAATCTCCGTTCTCAACAACTTTGCGGATTCTGTTCACGTGAAAATCACAATAATGAAAAGAGTCAGGGCTCAAGGCAGGTGTAGTTGTAGAGTCTATAAGTACTAAGCCTCTGAAACGCTAAATATAACCCAGCCATCTTTGCTGCCTTAGCCCAATCCGTGCTTGTGGGTCAAACCTCGTGGCGTTCTTATGACTATGACCACACATACAGTAAGTTGTTCTAGATTCGTAGGTGTACTCTTTTAGAACGTTATAAATTCGGAACTACACATTGTAGACACAACACAATCGCACTGTAGTCTTGATGCGCAGTATTATCAGAGCCAGTTTGTGGGACAGCCTTCTTCTCAGTCCTCTCACCCATTCACTAAGGTAACGTTGTGCTATTTCGGTACTAGGCAGCTTAAGAAATTTCTGAGAAATCTAACGTCATTTTCCCATGGTTCTGAGCAGGTGTGCATCCTTGGCTTCACCCAAGGTAAATACGTTGACGCTCATGTTGACCACGGGTAAACCTGAGAATGTTAACGAGTTTACCTCTGCTGATCTCAATTATGGATCCAGATCTTGGCCTGAATGAGCTCGATAATATACAAAAGTTGCACTGACTCAGGTCGTTGGGGTTAATTCGCACGTGCCTCACCACTTCAGCAGCATTGAGGCTACCTAGGGTAAAAGAGTTGGCGCGCATGTTAACGGTGGGCAAATAGGTGGAGTTGAAATGTTTATTCTGTGAAATCTCAATGATGCAAGCCGGTTTATGGAGATTTCAGCGTAATATTAGGTATTTGACTATGAGGAGCACAGGTAAACTGTTCACATTTTTCAAAACACATAAAATCCAGGTTCTTGATGCTTCCGTTTTGCTAATCTAGAGCAAAGTGGTCGATTTACACGATTGGGGTCAAGCAAAAAAAAGTCGATAACGGTGCCATCACTTTCACCTACATATTTTCCTGGTGCAGTTGGATATCTAACTAGTTAGGCAGCTTTCTTGGGGATGAATTGGCACGAACATTTAGGTAACAAGAATTATCAACATACAGATGTCAATTAAGAGAAAAAACAAAGCTTTATGGTACAATTTGAAAATGTAAATAACGCAACCATAAAATGTTTGGAAAATCGGTTGTCCTTGGCGAAAAAAGGGACTATATAGATCAATAATGAATAAAGCGCAAGCAAACTGAGAGGAGTCAGATCATAATAATGTAGCACTGGCCGAAATTAGCGAAGAAAAGGTTAACATACGAGACTGCCACTTGAAACCAGCGCTCAATCAGCTAATAGTTGCCATTTTACGATCTCCAAGGAAGATTTTGGGTGATCAGTGCTAGCATGAAAACTCGTAAAACTTACCGCCTACTGATCCTGCTGATCCAGGTATTACCTGTTATGGCTCGCGATGAAAAAAGTTGTAACTGATGTTCTTATTGCAGAATTGACCCCACAATCGATTGGATCGCGATTGGATCAAGATCTAGGAAGCGTAAATTTCCGTGGGTGCAGCCTTCAATGAAATGTGTGGATAAGTAGAGAGGCAGATTGCCTTTTGCTCGTGGTGGAGAGCATGTGAGCCGGCTACCGTAACTGGAGCCTCATGTATTATACATCCATGTCTAACTGATTGAAATGGAAATGGAAATCACAAGATTCTAAGCATTCCGTTCATTGAAAGCAGTGGAGACTAAGGAACTTCATTTTGAATGCAGCTTTGTTATTCCTCCGGGTTTGTAAGGTACAGCAAAAAAGGACTAATTCTGCGTAAGACACCAAATGATGAATAAAATAAAAAACAAACTCAGCCTGCACCAATGGCGAACGAGCGGTGCGTTAATTTCGTTCGTGCTGGGAGTATAGTACTTAAATTTTTTTACCCTTCTGCAAATGTACGACGTCATCGTCTGCTCTTGACACGCATATATGGCAGCAGCTGTGTTCTTTTCGCTCAAAACTACGTCAACGCTCTACCTCATTCTTCATCAGAATGGCCTCATAGCATTATTTACAAAGATAGCGTAGCAAAAAACTGCTTTTGCTCACCATCATGTAGTTGGTAATATGAAAATTACTGGACTTTAATTATTAAGATTGCAAGGAAACATCCTTCTCAAAAGGACGGATTCCGTGACTGCAGAATCGCGACAGGACCTGAACGGAGGGTGCGGTAAGAGCGTGCTCCAATTGAGAGGGTCGAGTAGGTCCCACCGCGTCGAATGACATTTGCCTTGAATTACTCGGGTAATCTTCAATTTCTAAATTACATTTGACGAAAATGCTCATTGCTCTGGCAATTCTCAACATTTTCTGTTGAATTTTCCAGTTTTTTTCTGAATTGTACTTTGATGAATGAATGAATTGTACTTAGATTTTTCCAGAGCTCCTACATAGTGTTTGATAGCAATGTTGTTCGACGAATGCCATGTGTAATGGCTTCAGGAGAAGGTTCTAAGCGGACATTGCCAGCAATCATTAGTGCTCTGTGCTAAGTATGTACTTTAGGTCAGTGAACTTCAAAGTGTAGGAATAGCAGATTAATTGGCGCTGCGCATATAAATTATCTCCACTATCTCGAATAACTACCGTAACAGATATATAATTAGATGGCGTTATGAAGGAGATTCCACTTATTTTGAAGCAAGTGTTATCGTTTTCTGAAATATTTCTTGTTATTTTTATTCATGATGGGTGTTTCTTCGCGGTTGGCTTCTGAACACGGCACTGATCCAGGAATCCAGGTATAGTTTGTCACCATCTTTATTATTAGCGAGGCAATGGCTGAGGTTCGAGAGGACTGCTTCGAGAGGAATGAGGTACTTGAGGTTTAGGAAGGACAAAGTATTAAAGAAGGAAGAAAGAGAACGACCTCACACACTCCTTTGTTACTCCTACCATTTCCTTGCAGAACCAGGAGCATATTCGCGAACACCATGAAATTCTGCCACTTTCTGAGTAAATCCAGGCACCTCGGTTCGGTGTTAGTCGTGAACTTTAGGCGCTCTTGAATATGTCGGTTGATATCTCTTAAATTTCGGTCAATGTCCAAGCATAATACTTAATAGATAATTAATTGTTTATATTCACTGTTAGATTGATCTTCTCAGTGTGGACCTCACTTGCACCAGAATTTTCTGTCTCGCTCAACTGTCGTGCAGCTTGTCAGCTCTCTTCTTTTGAACGATTTAGAAAGTGCATATGCCCAACGAGTGAAAAGATGAGCGAGGAGGTTTTTGACGTTCAGCGAAGTCCAGAAGGTTGTCTTCGTGCTCCATATGTCGCCACTTCGGCTTTGACGTCTCTTTTCCGCCACTGTTTGACGGATGCCATGTAGTCTGACAAATCTCTCTTCTTCAAACCTTTCATCATCTCTTTACTACTGAGGCCGTTTTGCCGCTATTTCCACCTGTTCGTTCCTAGAAGACATCTTTCTAATGCTCTGTGTATCGTTTACATATCAACGAATATTCTACGGTCATTTTCTGGACACTCAATTCACAATAGCTAGGTCTGTTTTTGTCCGCGTGCAGACTGTTGCAGGATTGTGTTGAACCCTCCAAAGAGAATCACGTGGCATAGGCGTGGCTCAGTTTCCGGTCGGGCAACATACAGATCTATGGAATAGTGAGTCGATGATCTTTTGACCTCACCAAAATGATGTCAATTGTCTAATCTGGTCATTTGTGTGAAAAACGAAACGAAAGACAATAGAAGATAGTATACTGGCAGCGTGTAAGCACGTGATATTCAACCAATCATAGTGTAAAATGACGTTTGCACTAGATTTGGTTACTTATTCTCTTCCAGTTGATATAATTTAATGTGTATATGACCAAGTAAGGAAACATTACGACGAAAATGACATCGACTCATAATGTGTCGGAAAAAATTCTGAAGAGGAGAATGAAATTTATTTTTAGGAATATGTAAGTGATATGCGGAATAAAGGGTAAGTACTTCATATGAGGAAGGTGAACCAACAAAACCAAAGTTTTTATGCGTGCCTTATGCGAGGTCTTACTAACACACTTAGGACGCCAAACGCTGTAACTTTTAGAAAGAAAGATGGAAACTGTGTGCCGGAATTTAAAAAAAAGTGTCCTTATACTAACCTGGGTGGCACAGAAGAATCATTGCATACAATCAAACAAAGATGCCCAGGTTTTATGACCAGAGAACATGGGATATACTAAGTGTGTCGTCTAATCTTCAAATCTAGTCCTTTCGAGGCAATCTTTCCAGTTTTTCCTCCTCCATCCACTTTTCCGATGTACGTAGTAGTTTCACTCTGAATTCATAAAATAATTTGATAGGAGAGACGACGGTATCTAAGTTGTTGCTTACGCCATATACTACTCACATGTTTTCTTAGGCAAATTGCTGGTTGTTACCCAGGTACCTTGATCAAGTTGCTCGGTTAATTCCGATGCCTTTGGATGCCCACTGACGCGACACTATCACAAAGACACTGCTGTTTTAGAGCTTTACTGGATATGATGACTAACTAGCTAGTTTGATTGAGTTTAATTTGATCTGGTTATGAATGTGCTAAGGTGGGATAGACGGAACCTCATCGCCCACCTCTTTGGGACGATGCATGCCGAAGATCCCTTATTAGTCTATCCATGTGGGTACATTTCCCGTCTTCCATGACGGAGTTGCCTCTTAAAGGCAGTGTGTAAAGGATGATATGATATCCTGTAATGTTTACTCTTACTGTTACGATCATGGCTAGCCTAGTATTCCTTTCTTGAACTTCGAAGTTGATTTCCTTGTGTTCAAATGTAACCCCTTGGGACCTTGATCTCTCGCTTTTGAGTTGTACTGTCATTCGACTATTTTGATCGACTGGAGTGCGGCTGCTATATCTACGCCTGTCCACGTGTTACTACTGCAGCTAATAAAATAGTGAGTATTTCATTGTTTTACTCAGAGTAAGGGGACCATCTCCCCTAGACAATGTAGATGGGTGGTGGACGCTACCTGCACAAGTGTGTCACCTCGTCTCGTGGGTTCTAGATATCCGAAGGCACGCGTCGTCACGTGTAATGCTTTGTAACGATGAAGAAAATATTTGTGCGATATATCAACTAAGCGGGATAGCACACCTTCAAATACAGGTGCAGAAAATTTGTTAGCCTTAGCATCATTTAACAATTGTTTCTCTAAGAATACATCGCTGTGCACCTCGATGAAAATCATGCATCCTCCGCATTCTCATTGAGCTCCACAACGACGAATAGGTGGAGGAGTTGTTGTTAACATGCCTAAAAAGACAAATAAAATGCGCAAAATTATTCACTTTCAAGGATAATTGTCATTTTCTGTGAACTACGTCATGAGAGTCAACAAACATTTGCTAGTTATCTATGTTTATTTGTTTATTACCACATTCAAGGTCTGCAAGCTTCCTAGACTTGTTAGCAGAAGTCTGTTGAGCTCAAATACCACGTAGTGTACAAGTTTCTGCACAACATCTGTATAACCCCAGACTATCCTAGCATTTCTTTCTGTTTGCGTGCATAAACCTCTTAGGCACTAGTGATCAAAGTCCAGACATGGATCTGCGCAAGTTGTTTTGAGTTTCGGATGCATGGAGGATAAGATGAAAAGCTTTTCTGCAAAGCATCGGGAGCAGATAAGCGACCTTTTCCAATAGTTTCGTTTTCCTCTCTTCCTTGGACACTATTTGTAATACTATTGTGCCGACTACTTTTTTTGCTGGATGTGTCCTCTGAAGCCTAGTCGATTTCACACGAAGAAACTTCTAGAACATCATATCAATTCTATTCATGTGAAAATGCTGGCACGCACAGCAAATTCGGAATCGACAGAGGTTAAAAATTCCCAAAAATATGTGCACTTGCGGCAGATGCGATATCTCACCGTGATTCAGCCTGCTCCAGAGGATTTTCGTTGAAATTTCGATGTACTGGCAATGAAAGTTACAAATCTACACAGATTTTCTGATCCAGCTGGATCAATCAACCATCTTCAGTGTTACCACAAATTATTTCTTGTAGTGAGTCTTCTGAATATAGTCTTGAAACTTTCTGGAAACGTATGTGCCATATCAAAGCGGATTCACGTTAGTCTTAAAATTCCTCGGTGGGGCATCAACCCTTTCCCCTTCACTTGGGATTGGTACTAGCAACGGGAACCGTAGAGGAAGTTAGCACTAATATCACCGATACTCCTGTATGTGACGGAATCCTGGTAGATCCTTTATTAGGGCGCACAGAGGCTGAGAACGTTTCATACGCGATATTTTCGACGAATACTTGGTGCGACAATATGTGAACCTGATTTTTCATCAACTTTCGTTCACTTTTGCTGCATCTTATCAACCATGCGCCTCATACTGTTTTCTGTGCCTCGATGACATGATGCTTCCATGAAGAACTCTAAGCAATGATCGCTCAATTTATCTTATTACAGCCCTTGTCATCGGGGAATGGCGTGAGATCTACCGCCTGCTGAATGTCATATAGAGGTATAAGAGGAGCATATCGACGTTCAGCCTCTGAGAAAATTCATCGAGGAAGGCTTGGGAAGAAGGTGGCCTATGGTAGAAGCAAATTGCTACCTTCTGAAGACTGTGATCCCCACCGACATCAAGTGAATCCAAGTGGCTTTTATTTCGTTAGGGTGGCAACTCGTTCCTAAAGAGTTCTTCTAAGAATGTTTTTTTTTTCAATGAAAGAGCAGCCAGGCTTTGTGATCGTGTGACTTAATTGCATTTAGGCTAATAATTGCCTTTTTTGTCAATTTTATTGATGAAATAGAGGTGCCCAACCTGTTGTTTTCTTTTTTGCTGCACTACTTGTATCAGTGTCACTGTTGTTGCATTTTAAGTTATAGGTGTTTCGGTCTTGAGTGTTTGAATTTATTGTTGCTGCTGTTATTGTTGTTCTGTTGTCGTAAAGGAGGGGATGGGGTGGATTCATTCGCAAAACACACCTGAAAGCAAGAAGAACAAAGTTGAGTGATTATTGCTATAGGCATAATGCGAAATTACAAATAACTGAGAGGGATTCCAGAGAAAGTTCACGTAATCTCCGTAATGTTTTCTCAGTCAGCTCAAAGCTCAAATGTCTGCAGTAGACGAATGTACGAGCTAATAAATCCTAGAGAAGACCAAGGACCAGACGACCTGTTTACTCGAGATATTTTGTTTTGAGTATTTGAACTCGTCCACGAGTAACAACGAGGTGAATAGAAGTGCGCAGGCGACGCGGAACAAATGGGAAATTCGTCCTTGTAGGGATAAACACGAGATATGAAGCTTTATCCGTTTAACAGTACTTTCTACAGTACTAGACGAGATGACGTAGCCTACAGTAACAGATACTTCCGTAAACAGCGATTGACGACGCAGTGAACGACCAAATAGGTGATGGGGTGCATAGTACGTAGATGCACTAAAGTATATCAGTCATTTCAAGATGTCAAAGCACTCTTGAGTTGCTCCAGTTAGCAAACGAAAGATGTAGGATGTGTAGGAGGTCCAGCGATATCTAATGAAGTGTATAATGTCGCAGTGCGTGACGTTGGCTACTAATCCGTGTATCTCATAGACTGCGATGCGCTCTTTGGAGGGTCACCACAAGAAGTTAAACTATCGTAATAAAAGGAAGTCCTGGAAGTTTTAACTAATTTCACCAAATGGCTAGTTGGTAACAGTTTAAGTGGCTAACAGACAAAATATACTCTTAACCGGTTTGGGCTGGCATGAATGACACGTTCAGGTTGTTCTGTAGATAAAAAAAACTGTGTACACCGTAGATCTACTGTTGATATTGTTCCGCAATTCACACCATTTGAGTCCTACATATGTAACCTCATACTGAGGCAGCCGCCTATCCGGCCTCACTCCCAACAACTTTCATATCCACTGTTTATGGAGAATCACATTGTTTATGGAGACTATGCCCCAGTTCGGAGCACCATCTATACTTGGTTCGTCAAATTCTAAAAGGGCGACAATTACTTCGAATATGGTGAGGACACGAGGCGTCGGAGAAACATACATTTCAGCATGGTACGGAGCCAAGACGAAGCGTACCTTCATCTCGAACTCTGAATTAGCCTCGAAGTACTCTTGTTAACTGCTGCTTGCAGATTGAAATCAATCGGTAAGGCTTAAAATTTGCATGGACGGGTCACCTTGATCATTTTGACCCCCGTCGATCTCCGAGTATACCGCCTGCAATCCTTCCATTTGTCCCTCTCGCGTGCCAGAGTCTTCCAATGGATTCTGTCCGTTCGAGGGACACAAAAAGCGTTGTATTTTTCCACAAATTACTTCGTGAAGAAGTCTGACCATCGGGTCGGTGGTCTTCCTGCTGTGCGCTTAACGTTCCGTGGAGTCCAGTCGCTGGCGGTCCTTGTACAGCGGTAGTCGTTGAGACGCATCACGTGTCCGGCCCACCTGATCTTTCCCGACGTGGTGTAGGCGGCAGCGTCCCTGGTCTTCGACTGACGACTGCTGACGCAGGGTGGAACTCCGTATTTCTGCCCTCACTTGTGTGAAGTGGGTGATTCCTAACATCACACTCTCGATAGAGCGTTCGACGACGCTGACCGCGTTCTCATCTTGCCTGCGCAGCGCCCAAGTTTCTGAGGCGTACGTCAAAGCAGGGAGAACCGTTGTGTTGGAGAGGTGGACACGAAGCCTGGTGTTCTTCGTCTTCTTCACTACGTCCTCGATGCTCTTATAAGCTCCCAGAGCCGCTCGCTTTCTCCCGACCAGCTCTGGAGCGATATCGTTCATCATGTTGACTCTACGACCTAGACATATGTAATTAGCTGGAGCATTCGGATATGGTCGTCCCGTTGAGCGAGAATGGGCTGTCCGGTACCCATCCGCTTTTCATGAACATCGTCTTCATCAGAGTCAATGAGGACCGATCTTCCCACATGCGTCGTCGAAGTTGGCCAGCATCCGCTTCGCTTCGCTAATGTTTGGCATAATAAGGACGATGTCGTCAGCGAAGCGACGATGGCTAAGTCGTCGGTCGTCATCAACTTGCACTCCCATGCAATCCTTTTCTAGTCTTCGCATGACGTCCTCAAGAGTGGCGCTGAATAGTTTTGGCGACACGGTGTCGCCTTGTCGAACCCTTCTCTTGATGTCGATGGTGATGCCACCGTAGAATGAAGAAATCGTGGTTGTGAAATCGTGTTTGCTGTAGAGCTCACGAAATATCTTCATGTATTGATTAGGAACGCTCTGGTTCCTCAGGGCTTTCAGATCCACTCCTGTCTCAGCGAAGTCGAAGGCTTTCTTCTCTTCTATGAACGTGAGGCAGAGGTGCGTTTTGTACTCTTGCAATACTTCGATGAGCCACGTGACCGTGTGCATGCGGTCGATCGAACAGGCGCCTCTCAGGGGCTCACCGGAAAGTTAGCCGGGTTTCGCAGGAGTGGACGAAGGAGCTTGTTCGTTGGAGGCGACGCCTCCCTTGTACCCGTTCCGACTTTGCAGAGACAGGGAGTCCATCCCTTGAATCGATCCGCGTCTCAGGGTAGGCACAAAGTCGCGTTTGCTCCGCGATTAACCCCCATCTGGGAAGGCGCCACGTAGCCTCGCGACAAGCCGGCTGGGATCCCTGTATGAGGGAGATCCGTGGTAGATGATGGGTACCCCTCATGTTGATTCAGCGCGAGATAGATCGCAGCCTCGACATGGCACTTTCCGTCTTCACCTCCAAATGAATCCAAGACGAATTTAGCACTCCACTCTGACGTGGTATAGAATATTGGGAGCTAGCGTGCAAAAGTATGACAGTGACGACCGATATCTACATTGCTCAGCCTCAGCTACGGGAGGTAGAAGCCCAACTCGGCAACATAAGTACACGGCAAATCAGAATGTACAGTGGATTCCTCTTGAGAGTGCGGACACCGTGAGAGCGGCACTATTGGCACTTGAGCCCGTAGCGGGGTTCGTCAAACAGCCGACCCACGATCAGTTCAGTGTCTTCGGTGAATTTTATCCCTTCTTTCCTTTTATGGTTATTCTGTGAACTAGTAGAGAACAATTGTGACAGGAAACAATCGAAAAAACCTCCTAAAAACGCCGGGCTGGTCGTAAATTGACTGTTCTACCGGCTGTGCTGTATTGATGCTCCAATACCAGTCGCCTCGGTGTCACGGCATCCGCGCTCTCAAAACGAATCGACTATTCCTTTAGCTGCCTTCAGAAGATTTGTCGGTAGTAGTACAACTACTCAATAACAAAAATGGTGCAGTTTCAGCTCGTTATGACAGCATGTAACGAAGTGTTATACCATATCAGGCCAAACCACACTTTAGAAGGACAAGAAAGATGAACTGACCACTATACGAGTTGGCAGCGACAAACTCTCCAGACCTTGCTTCCTCAGAATGCCATCTTTTATCGGACCTTCAACGCCATTCCGTCTGTCCAAACGTTAACATCTGCGACGGATCAAAAAGGTAGGCGCTCTTCAAGAAGCAGCCTACCCCCTTCTGAAGGGAAGGTATAATCGAACCATTGGTTTTAATGAGGCATTTTCGAATTGTTCACTTTTGTCGTTTTACACTTGTGACATAAGAAGGCGAGCACCGGAAATCAGTAGCAAAGATGAACACCTCGAAGCATTGAGACTGGTTTCGTAAAAGATCCTTTTCCATCCAAGGCCGTCTCATAGGGAACGTGGTGAGGTGCTCTTGTTCGACATCGGCCTACTGTTCTCCTCTTGAATATGCTATGTATTCAATGTTGTAGGCTTGAAGAAGGCATTAGCACGCCGAAAGCTGATAAAAAGTCGATTTGATTGTAAAGTCTCAACTCTGCTAACAAACTGGAACTATGAGACAATAATATGCCCCCAATTGTCCGAAAACTTAGGAACCTAGCAGTTCTATACGCAAGGCTCTGCAGCAGATGCAAAAGTCGAATTAAAGATCAGCATCACGAACTGCAGTACTACTATCTTTTCGACATGACTGTATCTTCTTGCAAACGGCTATACACTCCAGAAAACTGTCTGTGCTTACGAAATAGTGCTAGCCTGTCCAAAAACAGTTATTATTTGCTGATCCCGGAAGCTGATGCGAACTAACAAAAGCCACCACTCTTCGACTTTTCACATCTCCACGACGCCGAAAACAAGGAGGTGTTATTAATATCAAAGTGCTCTCGTGCAATCACACGGAGGTGTGTACGTACACAACTTGTACGTTGTATTGCTGAGAAAAGCGATGAGAACTTAACACTTAAACAGCACTCGGGCACACTCTTGTTTTCTGACTTTTTATCCCTTTGCTCTTCGAGTACAAGAATAGAAGTGCGCGCCCACATCACATGAAGAGAATAGCGAGACTTTTAGGGCAGTACACGTGCTATTTTCGTAAGGAGTGCCTGGTTAGTTACCGTATCACCACACATGATAAACAGGACCCTGCAGAACTACGCGTGTCCGACGCGAAGTTTCTGCGGCATCATCAGACGACGTCTTTCAGCTGCCCCTAAGAGGCATGTCTTGAAATATATTGGAAAAATAAGAAGTGCATCGATGAGGACATCGTTCATAAGAGCAAAAATAGAACAATCATAAGCAAAACGCGGTGACGAAATATGGCACCTGATAGTGCGGTGCATGTCGAACCAGTAGCTCCAAGAGATGAGTCTAGGGAAGTGTGACGTGTTGGCAATCATCCATACATTGCGTAGAATGATTAAAGTGATTACTGAGATACATAGCATAATTATTTAGGTGATTCGAAGAGTGATTACCGAGATGTGACCAGTTTGAGCTCTCGACATAAAACTGCTGCAACCTAGAGTTATGTGCTAACCCATTTGATGAGGTAGGTCTTACAAAGCTGCAATGAAATTTACAAGACACCACTGAAGTGGGATACTGTGACTCGGCATTTTGAAAACTGGCTAATTCACTTTGATTTAGATGAAGCGGTCTAAATGAGAAATTTTCACAGCAAAAGCACCAGGTTAGGTTTGCAAATTCGTATGTGGAGCAAGGAGCACGAGCACGCGTTTTAGTGACCAGCACTCCTCACGAAAAATCCGAGGCAGCATGAACCATCATGCATACGGCAATATTTTGGAATCCTGTAGCATCTTTACCAGTAATGGGATCATTCATGTACCTTCCTCCCCGAGACAAAGAACTTCAAAACTTATTTTTCGTGATGTGCACAATTGGCTGCACTGAAACCAGCCAGAATATTTCGGAATTCCCAGAGATCAATGAACTGCATTAGGGCCGAGCACCTGTAACCAAGTTTATAGAGGGATCAGCAGCACCTGTTCCTTCTAAATAGAGCTGATATAAGGGGCCAGGCCGACAGAAACATCCACAGAGGAACACTGTTGAATCAATTCCAAATAGTCTCCGCAGTGGTCAACAAATGGTGTACGCATGGCCATTTTCTAGCGTACTCGGTTGATTCTGCACCAAGGAAACAATATGCGGTTCGATACCAACCATACTTGTCATTTTGCGAGACACTGCAGATAGTATCAAATTACAGATTTCGACTTCTGCGAAATAAATTTTTCTTAAGAAACAGGAAGTCCGCGGAATGAAGAGGTTTTAACTTTCCTATCAAGCATTAGTATTTACAACTGCCATAAGAATTTCAACCTTCATGCTCTGCTTTGAAAGCAGTTACAGACGAAAAACCAAAAGTTGCAATCTTTTTGCTCGCTACTGTACATAACGTCAGTGCAGGATTCCCCCTTCTGTCTGCGTAGTGTTCACTGCTTTCTGGAGACATTAATCTGGGTGAAAATGTCCGGAAGTATCACTACACCACTAAATGACAACAAACAAGTGATTTGCCTACAGCATGTTTTCAGAAATTTATTTGACCAGACGTGGATAGAAATTTTGAGAAATACCGAAAACCACCATCAGATAAGGAAAAAACATAGGAAAACATAACAAATTACAGGCAGCGCTTACTTTATGATAGGAATATGGGCTTCCTGTAATTCGAAGGATAGATGATCGGGCAAGCACATACATCATATCCTAATGATAGCGTTACTAAAGGCATAATCTCTAGTGCATATCCACAGCAAAAATAATTTTCAAACTCAGCTGATTAGATCTTATTCATCACATTATTCAAGCAACCACAGATAGAACCGTAAAGATTCAAGAAGAAGAAAAACTAGAACTAGACGAAAATTCAAGCTAAAACAGTCTGCTTCAGCTTCCCAATGTCAGCCGTCAGCATGTCTTTAGCCACATCGTCGTCCTTCATCTTCAGACATTGCACAACCAGTCGTTGACATGACACCAGAAGGTCATACAGTGACTAAATAGGGATTTATGAGAGACAATTATGTGAAACTTCGAAAATCCTCAGGAGACGCCAGTATTCCTGGAAATCCAATTATGTGCTGTAGAAACTGAGTCACCAAGACACTCCAAAACAAAGGTACATTCCCACACTCCCACAACATTAGCACATTCGCGTCAAAACAATGGAACATGGGAGCCAAGAGATCAAGGCGTTGAGCTTTAATCCATACGGTGATACTCGGTAAATTACAGGACCAGGGGATTAGTTAATAAAAGTCATTCGATCAAAAAGCAACTATAGCGATACGGATTACGTGGGCGTTATGATCAAAACAGCACATTGCAATCGCACTTCCCGAAAAAGCCTTTCTACATATGACGTCTTTTTGATATAGGAAGTGCACTAATAAACGCTAGAGCGATCATGCATAATTGAACCGGTGTTATGCATAACTGAAGCAGTGCAAGTAATTTGTCGACTGCGTCAGAAGTTTAGTACAAAAACAAGAGTGCCGCAGAGCATGGTCACCTAGCAGTTGATTGGAATTTTGGTTTTGGGGATAGGTGGGGGAAAGCATCATGGAAAGGCTATCCCGGGAAATGCGACTGCAATGTGCTCGCATAGTCATATTGTCCACGTGATTCTTGCCGTAAAAGTTGTTTTTTGGTCAGATGACTTTTGATAAATAATCCCTATTCTAGTAATTTACCTAGTACTACCGCAAGGATTTAAGTCCAAAGCCTTAAGCTTTTGGCTCCCATGTTCCATTGTTTTGATACGATGAATGTGTGAAAGTTGTAGGAGCATGGGAGTGCACCTTTGTTTTGATGTGCCTTGTGTGACTCAGTTTCTGCAGTACATAATCGGATTTCTAGGAATACTGGTGTTTCCTCAGGATTTCAAAATGCAGATCATCTCAGAACAGTAGCTCATCGTTGCCCTAACACCACCAAATGATCCCTTTTGTTGGTTTATCCACGAAAGGACGGAAGAAAATGCGCTGGGAACATATAGAGAAGGTGGAAAGGCCATTCAAAAATTTGATTAGAACTACTTCAAGCCTTTTGGAATAATGATGTCATCTGCCGTAGGAGACGGATAATAGACGATTGAAGCTATCTCTCATTTCAACTGTATAAGTGTGAAATGAAACGGAAAAAGTGCTGTATTTCGGAAGTAAATATTTAAAACAAAATGTTGTATCCATTATTTAATCGTTTTAGGACGTCAAATCATTATAAATATGAACATAGGAAGTTCTGTCGAAATAGAATTTTCGATCATTTCACTCCATGATAGATTTACGGAATTCTTGACAGTCGAAAATGAGTGGGTAGGTATTCAGGGAAATTTACACGCCAAAAAAAGCTATAAAAATATGGGAAATGTCAAAGAGTCGGTGAAATGGAAACATCTCGGCATATGTACTTTTACAGGCTGTAAGTCAACCCGCACAGCTCACCGATGAGCTGCGCCTTTTCGCGCACGGTCCAGTTTGGAAGAATATTAAGCCTGAACGATCTTCGTGGTTCTTTTGAATGGCAATGCAGTAATACTACCAATTCAGTGTGATTATAAAAATTTACGCTGGATTTCCTATAAAAACTCCAGAGCGGCGAAACAAGCCGGAACTTGGGAAAATGTGGAAAAGCGGAAGAAAGATGCAGTCCTCAATGGGTTAATGTATGACGTTTGCTGAACTATTCTTCTGCCATGATCCACTGTTTTGCTGAATTTTTATGCACTAGGTAGATAGGCAATATCCATTTTAACCCGATTTGCTTTGGAGAATGTTCTTCACTAGAAAACTGGAGATGTTCCTCACTAGGAAACTGGAGAACTTCAGGTTAACAAAAATGGTAGACATTACTTGTACAAGTCCATCCTAATTGTAGTTCAATTGTGACGTTCGAAATGAAGGACAAGGTTTTCTAATCAAAGTGAATACTATAAAACTTCGTCCTCTTATGTATCGAAGTGCTCTTGTGTAGATTTTGTGTAATCATCTCATCAAAATAATAGGAAAGCGGAGGAAATGACTTCGGAAATTAGACCATTTTATAATTGGAAAATTGCTGGTCAGATCAGCGCGTTTCGGGGAACCGCAAATCTTCAAATGAAGTCTTTACTGTAACATTTCCGACAGGCCATAAATTCCTGGTATAACCTTTACTCTTTATTCTCTACATCGCAGCAGAACGAATGATATTGTACTAAATTCGCAGAGTTCAGCGATTTGCTTAATTTCTTCATACATCTGTTGCTTCAACTTTCACGTTATATGCTTGGATCTTCCTCTTTTGTGCCCTTCTACATCGTCAAACCTTCTTTCTCGAGGTCTTCTGCCTCAAATCCTTGTTCCGGATGTGCCAGCAACATCAAAATCTACATTCTTCACAAAAGCATTGAAAGCTGCCCTCCATTCTCAAGCGGTAACGATCGAACAACAATCGTACTTCGGAGATGTAGGCAACCAGTTAAACAGGTGGTCTTGTAGCCAAAAAGACCAGCTCTGTAAAACTGGATACAAACCACTCCAACCCATTACGTTATCAGGGGAAACCCTCTAGGCTTTTTGAGGTAACTTGGGGCCTACACTGTATTGGATACATACTCTGATAACTGTGCAGCACGAACGCAGCCCGAACGGCGTAATGGTTCGGGTAGAAACCCTAGCAGCAACGGTTGCCAGTTGCTGCCATCCTCCCCTTGATTGCTGCCGTCCCTCAGCAATTGGTGCTAAAGGGCCGAGAGATTGAGCAGCAATCGAGAGGAGGATGGCAGCAACTGGCAACCGTTGCTGCTAGGGTTTCTACCCGAGCCATTACGCCGTTTGGTCTGTGTTCGTCCTGCACAGTTATGAGAGTAGTTAGCTAGATAAGCTGTCAGAGAGACCGCCAGGGATAGTCAGACCAAGAAGAACGGCAGCCCAAGGATTCTGGTTGAGACCGGTGATCGGCTTTCAGCTCCGGTCCACATGCGACCGATTATCCGCGGCGTTCATATCGCAACTTTTTCCGTATTAGGTACTGCAAGGCAACTATTTTTTTCCCGAAAAATGCATAGATTCTTCTGCCATATTCTGATAGCAATCCTACACGATACTCATGCCGGGTTCATATGTCAGCAAGACCTCTAAATAACTACAGCTTTAATAAAAGTAAATACTGCCGCTTTCCCTACTTGGGAAACATAACCCAACCAATTCAAGTTCATTGTACAACTATGTCCTGTCATTAGTTCACAAAATAGGACCATCAACACTACAAACCAAGAAAAAAACTCAACAGTTACGCCTTCTAAAGCAGCTGTTTCTGCATTTGCTACTAGCATAGCACTTTTCCAAAGATCGCTTCGTTATTATTGAATGTTGGGCCTGGGACAGCATGTTGTTCTCAATTTTGTACAATCGGTTTCCATGGGGCTACATTCTTCCAGAACTACAGCATAGTCCATAGCCAGAGAACTGCTTCTGAGATTGTTCCCAAGGTACAGCAACTACAAATAGGCATTTTCCAAGTGATCTATGAATGAAACAGGGGGAAGAGGGCTATCAGATACGTGAAGCAGGCAGAACAGAGCTCCTTAGTATTTTAAGCAAATTGCTAATGCTAGTACTGATAATACATATTTCTAAAAAACCACAATAATACACTAAAAAGAGACAAATTATGTTGACAATATTAAAATAAACAAAGGTAACAGTTAGCCACACGCTCAAATGAATTTCTGTAGTAAATTCCTTACCTCAAGAATCACATTTTTAATTTCCAACTTTTTTTCTTTTCTCAACACCATAGTCTATTCCAAAAGTCACTACAGTTGAATAATCGTACCAACTGTCTGCATTCCCTTCCTCTACAGGAAGTACAAACTTTTCCGCTCATCTTTATTTGGTATCTCTCTCTCTCTCCGACTATCTTTCTTGGTAGAACAGACTATAGTAGACCAATGGACGCAGAGACGTGGGGGGGGGGGGGAGAGGAGCGTGTCAGCAGGTCGCCGAATTTTCGAGACTACTCTATAAAATGAATGAAAATCTTGTACAAGTTCATTCCTACTATCATCTTTTACATGTTTATTATTAATCGTCTAGGATTTTAATTGATATTTTTATTATTTTTATTTTTCTTCCGGATGCCCAGATCGACGAAGACCCCACATTTTTTTCCTACACCCCTCCCCTCTCCCTCCCTCCCGCCGACTTTTTGCATCCACCACTGTACTGGACTAATAAAAATGATTGGGTAGAAGAAAATACCTTCAGTGACTGGAAGCACATTTGCATATTCAGTAATTACTTACACATTAATTACTGTTCATTTTCCAAGAAAACTAAAATCTTGTAAGAGAGAAAGCGATGATCCGATCGCATGTATTTTACACATATTTCCATAGCGTTTTCCATAGTTTCCATAGCGTAAATTAGGGCAAACGATGGGGTTATACATATTTAGTTCTATCTCTTTTTTTGCGACCCGAAAATAACACAAATTGGCAGCATGGTACACAGCATTTTTTTTGCTTGCACTACCGTGAGGTTTTGATTTGCCATTCTTCCTAGGTCGTATTTGTAATCCAGCATTCCTGATAGAAAATCTTGTTGATCAGTGCTTTCATTAACATAGAAAGCAACAGAATGGATATACACTGTAGTCTACTAGGAGGAAGAAAAGGTAATTAGGATATAGATGGAAATTCAACTTTTCAATTCATACTAACATCGATCATCTTTGTTTCCAAACTCTCAAAATTTCGAGTAACTTTCCTCCTTTTCGTTTTTCTTCATACATATTTTCCAACAGCAGATTCTTACACTTCTCGTCCGAAAGCAGAGTCTAGGTAAGTATTTGATACCTGATCCACAATTCCTTCCAACTGTGGCACGAGCTGCGCAACGAAACGTCCACTTGCGTTAACAGGCTTCCCATTCTTCGCTAAGAGGTACAGAATGCAGGACAATAGAATTGCCGCTGGCTCATTCTGCGCAGATACCTGCTCCTTGAGTTCAGCAACATAGTTTTCCTGTATCTCGGCTCTAAAAGGCCGTATAAAATGTAGTCCTCAAAACATGTTCTTCGGAAAAATATTCCACCTCGTTTTAGCGTCAGGCTGCCTCAGCGCGAGCGATAAAGCCTGTGGCGAAGAAAGATCGAACACGGCTGAATGGAAAGTGTCAAGATCGTCACTTCGCAATGAGGCGAACAAAGCGCTCATCGCATCGCGTAGTCCAGATGGTAGTGAGGCGATCGTCTCTTCGCGTTGCTGAAAGTTAGACTGACAATTGATAAACAGCTAAACTTGAAGTAAATACAAATACAAAGCTATGAGGTGAGCGAGAGACGTTGCAGTTCCCAGGGTCGGATTCCACATGCACATATTACGGCTCAAAGCTTAGATAATTGATGGACTGGAGCAGGTTAAAGGAAAAACATTCAATGTTCAGAAGGAATTTAAAATAACCAACCTTTTCCTTTAATTGAGAAGCATTTTCTGTCCCAGATGCACAAGAAAGCGTAGCATTCGCAAGTTCAGTACCCACTGTACGAAGAAGGAATTGTCGAAGGTCCGAACGAAGCGCATCTGAAACCCATAAGTTCTCACAGCTCCAAAGACACGAAATTTAATAGAAAATGCCCGCAAGACTATGAAATAATCCATCTTCTTGCTATCTACTGCCACTCAAAATCAGCGAACCATAATAGTTAGGCATAGATTCTCTACTGAACGTATAGATTAAACAAAATTACCTGGGAACGAAGTGCTAGCGGTCTCAAACATGCACATAGACGCGTACAGGGATTGGGCTTTTTGTTGTAGCTGTGCAAGACCCTTCTTCTGAGATTGCGCAGCGGCATTTTGTTGAGTCGCAGCAATTTCAGCCAGACGACTGCGGACTTTGTCATCAACCTGGAAAACCGCACAGTTTCTAAAAAATCATAGCATTTGCTGCCAAGCTGAACAGAAGAGAAATGTGAAACTGAACAGAAAGAAAATGAGGCAGATGCGAACGTAGTAAATATGGGGCACGACTGGAATGTAACGTAAAACCGCAGCAGAGCTAGCGCATGAAATCAAAATGAAGACACCACGAATTTGTTACCGTGATTCAGTGACATTTGTGAGCAAAACCCCAACAATTAAGCTAAGAACGACGAAGCGATTGGGAATTCACCTGTGACCCAATTCTCTCCACAACATCATCCATTATTTCCTCTGGTACAACTCCAACATCCGCCATCCACTCTTCGAGCGTCTGAAGCTCCAGCAAATAAATATCCGTCAAACATGAAGAATAATAGAAATTTCCTGCTTCTGTACTTCAGATGGAACTCCAACAAATGTTGCGGTCGGTTCTTCACGGCTGGCAGCACTAGCTTTGCTCGCCTTTCCTCCGCCACCTCCTTTGCCGCCTTTCTTCTTTCCTCCTCCTTTCTTCGTCTCTCCCCAGTCATTATCAGCCTGGAATGTGTACTGTAGCATTCGGAAGCCATATTGCTAATCACTAAAATAATTCCCCACCTCAACTTTCTTCTGCTGTTGGTGAGAACCCTTTCGCTCTTGTTCGAGTTTACTCATCTGAAAAATCGATCATCACATTCAGAAATCTTTCACAAAAAAAGAATTGCACGTTTTTTCGAGAAGTATACATGGAGCAAGGGTAAAAAATCCTACCAATTCGTAAGCCCATGCGTCAATGCGGTCTCCCAGTCGTTCAATTGCTCTACTCAGCATGCGATCTGAGAATACGTGTGTTCCAGAAGCATGAAGATCGTTTTCAGATGCAGCTATCTTTTCCGATATCTCTACTAAATCCGAATCGTCGAAAGGAATGGCCAGAGGCTGCAGCGTCGACTGCACCTCACACACGTCAGACGACTGCACTGCCTCTGAAAATTGGTGATAAGAATAAGATTCAGTAGAAATCATGGATATTGAAAGCGGATAAGTATTTATAGGATACTTCTCCATCTGTGGTTATTTCAGGCAAGGCTATGTGGGCGTAACGAGCAAGGCCGATTAGCAAGGAAGACTTATCCAAAGGCTTCAATATGAACATTATCGATGTAGACCTACCTGGCACTAATCATTCAACGAACTAAACGCCTACGCATAAGACTTTTCGAAGTTGCCAAGGATTAAATAAGCATTCCGGACGGGTATCGAGGGGAAAAAACGTTATGCGCTCATTTACGAGGTATGATCTAGAAAAACAAAGGAAGCATAGAGAAAATTGGCGAAATCTTTCCTTGATCACTTCATGATGCCCTGATTTACGCCCCACATTCCAGACTGTTACTTTGATGGACTTTTTTTTTAAATTTACAACGTAAGCTGGGTCTCATCGGAAGTACAAAGGAGGAAACTATTACCTTTCACGGCAGTCAAGCACTGCTGAAACAGCCCAGCCGATAGCAGCATTGATGGCAGGACTTCTAGTTTCACATTACTATTGCCTTCTTTCAGAATTTGTTCAATTTGGCCATTCTTTGATCCAATACTCTCACTGAGACCCAGTTTCTTCAATACGGCAGTCTCTGAAAGTATAGATGTTCTCACGTAGACAAAAACAGCATAAGTGGAAAATAAAAGTATTCACTAACGTATGAATTCTTGTTGACGGAATAGATTTTGTACGTACAACCGTACAAGAATATCGTGCATGTGAGGAATGTATGTGCAGCTGGGAGAAGAACGAGACCCTGTCAGTCTTCCGGGCACCTACACGAATAAGATAATATACGGTAGATTCGGTGACATCTTCACCCGACACAGTGCAAGTTTTTTTTTGTAAGACTTCTACATCTTGATGTTCGCGAAATCACAGTTGCGAACAATTCTGTGAGAAATGACTTTCAAAAGGCTTGTAACAAATTAATGGCAGGGGATCATTCCTTACCTCATCTGCTTCCAGCAGTGAGTCGAACGCCCACCAGAACCGACCAACGGATAGACCGACACGTGCTTGTATCACGCTTATAGGTAATGGCCTAGAAATCATCACGGAATTCTTAAATCTGCCAGAGATGAATCAATAGAAATACAGTACTTCGTGATCGCGGCCAATGTAGCTCGCAGGATATTCTTGTGACAGTTAAGATACTCCATAGTATATATCGTGTCACCTTCTATCACTCCATCAAAGTCAGCCGAGAGATGATCTAACAGCAGTGAACGAAGAAGCTCCTGAAAAAGATTTTTACATGTAAAGAGTGCTGGTTCTGATTCAAATTTTTGATGAAACTGGATTGTGAACTCACTTAACGGAATCGACAGAAGAGCTTCGATTCATCTGCACATCCGGTCAGATCTTGCTGCTTACATAATAGATGTGAACTCAAACCCTTGCTCTACTTAATATCACGGAAGAATTTGGTCGAAAATGATCCTCAGAAGTGGTACAACGATCACAACCAAAGAAGTTGATCTACTGAACTGCAGAACTAGTTCGCCATATGCTGTGATCCCCGTTACATACCAATTGCAAGTTGGTGAGACTTATGCAGTAACATTCGACCACGATGAAAGATTCTCGAGAATAGCAAAGCGAGGACGTTTTCAACCCACAATTCCGCTAATGAGCCAGTTTATCCGAATTTTGTACGAAAGTTACCTAAACACTAACCTGTGATAAATTCCAGTGTTTACAAAGCGAGGGAAGAGTCCGAAAGCCGTGTTCGGCAAGGAGCGTGCGAAGTTCCATCTGCAGATTGGCAACATATTCCCTGCAAAACGCTGCTTCCGAGAAAGCACCGCAAGGTTTTAGATGTTGTAACATTGTATTTCAACGACAGTGAGAATCCATTCTAAGAATTTTTCATTAGAATATAGTCTTTTTCAAACAGACTGATAATTGAGTGATCTCATAGTCTCTCTCATTTTCTGGCAACCCTCTTCGCATTCTGCGTATTTCCACGTGTTCTTTTTCTCTCTACTGCTTCCAAGGCTATCGTCTTCAGCGAAGCGGATCATTATGTTGCCATATAAATGGTTTTTTCGGCAAAGCGAAAGGAATGGGAGTTGCTATCCCATAATTTCTCCCATGCTAAAGACAGCTATCACAACAAGACAGTTCTCCCGAATAACGAAGCTATCCCCCTAGATAAGGCTAGGGCTATACAACGGTTACTGTGGATTGACAACATGAGAGACCATCATATATAATATTATGTATAAGAACTATAGAAAAGAGAATATGATAGCCGTCTTACACTTACTCAGCAAACAACTCTCCTCCTGATATCGTGAAGCCAATGTTCTCGTCCACAAGCTTATGCGCGGTACGTTCGACGTGATCCAAGTCAACATTCAGTGTTGTAGCTATATCAGTCAAAGCTGCTCGTCCTCCAAGAGCGACACACTCGTTGCGCACCTGACAATTAATGCTTGCGCAGGATAAAATCACTATTGCTTCTATCAAACATTTCTTGGAGATTCTCAAGATCCCTTCTAACTACCCATCAAACATAAAATGCAATGGAGTGAAGTCAACCAAAGGACAAATTTTACCTCAGTGGAAAGATGTTTCTGGGTGATGTACGAGTGTCCATCCCTTGTGAATACAACGTCGATGAGTGATCTCTGGATGAGTTTCGTGACCACTTCAACACAATTTGCCTCCGAAAGCCTGACATGTACACACTTCCATACATAAAAGAATGGAAAAAGCCTTAAACGCTAATCCAAAAGAAAAAAACTAAAGATACAAATCTGCTCAAAGGAGAACCACATCTACAGTATGTTCAATACTATCACTCACTTTTTAGCGGACTGAGAAAGCTGCACCCTCTGCAGGTCAGAGACAAGACGCTGAATATCTGCCCACGTTGCCATGCTTGCTTGACTGTAGCAAAAAACTACGTGGGAAAAATAAGTACATCATCTCGAAACATATTTGGGTTCTTAGGCGAGGAATATCATTTCTGGAAGAACAGTTGCAGCCATGAGAGCAGACACAGCTTTAAAGCACATTTATATCTCACCAATAAATAATATTTAACATCTTATCAGATATTGGCAGCTCAACCCCCACATAATATCACAGGAGCGGTTAATCACAATAAAAACTGAACCACGGAAAACAAAAATGAAGGGTGAGAGCTGTGACGCACGTCAGAAAAGAAAAAGATATCTACAATAGATCGTGGCTCATCAAAAACAACCCGAAAATTATGCACTATTGCAAGGCGTCTGCAGGAAGAGTATCTGAAGGCGGTTCGATCGGTTTCTGTTCAGCAAATTCTGGAATAAAAAAAACACATGACCTTGGGCAACCTAACATTTAAGAGAAGACAAAAGAGCTCACCATTTTTCGAGGACCCTTCTGGTACATCCGGAGTGGCTGTTCCTGACCTGCCATTGATGGCCGGCTCTATCGTATCTGGTCGAGAGCGCTCAATCAGTTTAGACAATCCTTCCACTTCTATATTCTTCTCGAGTCCATGTGAACGGCAGAAAGAAAGATCTCGATAAATCTGAACCAAGGGAATATTAGCAGTTAGGGGGGGGGGGGACGAAGGGAAATTCTCAGGATACTGGACGGGTAAACCGGTGCGAAAACCCTCTACCAACCTGCGTTCTAATCTTATCGTCATCGGTAGTTCCATCCAGACCTGCTCCTTTTCTTTTGAAGCGTGAAAGGCTCGAGCCAGTGGCGTCCACGCTGTCGAGCACCTATGACATACTTTCCAAATCAAAGATGGTATATAAGAAAGCCAAGATTATAATATGATTAATCTAGGCAAAGAAAATAGATCTCCAGTACTGCCTCTCAAAGGTCGAAATTTCAAAACTCGAACAACGAAGATTTCGATCTTCAACTTATTAGAGCTCTGATTTCGTTTATTTTCCGGTAATCGGTGCTAGACTTTTAGCAAAACTAATAGATGGAAAAGAAGAATCATTTACCAAATCTGGTTGTGAGATGCCTACCTCTCCAGCCTTGCTAACAAGATGTCCATAGGATGAGATGATCACAAAATTAGCCAGAGTCTCAGGACTGGGATGGTCCTTCTTCGAAAGCTCGCTGATGAAATCTTCAAGTTTAGAGTGAGCAGTGGTGATGTAAGCGGAGTGGGTGGAAGGCGACGGCTTCTTCGTCCATCGGTATTGCTTAGGTACATCCGAAACAGCATCGAACTCCTTGAAAACAAAATCCATAATATGGGCAAGGCACTGAGAATGCATAACAGAAATATGAACACCAAATTGTACCTTTGACAAGGTAGAAGAGACGAGATTAATCACTTCTTCATCAATTTTAGCGCACTCGGCATCGGCAAGAATGCCAAAACGAGTTAAACACTGGCCAAAAAGAGATGTATCCACTCCCATATCACTGCAATGTGATGGGGTTAGAGCAGAAATGAAAAACTAACGTCTATTGTTTCGAAGAATTGGAGAAGAAAAAGCTCTTAAGAACAAGGAACCGAGAGTGATCCACCAATCACGGAGTTTCATCAATTCGTCTGTGAATTTTTTGAAATGTGTCTAGGTTGTTTCACAATTACTCAATTCTACCTAATGAGAGGAAACAGATATTTTCACTCTAAAAACAGTTGCTTTAATGAAAATGATGCGCACTCTCATAAAGGTTTGAAAAGTGGTGTATTGAACGGCATGGAAGTCAAGGAAGTTTAGAATGGATATTGAGACTACTTTACAAGATCCACCTTCAGAATCACGAAAGAACAAAATCAAGGAAGCTGAAATAGAGAAGACATCTGTGTCTTGTTGTTAGTCCCCCTAGAAAACATGCATTATCAAAGTGATTAAACTCAAAATGGTTCCGCTCGGAGGGAAAAACAGCTGGGATTTTAAAAAGGCCATAGCTTTTCTTTGGATAGTCTTATAGTCTTTCTTCTGTCAAACACAAGAAAAGGGGATAATAAGAGGAAAAAGTCCAAGGCTTCTCCAAATCTGAACATTGCTTACATGAAGGAATATGGCGCAAACAACAACAATATAAGGACCAACGAACCTTAGCTTAGGCCACAACTGTTCCAGAGCCATGTCGAAGACTTTGGAATGCAAAGAATTCAGGTCATGTCGTGCTGCCAGCAGAGCACGCCAACTTTCAACACCACCTAACTCAGAGTTTTCGTTCGTCTTGGCCGTTCTGAAAACTTCCAGCATTTAAAATGTACCTAAAATTGCTATAAGCATAAAGACTCAGAGGTGACCTACTCAAGAAGTGCTCTAGCCCAAGCCAGATGCTTTTCAAGCAATCGCAGTGTGAGGTCCCATAGCTTATCTGCAATCGGGTAGAGGAAAACATCCTCAGCCCAAATCGTTTCTACTGTTCGTAATATTGTTGAAGAAACGGTACATAGCATACCACTTTCTGCAGCCTATAAATCACACTGACATTGACCCTAAGGATCTAGTGATGAAAATATGACTCACATTTTCTCCTTCTATAAATTTGAGAGATTCCGGAGTCATCTCGCTATCTACCTGACGGACAAGCTTATGGGTGACCAGTTTGAAGTAGACAACTAAGTTGAATTTGTCTCGAACCGCTTTCAGCATACTTCTGAAATACGGAAATGAAGAATGGAAAAAAAGGATGAAGAAAAAAAACAGATACCTCGAATACGCTTGTGATGGCCAGCTTTCGATGAATTCTTGTGTAGCTGTGAAGCATCGATGGAACATCGACGTATTACTTGGTACCGCAACTGTGCCCATACACTAGACGATCAAATTCTAATAAACCGGCAATGTTAGCTGTAGCGCAAGCATTAGAATCCATCAGCTTCATAATAACTATCTGTGCCCTTCTCAATGACATGAACTTCACGAATACTTTTCAGGAATCATAAAAGAAAAATAATGTGGCATTCAGTGCGTCAGTGGTAAGCGAAACCGTGTTGATAAGCTGAATCTTGTCTTGTTTCGGATGAAAGATCTCCACTAAAAAATTGGAAAATTTCCAGCATTCATGCATATAAAAAACTCCGAAAGCAAGGAACTCAAAAGTTTGTCACTTTTGCACTATTTTGTTTCAAGCTCACAATGATAGATATTATTGCATATCAATAATATTAAAACAGCAGGCTCACCTTATCAATGAAAGTTAGCAGAAATGTGAGAAGAGTCTGTTCAAGGAACGCTTGCAATGATCCATTGTACCTTGGCCCGAGCAATTCACTCCATTTAGAACGCATCTAAATCGACAAATCAAGATAAAAGTCATATGCAGCAGACATTTTGCTCAAAAAGCACCAACCTTTTTCACACCAGCGAAGACCGCCTTCAACATTTCGTAGCTGTCCTTCGATGGACGAACCAGCTTTGGGTAGATCAAATCGGAGACTAGACGTGCAGTTAGCGAATGTGCGCAATCGGCCAATGTGAGCAGCGCTAATATATGAGGAAGAGATGCACAGTCACTACTAGCACTCCGGACGCCCTCATCGCAGAGTACGGTTTCTAGTTTCTCCAGTAACTGAAACGTGGAAAAACAGTAGGTACTGTTTGAAGAGGGTCAAAAAATTAAAATAACACGGGGCGGTACTCTCAAACTTGGAGGGTATCTAGAAAAAGAACAACAAAACAGAAAATTATAGCAAATGCAAGACGATTACCTTATTGAACATTTTACATTCTCGACTATCCTTCGCCAGCTTCTCTTTGTAGGAGCTTGCATCGACTAAACACGATGATACTTTCTCCAGCCTAAACAATTTCGAATGGATGAGAAGCAAGGGACTAGTACTATAAACACTTCCATAAGACTGCTTACCAGAGAGCACTTATTGTTTCAGGAATATTCTTCATGAGATTAGATAGGCGCTGCAAGGCAGAGAGGAAAGAGATGCGATGACGAATTTCAATCTGAAACATTTCTATTCGTTCACAAAGGACAAAGTGCAGTCAAAGTTGCATGGAGGGCACCGATCTTTTAGTGTGTTTCATCATGGACGATAGTTGAAAAGACACCAGAAAGCAAAAGAACAAGGGAAAGTGTGCAGCAAATGGTGAGGAAGGAGAGAAAAGCAGCATCCGAACGGCTACTAAACTGTCGTCGCGTTTAAAACAGACTATACTACGACTGGCATGGATTCTAGCGGCATTTATCGACATTGTTAACTTTAGTCATTGATGGGCATCTACCAGTGGAGGCTCAGTGGCAACTCAGGACCAGCTCACAGTCGATACCTATCAGAAACCAGTCGCAGTGTGTCAGGCTATGCATAACAATGTATCAGCAGCGTAAGGTAGATCCAGGGACATCAAAAGTTATTATCCAGAAAAAAAATCATGTACTTAGTTGGTGATACCAAAGAGGAGTGGTCGCAAATGTTGTAGTTTTGGTTATGGGTAGACGGTGAAAACTATGATTACCAGAAATACAGCAACATGAACTGAGTTGCTTGAGCGACAACGATTCTGATGCCTATCGATTGCAATTGGGCAGCAGTGCCGCCAGCGACATTCCGGACAATCGACAAGCATGAAAATCTATGTCGACTCGCTACGGCGGTGCAAGAAGCCGTACTCCACAGGAAGTGTGGGCGCAATCAGAGCATAAATGTACCAACAATGAAACTACAGACATCACAAAGCACGGAATAATCGTCAGTATGACCGTGCACACGCAAGGATTGCGCGGGAGGTTTATTTTATAATAGTAAAAAAAAATACAGAAGAAAAATAGAAGTGCCATTAAGATTGAGTGGACATACCTGAGATGCTCGATTTTGAGATAGTTCCACACAAAAGGATTCCACTCGTTCAGCTGTTTGAACAGCATCGCTGGTACTGCTTTCAAACTCGGTCCAGATAGTCTAAATAAAGGTTGTGTATGAGTGAAAACATCAGACAAATTCATGAACTTCGAAACTAACTTTTGAAAAGACTTACATTCATGTCATTTTCGATCTTGTCTATCGAACTTTGCAGGCTAACAAGGTTCGACGACAAGTGGACAAAATCCGCGTAGTCATCATTAATTAGCTCTATCATTGAATGCTGAACGCTTTTCAGGTATAGACGGAGATCCTGTTGAATTTGTTTCAGTCCAGCGCGGCTATAAATATTCCGTTTACGACATAGTCGGCAGTTGTGAGATTAAAAGTTGGAAAAAAAAGTAGAACACAAGGTCAAAACGAAAAGTGGCCGAGGGAACATACCGTCTGGCAAGATTCATGAAACGCTGAACATTGAAATCCGGGCGGCCAAAGTGATTTTTGTTGAAACATAGTTGGGAATCATCGAAAACCAAGGAACTCGGGGCAAAAATTCGCGGGGAGACGGGCTCCCGACCACCCGTCGACATTCGCAAGCCCTAGAAGAGAGAAATTTCGAGGCATAGGCGAATTTCTTGAGAAATACGTAGGAAATACTAAGAGTTCAATAAAAATTAAGAACTTTAGCAGCCAATTGTGAGAAATGACCACTGATGCGCCCCAACTCAAATCCACGTTGGTAGGGCGGGGCAACCGCGCAAGACCTACGCGAATAAAACACGTGCAACTTCTGTTGTTTCAAGACGCAACGTCGAGCAGAAATAGTTGCGTGCGTGCGTAACAACGCGCGTACGTGGACTTTATAAAAGTTGTTCATACTTGCGGCGCGTCAAAGTTTACGCGCCGATACACAGTGCAAAGGAGGGAGGTAGAAGACAAATCCTGGCAGGTCAGCAATGTTCCTAGTTTCGCCGTTGCGACTGCCGCGCAAACAAACCGCGTTTCCATTTTCGCCGCTTTGGGTCGGCGCGAAAACTTCGTGGAGTTTTGTCTACAGTGTGTTTTTTCGGGAGTAAAATCGCGCGCGATCTGATCCATTCCAATAGATCAAATTCTCAGTCGAAAGACCACGTGAACGCGGAGGTTCCAGCAATTCGCACGTAGCCTTTGTACTGGGTCCACAATTGCAGCGATTTTACTCCCGGAAAAACACCCTGTATGTAGGCGCGTAAACTTTGACGCGGCGCAAGCATGAATAACTTTATAGTGTTTGTACACCTCGTACACCATGCTTCAGTAGCAATTCATTGCCAGGCAGAAGAATGAGTGATTAAAGTTAGAAATGAGTGCTACGAAAGGATTCTGGCCAGGCAAGTGATGGCATTTCACACTAGATGCTGCGTGCGTTACGCGTCCGACTGTATGGTGGAGGATAGCAAGTCCCTTCTCTTTGCAGTCTTCCGCAAATGAGTGCGTCTAACGGCTAATAAGTTTTAAGGGTGCTGGAACCTCTTCCTCTAAATCGTCCTAGGAAACTCAACCGCATCCTCGCGGATCAGAACACGAAAACTCCACACAAAAATAACCAAATCGACTTAATTTCCATATTTGGCCATTGTTGACTATCACCGCTCTTATTGTCAAGCTTCATCGCCAGGGCTTTTCGGCACGCGAGATTCATCAGCGTCTTGGACTACATCAAAGTGTTATCTATAGATCCTTTAGACGCTACAAGGACCTAGCAGCCGAAGATCATTGATCTGGATCAAGAAGATATGTATCTGTAAGCATTATAGTCTCAAAAAGGTAAGCGAAGGAATTCGAGGGAACCTGTTCGCTCGTCTGCCGAATGCCACGAGAAATGGGCGTCAAGCAGATTTCGATGAGAAGAATCTTCCGCAAGGTGGGGTTGAAGGCCTACAAGAAAACTGTGTGCCAAAAAATCACAAATGCCTAGAAAAACAAGAGAAAGGAGCGGTCGAAGCAGCTGCTCAGAAGATTCGGATGCCAACTACATTCCCTGATACTATTCACGGGTGAGAAGTTGTTCGCAGTTTAAAAAAGCGGTCAACAAGCAAAATGATCGTGTTTACGCTGTTTCGAACCCCTCCCCCATGTGACTGTGCCCCGCTCCTCTCATCCTGCTTCTGTCATTGTTTTTGCTGGTACAGAAACCAAAACAATCTGGAGAAAGATAGATTGCTGCGCTGGGCTAATGCTTACTTAGGATCCCTCTCTCGGAGCTAACAACAGGACGGAGTTCCCGCTCACAAGGTAAGAATGATGCAGAACTGGTGCAAAGCCAACTTGTTCGACTATACCAGTATTGAAGTGAGGCCAATCAACTCTCCGGATTTGAATCCGATCAACTACAAGGTCTTGTCGATCTTGGAAGTAAAAGACTGCTCGAAACCTCAGCGTTCGGTGGATCCTTTGACGAAAGCCCTACAGAAGGTGTGGCTTGAGCTCAACGCTCCATACTTGCGTGCCACAATCGCTGCCTTCCCGAAGCGCTTCCAAGCTTATATCGATGCCAACGGAGATATTTTTGAACTTCAATTCGTTTTTGGTTCTTGGTAGAACAGTGAATATTGTTACATCGTCGTTTCTCGAAATTCTTACATTTTCGCCCTAGGCAATTTGAATACCTTTTCGCTACAATTATGGCACACTCTGTGCAACAGAAAGAGGAGCTCCGCGATACATGTATTTAGGAGAAGAAAAATTTACAGTTTCGAGACCAATTAAACCCATTCTTTGTCCACCAAATGAGGAGTACACCACATGTGGCGGGTGCGAACCTTCTTGCATGACTTCCAAGGCGGATGCACTATCAATAGGTTTCTATTTCTCACCCCTTCCACTTCTGATGTTCAAATCGACTTCCCAGTGGCAGCGTTGTATGAGAAGTCGAAGGCAGAACTTCAGATTTCTACTTGCTAACATCAAAGGGCAAAACCAGAGTCACAAATTTTGAATTCTGAAAACAGAGAGTTTGTAGGTCGTTGGTGAAGATGGAAAGGCCAAAACTATCTCTTCCGCAAACATCCGACTTTTTGAATAATGAAATGAAAGATTCATTAGATTTTCTAGTGTGGCGCATTATTAGTTATTGCATTGAAGATTTTTCATTACGAACACAGGTGAACAGCGCAACGCTGTGTCGAGAGGGATGTCAGTGTATGCCGGGGTTTCAGCGGAATACTGCTGACAACTGCGTGGAGAAATGCGACGAAGGTAAGCACTCTAGCATCCTGCTCGCTGTTCACTGAATATCCTAATAAACGCGCATTACCACATTCAGACATGGAATGTCCTCCGAACCAACACTACGTTACCTGCGGAGGATGCGAGCCCACGTGTGCCATTCCTGAACCAGTACTATTTCTTTGTGATGGAATGCTCGTGTTCATTAGGGTTAATTGCTGTTTAGGAAGCATGTCTGGCAGTATGCGTTGTGGGCTGTCAATGTCTACCAGGATTTCTAAGAGATTCAAACGGAAACTGTGTGTCTACCTGTCTAGAACGTAATTAGTTCCAGTTTGTACATATAATACTACCTAGGGTAGAAAGGACTCCCCTGAATAGTTGAAGCACTATTGCGTAAGAGAACTACTACAATACTTTAGAGAACCAGTCAGGTGGATTCTGATGGATCAGAATTGGATAAATTCAAGTCCGGGAGTAAAAATTTAAAGGAGTATCCATGCGGCGAAAATGAAGAACGCAAGGGCTCGGCGTCTACTTGTGAGGCCACATGTGCGAATCGAAACCCGGTCTGAATTTTTCAACAAACTGTGCCTAAGTTCTCAGTAATTTTTCACAGTAAGTTTAAATTATCCCAGGTTTGCAACAAAATGGCGGCATTGAACGTGTGCCGCTGTATAGATGGATACATTTGAGAATTTGATGGAGGAAGGTGTATTCATATCGAGAAATGCCAATCAGGTGCCACTATTTTTCTCAACCACTTTACCAGTTTGTGAGCTTACTGGAATGGAACGTATCACCTTACTATGATGTTTACACTGGTGCGAGCGTTGTATGGGAAGAGGAGGCTAGCCGGACTTTGTGATTGGTCAGTTCCTGTGACTTGGAAATCGCGGAGATTGGACACATCACCGTCTTCCACTGCAGTTCGCTCCACTGCAAGGTGAAAAGATGGAGGAGCTCTCTCAAGATAGACGCACTGATCGCGCGCAACCGCGCCGCGGTTTGCTTCCCTATGCGGTAAAGATGAAAGTAGTCCATGAGAATTCCAAATTTTTATTCTAAACCTCAACTGAAAGCAGAAAAGCCACCTATACTCATACCAATTCAGTCCTGTTACACAAGGAAATTCGGGATGGCACACATCGTTGAAAGGGGGGGGGGGGGGAGTCGTATCGCAGGGTAACGGAACTATAAGCGAGTCGTAGGGTAAACATGGAGGAGGCATTCATGAACGTTTAATCAATGGGACTACGAAAATCCAGGCGTGTTGCTTTATTGCGGCAGTTCCCCTTCATCACCTTCGGTGTCAACTACCTCTTAGTTCAGGGACCTACTAAAGTGGACTCATTCGCAGGAGTCGCAGCACTAAAAGTTGACAATGTAAGCCCAAATGTGCAGTAATTATGTGGTGCACAAGGGGCCATTTGAGATTTAGGGATGGAGGGAGGTGAACGAGTGTACCAGTCGCACAAAGGTGGCACCGCCCTTCTCCAAGACCATCCGCCGAAGCTGTTTTTGTTCAGGCTGCCGCGTCGAGATGTGCAAAACGGAGGAGTGTCCGCCAGGCACTAAATGTGTGCAGAAAACAATCTTCTGTGTTAGAGCGCCGTGTCCTCAGCCACCACCTCAGTGTGTTCCTGTAGATCCGTCTAGTACCGGTTGGATCGTTGTTGCACTCGTCCATACCACTATATGTGAACCCGTGTGCTCGCCCGTACACTAACATTGACACATGTGCAAGCAATACACTTCGCAGCGCTGCGACATGCAATAAGCTAGTATAACTGGACTGCCAAGCCACTTGCCGATAAGACCTCGAGTGAATAATGAGACACTCATGCATAAGATTACACTGCTGACAACTGTGGTCACTCCTTTCATGACACTCGTCTGTACTTCTACTGAATAACGCGAACATGTAGGCTACACATATTCGTAGCTCGCATAAAAATACGCAAAATGCAATAAAGGATTCAAGGGATGTGCTCATGTAAACCAAGTCACTGGATGTGAACAGCACGCTCTCTGTGCGGAAGGGCTAAGCTCGGCAGGAGGAACCTGTGCTCCACGCTTTCTCGCAGACGCAGGGATGTCGGGTCACTTCTTTTTTGACACAGCTCCTTTCCTTCCTACACCGTGTGCAGTGGTGAAATTGACACATGTGACCAAAATTCTAAAAAATTTGTCGCTTTCCATGGACAACGTACACAGAATGGAATACGGTACTGACGTGTCATGCTATTTAGAGCGCTACGCGGGGCTGACGCCAAAAGCATTATGTGCGATGAGCTGCAGCGGAACCATTGCGTGCGGCGATATGGTAGTCCTTCGAGATGTAAAAGAAAAGTGTCGCACATCATCACACAGTGCATCGCTTAAAAGTACCCACTGCACAGACACAGCAGGCAAATATCCTACCCTGAACCACCGATGCATATCCATGAATATTCGTACTTTCTGAATATTTCTGGCTGGAAGCAAGGACACAAAGAAAATGTAAGGAACGGGCAGTAATCTGCCTCCTGCAGACATATTCAAACGTGAATGAGGTATGTCCTTAGATTTTTTTCGGTCTGAGGTAAATTATTAGTTCTCTTGCTCGAGCTTTGCTGCAAGATGCTTTTCAAAGGTTTCACTTCGTAGCGTTTTCTTCTCTGCCCCGACTATTTGATTAATCACTGCATGTCAGCTACATTGAAATCATCTAACATGACCTCATTTAAACAGAAAAGTTGCAGTATCAGGGAAGAGGAAGAGAAGATCGCTTCTCCCACAACTATCACGATGTAGTTAAAACTGCAATTTTCACCATTTATTTCTCGCAATACCAACGTCGTAGTTGAATATGATGAAGGTGAAGATTAACTGCCTGCTGGGGGTTCACCAGGAGGTTTCGTAACAGATCTTTCCTCGTCTGTTTTCTTATCTGCATCTGTCCCTTTATCCTTGTCTGCTGCGGCTCCTTTATCCTTGTCCGCCACCTACAATTTCCGATTAAATTTATTCCCACGTTTTAATCGGATTTTCTTATTCAAAAAAGTAACCGGAGCGATCGCTGTAGGAGGTTCTTTCGATCCAGTGCCGGCTGGTGGCGCAGGTGCAGAGGATGAGGGTGCGTCTGCACCCGCAGATGTATTCGATGGCGATTTCTCATCAGATGGCACTGATTTTCCTTTGAAACCCTGAACAGATAAAAATGTTCTTTGATACTGTTATGTATTTCCGTATAAGGAAAGTGACAAACGGTGAACGGCTTTATAAAGTCCTTGTCAGCCTTGGCGTTACTCGGATTGGTGTCACATGCTATTGCTGGAGCTGGCTTAGCTTTAGGAGCCAAATTAGCGGGGATTTGCATTTTCAGTTGTTGGAAAGAGATCTGTGTTAAGAGGATTCTAAACTTTCCAGGAACACCTACAGATTTGAGAAATTAGAACCTGCAAGTCCTCATCCAAACAAACAATAGCAGCGGCGTTTGTGAACTGTCCACAATAATTTGGTGCCGAGAACACGGTGATTAACTTCCTGCCAGCCATCATTTCGTATCCATCTTGAACAACCTTAGAGAAATGTACAATGAAAAGGGAATACTTGAGCATTGTTAATACTGGATAGACGAGCTCATGCAATGCGGGAAAGGTATTGCACCTGATGTGCTCTGATTACCAAGTCGATGCCAAGCATTTGACATGCTTGCTGGACCACACCTTTACCGAACATGTAACTGATTCCTGTAATGGTTACTTCATTTTTGTCATGTTGTGAACATCTTTGATGATTACCTCGTTTGTATTACCTCGAATGGAATGAAACCATCCTTCTCCTTTGTTAGTAGGGTCGGACCAGGTGAGATCTATAAGTAGACCACGATCGAGTGGTTCGCATGGACGTGGGATATTCCGAATGACGTCAAGGTGGCTGAGTTCGGGTGATAGACCTCCATGCATGCACAAGACCTAGATTCAATCGAATCAGTTAGGCAGCTTGCAAAAGTATAAGAAGCGTCGTTGGAAACACCAAAAATCACAAGTAGCGTGATGGTGTGTTCGAGTTAAGGATTTTACGCGCCTTTGCGATGCCGGAGAAAGAAAGAAAATGATGGAGACTGCTGAAATCCCCCCCCCCCCCCCCACAATGAGCCCTAATAGTATTCGTACAACTACACAATTAGATTGACTTTAGCAGTGGGAAAGCGATCTAACAAATGAAAGATCCGAGCTCCTGAGTCACAGATCATGGTCAGGTCGATCATCCCCATGTACGAAGAAAAACAAAACATTGGTTTAGGTGGTGCTGAAGCAAGTTCTGCGAAGCATCTCTCTGTTTGACTTATTTTTTCGGAGTGTTAGAAGTATCATGAAAAAAAAGAGTCCCGGATTGGGAATGCATTGGTGGCAAACGCTTACCCTTTTCGATATTAATCCTGCCAACGGAATTCGATTGAAGCAGGCTTGGAAATCCCACCATATACCAGCCCCGTATTTCATAACACATTCATTATAAAAGCCATAAATCTTGTTCACCGCCGGTGTTTCGTGGTTTCCACGCAATAGATAAATCCTGTCACGATAGCGGAGTTTAAGAGCAAATAGTAGTATGACAACCTGAAAAGTTGACATTAAATCTCTAGGTGTCTAAATCTCTGTGCTTTGTTAGAACATTGTTGCCACGAAGCTCAAGAGAAATCAAATTTCAATGAGTGGAAGGAGGTGCGAGAAATAAACAGACTTCAAGTCCCTGTGGTCCTCGATCAACGTAATCACCGAGAAAAAGAAACTTTTCTTGTGGAACTCGGCCAATGAGATCAAATAACCGATTCATGTCCTAAAACATGTTGTTCACGGTAGAAGAGAGCTTGTCTTTTGGAACTAGCACCGAATATATTGAAGGAGTTGTGCGATTATATTAGTGCTGCCAATTTTGGGAAGTTCAACTGCAATAGGTCCTTCATTCATGTTTTCTGCAGTAAAAATATCGAGTTTTACTGCGCTAATAATCCACTAGGGTCATTCTAAATGCGTCAGTCTCTAGATGACATCACATTTCACCCTATACTTTTCATTCTCTTCCCAAGAGTAGTTTACGGTAGCCTTCAGACTACAAGACGTTACAATGTTGCAATTGGATCTTCACAGCTTTCGCAGTACGTGAAATTTTCCGTTGGCGAAAATGTAGCCGTGTGGCGCGCAGCCGTTGCAATACGCAACATATGTTTACCACCCCTAGTAGATACCAAGCAATGGGGTTTACTGACGTATCGTTATCGATAGTAGGGGAACTAACACATAACGAGCGCACTGGTTCACAGTAGGTGCACTACATATCACCCATTAGTTGGCGCACCTGGTATTGAGCATGAATATCTCCTATGACTTTTATAGGAGCTTCGCATTCACAAAGATTGCACTCTTCCATGAAAACGGCAGCAACCTGGAACAGTACATTGTTGTTGCATGGAGAAAGGGTAATTGTGAACCGATAGAAAAAAGTTAGGGGTCAGTCCTGCTGAGTAGTAATACATGCGCCTTGAATGCTTTGTAGACCGGTCGAAATAGAGGAATCAACAGAGGGAAAAGCTAATAATAGGCTCGTGTTGATTACGCCCAGCTTCGCCGCTCTGACATGGATTTTTCCTGCACCAATTATCAATTATCGCGACGGGACCTGCTTGACCCTCTCACATGAAGCATGCTCTCACCATCGTTCAGGTCCCGCCGCGTTTCAGCCATTACAAAATCCGTGTTTTTTAAAGAAGAGTGTAGGGTGGACTTCAAACTCACATTGTTCACAATGCACACCACTTCTGGAAAAGATAGGACATGTACAATACAAATATCCAACCTATTATAAAGACCTGCAATATGCAATGCAACTGATACTTCACAAAATTATGACACTCACACTTTGAGGTCACTTGATGAGTAAAGCATAAATCGAAATCATGGTCGAGAAGAATCTTTGTAACATGGTCATCTTTAACACTGTTTGAGTCTTCGGGTCTCTTTGAGCACATCTTCTACATACGCAGGTGTTAAGAGCACCGATGGGAAGCCGCCCAAGTTCTCATGATGGGGCAGCCGATAGCTATAATTTCCCCTACCCTTATGTCTTGCATCGCCATTTCATTCCAGACCATTTTCGACTGGCGAAATTTTGGAGCACCCTAGTGCACTCTTTGTGGTGCAATTTCGGAATAGTAAACTTGAATTGAAGAAATCAGATAATACCCCTTGTTCTAAGTCGCCTACAGTAATGTATTGAAAAGAAAAATAAGGTGCGCAGGTCACGTTGCAAGACGAGGCGACAAGGGATGGACCCAAAAGGTAACGTTTTGGTTATGGAACTATCACAGACCTCAAGGCAGACCAACGGATCGTTGACGAAAACAAATTGAACAAATATAAGAAAGATAATAGCAATATGTAGCCAACGACCGGCGAGAATTTAGAATGCTGGAGCACCTACTCTCCGAAAACTGAAGGAAAATATTGTCTCCAAGTATGAATTACCCATAATTCAGTTTTGAACTACTAGCGCCCCTTCGGGACGCTAGAAAGTGGGGTGGGGCAGCCACTCGAGGTATGTGCAAAAGCACCACACGTGCGAAATGCTTTGAAAATCAGCAAATAAGCAGAACTAATCATTAATCAAATACAAAATCCTTCTTATGAGTTGCGTATATTCTACGGCCCTGGCCGCCTCGTCAGGCTTCGAGTCTTCTCGCGATCCTAGCTTTCCTTGCAAATTTTTAACCACGCACCTACATGTAAAGCTAATTTCCGATGCAGTGATACTACCTACTTTTTTGTCACATTTCTTGCATGCCTATGGACCCTTTATGAGCGGCCACTTTCAACTCTGCGCAGGAGTATCTTTCACATGGCTTTCGTACTTGTGAACAACACAGTGTAACTAATGCCGTGCGAATAATCACCTGAAATGGTTCAAGCTTCACGTTGCTGGAATAGTCCAACTGATGAGCTTCTGCTTCAATGTACAGGGAGGAAGAAGAGGTGGTCGACTGAGATACAAATGAGTGCGTAGCGTGCCCCTACTCCATCGGTAGACGTGCATTTTGATGTTTTCCCCACTACTGGGCCACGGCGGACCCATTCTCCATCCGTGGACACGTATGCTGGCGTTTTCCCCACTAAAGGGAATCATGCGGACTCATTCTCTATCCGTGCACCCGTGTCCAGGCGCTTTCCCCACTTTTGGGCCAGAGAAGACCCATTCTCCATTCATGGATCTCTATGTCGACGTTCCTCCCACTATTGGGCCAGGGCAGACCCAATCCATCGGTGGGACAGCGCTTTCCCCAATGTTGGGCCCCCTGCTGGTCCATTCTCCGTCGATAGATCCGTATCCTGCCGTTTCCCCCATTACTGGGCCACGACGGACCCAATCCCATCCATGGACTCGTTCCCTGGCATTTCCCCACTAATGGGCTCCTACGGACCCAGTCTCCATCGATGGAGCCGTATTCTGCCGTCTTTTGGGCCACCCTTTCTCGATCGGTGGACACCCATCCTGATGTTTTTGTGAACTACAGAGTTCCGGCACATCAGTCCGTCATCAGTGCAACCGCACTCTTTGAAAATCTTAAAAAAAATGGAAGAAATTTAGGAAATATTTAGAAGGTTTAATCAGTTGCACAACTGGTTCCAGAAAATGTCACAACAGCTTATAATGACGTGTTCTTCGTTCGTTCATACTGTGTATTTGATTGTACTGCCCTTCTCAAAGACAGACGGATCCTCAAGCTGCATAATCCCCATGGGACCTCAATAATGAGAGGTGCGCAAAGAGCACATCCTACATAAGGAAACCGAGTGAATCCTATCGCTACGGCTTTCACTCATCCTTTCGAAGTGATTCACGTCCAGCGTTCCAAGATTGAGTGCGCTTACTGACAAAGCTCCATCAGAGGGGCTACTCTGCTCCGTACATTGCTGCTATGCATAGTCAAATCGTTGTAAAGCTAGGTGGTCCCACTGCGAAATCCCGAATGCGCCCGACTTCCACCAAGTCTATGCACCTATGACGAAACATTGGCCGAATGCCCCGTCAGCTGCGCATCCTCGTGAGCCACAGTCCATAATCGAGCCTCACGGCTAATCATGCGATCACGTGCTATTCCCCCTACGCCTGTTCTCTAGAAAATTTTGTTGCACTACCATGATTTATATAAGAGGATATAAGAGGATTCAGCAGTGGGAGCAAGAAGGCAGTTATACCAGTGTATCTGTTCTCACTGCTTTTTATACGGTCTGCTATGCAATTTAAATACTTTGTCCGTCGACAAATGGCGGGCATAGGGGTGGAAGCGGGCGAAGGGGCGTTCTTCCCCGAGATTTTCTGAATTATCTTATAAAATAGATAAAAATCTCGTGCAAAATTATTTTTTATCTTTTTCTAAGTACTCCTCTACTCTAGCTTACAGGATCTTCCTACCGAGCCGACAGGAAGATTGAGTTTATTGAGCTGCCGTAACAAAAATGGTGTGCTATTCAGCCGGCAGTAGGACAATTTATACCAGGTTGGTTCGATTGACGCGCTTACGTCTATATGAAGAGGGAGGGCCAGTAGCATCGCTGACACAGCTCAGACGCACGGCTTTGCTCCCTCGCGGCGGCCGCGCGTTCTTTTCGTTGGGGATGTGCAGTTCATCTGATAAATTGGGGCGAGTGAAGTTGGTCGGAACCAGAGGCGGCGCGGCCGACCTGACAGCATACGCTGCTGTCTGGAATTAAACTAATGAATAAACTTACAGTACGGAGGTCTAATGATAGGAAAGATGGTGAAGTGGTAGAATTCAACGTAAATGTTTAAAAAAAACTATCAAATACAACAATAATAGTCAATCGAATTGGCGTGTGTTGCCAAATCGGCCGAGAAGCCTCAAGGTTTTCAACGGCCCTCACACGCCCCACCGTTTCGAAATTAATGTATCTGCATCTGCATCTATAACATCTATGTAATGCATCTGTATCTAATTGAAACACTAATTTCAGAGGGAGCGTGGCTAGGGGACAAACAGGAACAAGCATGGGCTGAGGAATCGCTCCTTCAGCAACGCGAGTGTTCCGTATGGTGTATCGTTCTTATTTTGTCAACGGGTCACCTGATTAGAACTCAGTCGTTCTGAGAATAGACACATGCAAAGTTGAACTGTGATGTTTCACAGGGGGAGGAGTCGTCGAAAAGAATGCTAATTTTCCCAACATAGGTTTTCATCAAAATTTTCATGTTCCTGACCCATTCATGGGTACTCCTTAGTTTTCCCTTATTCCACTGTATTCTTCATATCTTTCTTGTTACTCTAATTATTCCGCTCCAAAGAAGCGCTTATTCCTTTCCTGTTTTTCCACTCTAGGCGGGAGGAGTGCAGATTAGGTTTCTTCTTTGTCGAAGTTTCATGATTTTATTACTTAACATGTATAAATCATAAAAATGATCAGTAATAGTCAAGAATAATCATGATCATAAGAATCATATATGTATAAAAATTTATTAACTAACATATATAAATCGATAGGAATGAGAGACGCTATACAGACTTCATCCATAATTTGTTTACTAACAAAAACCTCTTCAGGGCTGGGCATAGTAGCAGCGACGGCGATTTGATCGTCACGCGATTGAACTTGCAAGCTTCACAAAAGATGCCGTGGTCATTCCACGCGCATTCATTTTCAAAAGTTATCCGTGAACGCGCGGCCGATTTTGACCAAATCTCACGAGGAATCGCGTGGCGACCAAATCGCCAGTCAATTATGGCCTGGGCATAGTTCATGTTGTGAGTCGTCAGCGATTTTCTTCATTTCTCATGAACTAGGCGATTCAGTCGCGTCGCTACGTCTAGACGTAGCGACGCGACTGAATAGTGTGGTTCCTTGCTTCATTTTCTCGAAAAAGTGATTGAATTTGCATATTACTCTTCATTTTTTGCACGTAACTACTGACTTTTTCAATTATATGCGTTTGGGAAGATAGTAGACCTCATCGTTTTGTGTAACCTTCTTGTTTCATCATCAATAGTACCTACGTTCAATCCTTTGCTCACATCCATGTGCAATTTTCGCCTAACGATGATTTATTGAAGAAATTGTAGCCGCAAATGTGACGCATACTTTGGAAGACACGTCTTGTCCATCTTTACCTTTGCGTGCGTCGACTTTCCTGTACTCGACTCTTATTTACTGATGTGAACTTATACATATTCATTGTAGGGTCCAATTCTTCTTACACTTTGCGGAGATCTCTCAAGCATCCTTTCCTTCATGAAATGAAAAAAAAATGCGTGCAAATTGCTCTCTTTTCTCATTTTTCCTCATTACTGTTGGACCGCACTCATCTAAGCATGATCTGTAAGTATGCCCATGAAAAAAGGCACGCGACTCAGTCGCGGCGACGGGATCGCTCGTGCAAAACTCAGTCGCGGCGACCAAATCGCGTCGCTGCTACTATGCCCAGCCCTTTCTAGGTATCCCAACGTCACTAGGCTAACAGCGAAGTGGTTCAAAGAATCTTATGTTCATCCTAAAAACCCGCCTTTATAAGAAAGCCTAATTAATTCTTGTGAGAACATACCATGCAACTGAAAATGCTGCTAAATTTACCCCATCAGGCTCACAGAATTTCTGAATTCTGCCCTTTGCGGCGCCCACTATTTAGGATCGCAGAGCGTCTACAGAGTGCATTTCATAGTTGCTCCAATAATTCGTGGATTTCATTGAAAGCTTATGAAGGTTATAACAGGAATTACATATACATTCGCTATGAAAAGAAGGAGTACATGAACTATATATTTATTGGGTAAATTCTAATTCTACCACAGCTGTCTACAACATGGAAAACGAAAACATTCCAGAGGCAATAAAAGGCTTCTATCAGATGGACCGTTGAACATTTCAGCGTAAGTGATGGGTCGTGCGGTTGTGCTCTGGCTGGTAGGTCGGCTATGATTCTCTCTTTTCAAAGCAGAAAAAATATTTTGTTTAGGTCGCTTCACTTCTATTCCACATGAAAATGGTCTATGGTAAACAATTATGTGAAACATTAAATATGTCTCAATCCATCTGAGATCTTTATGGCATTTAAGGCCAAGTGGTGACTCCGGCACCAGCCGTGACACCAGCGCCAGCGGTAACACCGGCTCCAGCCGTAACACCTGCACCAGCAGTGACTCCTGCTCCAGCGGTAACACCTGCACCAGCGGTAACCCCAGCTCCAGCGGTAACACCTGCACCAGCCGTGACACCAGCGCCAGCGGTAACACCGGCTCCAGCCGTAACACCTGCACCAGCTGTGACTCCCGCTCCGGCGGTAACACCTGCACCAGCGGTAACTCCAGCTCCAGCGGTAACTCCAGCTCCAGCAGTGACTCCAGCTCCCGCCGTGACTCCAGCTCCTGCAGTGACTCCAGCTCCAGCTGTAACTCCAGCTCCAGCAGTGACGCCGGCACCAGCTGTGACTCCAGCACCGGCTGCTACAACAACCCCTCCTCCTGTTACCAGGCCCCCTTGGCCAAGTTTGTTTTTTTAAATCAATGCCTTCAACATATTACAGTTGTGATTAGGCAACATATACAAGATATTTCCACCAGAACAACTTTACAGAACCTAACTGTGGGAACCCGAAACTTACTAATTCAATTAGAAATCTTTTCCTGAACATGCACAATAACTGGAGGTGAGAGCAGTTGACCATTCATGTTTTAGTTGTAAATCACCTTATTTTAATTGAAGCACTAATTTCAGAGGGAGTGTTGCCAGAGGACAAACAGAAACAAGCATGGGCTGGGGGATTGCTCCTCCAGCAACGCTCATGTACCGTATGGTAGGGCTGACGTGTCCATACTCCATCTAAATTTATGAAATACCATCAACAAAGAACTTTTTAGAAGTACACTTGCAACGCGGAGTCATATGCTCATCAATACATACAAAGCTGTAACACGAAAGGACTGCCTGAGTATACTCATCCAGGGTACAAAGTTAATACTCACGTTCTCCGCACTCTTCAGACAAATGTGGCTGGAGCAGCACAAAATGTAATTTAAGATCGCTTACTGAAGATTTACTCAAAGTTTTGTTGGTGCTATGCTTAAGGCCATGTCCACGTGGTGGAGCCAGCTGGCGAGGTTTGGGATGAGATCTAATATGATGTTCTACGCCAGTGAGTTTCGCAGAGGAAACAGGAATGTTTTGAGTTGGTCCAAGGTATGTTCTGAACGCGTACACTATCATATATCTACCAAAGTTTTGAGATGAAATAACAACTCAGATGGCTTGGTGGAATAACAAGGAGATCGGCTGCTCTGTGAACCGCTGCAGTTCCTTCTACTATGTCGCATGCATGTACAAACCTGGGTAGGACGAAATTTCTGTCACTTCCACTCGCTCCACTTTAACGCTTTCTCGAATCGCAGCGGGAACAACGTCAACCAACATGTCTACAAGGTGGGCGCCGTTTGCTCTGAATGTCCAAGAGGCCAATGTGACGGTCAAGCTCTATGTCGCTGGTGAAATCGAGGGACCAATTGAAACTTCTCGAAAGTAAATGTTATACATCAAATGGTTGGAGGTGGATCAAATAAATTTTCACACTACGTGTTGGATATAAATGTTTCCAATCCTGGGACAAGAAATCGAGTCTAAGACTAGTATTCCGCATCTCATAAGCAGCTTCTACATGTTGCATAGCTGGCTGTTCATATCATAATTACCCATATTTATGCTCACATTATACTCATTCACTATTACTGCTTATGTTAGTACTTCTGCCTGTCTGTGCTGTTCAATCAGTAACAACATGACAAAACAAATCTTCTTGACGTGTTGCAAGTTCGTGTCCAAATGTTTCTAGAGAAGCAACATTCGGACATAAACTTTAGTCAGAATACAATGACAGAGAAGTTTTTGCAGGGCTCAGTATTACGCATGCACTACACAAACACAATTCATCTTAAGAAACAGAAAGCTTCAGTTTCAGGCTGTGTTCCTTCCTTTGGCACATACCACAGCCCTCAGCCTCTCAAGATATTATTTCGACGTAGCACACGCATTGAGTCCACTCTTATGGACAGTAGTCTGCTCCCGATTGAGCTGTTCTCAGAATTGTAGTGTACATGAAGAAATCTAATTTACCCATTGTGGTGTCTCGTGAATCCCTATTTTACGAGTAAGAGATTGATCACCTTGACTCCCGTTGATCTTCGGGTGTACCGAGCGGGCGCCAGCAATCCTTCCATTTGTCCCTCTCGCGAGCCAGAGTTGTCCAGTGGATTCTGTCCGTTCGAGGGACACGGAGAGCATCGTATCTATCCTTGAAGGACTTCGTGAAGAAGTCTGACCATCGGGTCGGTGGTCTTCCTGTCGTGCGCTTAACGTCCCGTGGAGTCCAGTCGCTGACGGCTCTTGTCCAACGGTTGTCGTTAAAACGCATCACGTGTCCGGCCCACCTAATCTTACTCAACTTGGCGTAAGCGGCAGCGTCCCTGATCTTCGATTGCTGACGAAGGGTGGAGCTCTGTATTCCAGCCCTCACTTGCGTGAGGCGGGTTATTCCCAGCATCACCCTCTCGATGGAGCGTTCGACGACGCTGACCGCATTCTCATCCTGCTTGCGCAACGCCCAGGTTTCTGAGGCGTAGGTCAAAGCAGGGAGAACGGTTGTGTTGAAGAGGTGGGCACGGAGCCTGGTGTTCTTCGTCTTCTTCACTGCGTCCTCGATGATCTTGTAAGCTCCCCAAGCCGCTCTTTTCCTCCTGCCTAGCTCTGGAGCGAGGTCGTTCATCATGTTGACTTCCCGACCTAGGTATACGTAGCTGGAACATTCGGATATGGTCGTTCCGTTGAGCGAGAATGGGGCATGGGCGACGAGTAAGAGATTACAACGAAGAATTAGCCGTTTACAAAAGTTACCAACTACTCCGGATACGGCCACAGAATTCTACAGTTGTGTGGAGTGCGTGATCATCAAAGCGACATGCACCCAGAATTGTGGCGTTACCAACCTGCCTGACGTTATGCTTGTCTTCCAATGCAGATTTCAGAGAAAGACGACCGTTCATTTAAACGAGTACAGTATTTTTGGACACTCATGAGTAACGGAGTTGCTCAACGACGTTTTCAGCTGCCCACTAGTGGTCAGTTCCCTGGGTGCCCTCACCTTCCTAATTCGTCTTTCTCCATGTGTCTCAATATAGAAAATGACTACTGAATGAGAGAATGAAATGTTGGCAGAAAAAGCTACAGTTCTCCACTGATAATTAATGGTGCTGATCGTAGGGGCGTTCGTACAAAGGCACGTTGATGAAGGATTCAGGTAGAACCACACTTCTATATTAGAAAATGGTATATTGTTATAAGCTCTGACTTAATATTTGCCAATGCAACTTATGCTAACTCGAATTCTGGTCTTCGTCTGTGCACTGAGAATAACTGTGTTTGCACTCCATGCTTCATGAAATGGTAGTATTGATGTCCCACTGCTCTCAATGAAAAGTGGCAACATTCCCGAGAAGATAAAAGGAGCCTTAGGACGCCGGAACATACACTAAAATAGCTGGCCTAATAATGGCTGGCGGTCTGCGCGCCACAATTTCTCTTTCTTGGTCGTAGAAACATAGTCATACAGTGCGTTTCATAAATATGTTTGCACCTCAAAATTCACGCTATGTTGTCCTGATTTTGCGAACCGCCACCAAGCCTCGTGAAATTGGCAAATCAGAAAACCTCTTGTCCAAAAATTTCATTTCACAACCTCTGAATCATGGTCTACTATCTCAAATTTTCAATATCAGTGCGCTCTGAAGTTCAATGGCTACCTATTTGGCGAGAGAATGTGTTTGGCAAGACATTTTACGGGTTAAAATCTTGCTTGGCAAGACATTTTCCTGGAGAATGGGTCTAGAGTCTGTTTGGCAAGACAAGTTGCGAGAGAAAATGTTGACGACTCATTTTCCGGGTGTTTGGCAAGACAAAAGGCAAGAGAAAATGCACGACGCATCGGCTTTGCAGTCGATGAATCGGAGCAATTACCCAAGTTTTAGGTACGTATCTCAAAGGGAGTCGTATATTAGGAGAGTGCCGGTGTCATTCCAAAGTGTCTGCTAGGCAAAATCACAGCCTGATTTTTGCATGGGGATATCTTCGTGTCCTCGCCGCAACACGCGCGACAGTGAGCAGCCGGCTGAACACCACGGCGACGTCCACGTATTTCGTGCCTCCAGGCACGGAATCGATGGTTGCCATCTGTTCAACTGCTTGAGGAGCTGCTTCTTCCAAACTACTTCCTGGATCTGACCATTAAATGTGAAGCTTGAATATTGGAGTGTGGCAATTTTGGAGGCCTCTCCTGGCAATGGGAGGAAATAGGAGTACGTGGCGAAATCTCACGCACAATGTTAAAGCGCAATGGCGACCAATTTGGCATGATTTGTATGGCGACCTATTTGGCAAGGTTTGTATGACGACTCATTTGGCGGGACACCATGTTTAGCAAAACATTTGGCGGAGCTCGTTTGCCTGTCTCGTTTGCAAACCCATTTCCTGTGTTGCCAAACAAACCTCGCCAAATGGGTCGCCAGTAAACTTCAGAGCGATATCAGACGACTTCATAGATATGTAGGCAGGGGAAAAAACCGGAAGTTTTCTCTTGGAATGACTATATGACTATGATCCAAGCGTTCGTAAAGAGTTCTGCATTACACATTAACCTCAAAAATCTTCTTCGCATACTATCCACAGCGTTTTCGATGCTACTACCCTCCAGTACATCTTGCGCAGCGGCTAGAACCGCCTTCAGCTTCGCGACAGGATTGTACTGCAGCGCACTAGCTTATAAACGTTGCGCAAGTGTTCCCCACAGGTTCTTAATCGGGATGAGGTTCAGTGCGTACTCTGGCTATGAAGCAAGCGAATCTTGCGATGATTTGACCATTTTCTAGTGGAGCTGGGCTCAGGCACAGTTACGTTGTCCTGCTGGAAAGTGTAACTTCGGAACTTACCACCTCCCAAAAATGGCAGAACGTGCAGAGCCAGCGCAAGCCGGTGTTCGTGTGGATCCATGCGTCAGAAACTGGAAGTCAGTTGCAGCTTCCCGGCTGAGAAGCCCCAGCAGACGTAACCGAACTTCTCATTCCCAAGTTTCGGTCGCAGCATAAGAGTGCTCCTTTTCAAAACTAGCTATGCTAACTGCGTACATCGTCCGGGCCACCCAGATATTGCTTCCTTTGTGCAAGAAATATCATTATCGACCAATCCACATTGAAATTAATGTATACAAGCTGAAGACGGGACACTTCTTGTCTGTCAGTGAACACGAGGAATTCAGCCAAATCACATTTCCCAAACTTAGTGTTCTCTCAAACAGCTCGCTATGGTGCAGCTATCGAGGGTTTGGTGAAAACACTACAACGAGCCCAGAACTTGCATCGATTCCCTAATTTGAGAAGAGAATCCCACTTTTTAAACCAAAAATGTGCATAAGTGAGAGGATACCATATGCATTGTGAGGATTCAACCTGATGTCAGTTGAGAAATTCGCCTGCAATCTTTGCCGCACAGCACATAGGGAAGTGGAGAAGACCTATTGTGGTCGTCTATAGGAAATCTGCTCGAAAATCGGTTGATGCTCCTTGGAAAGAGCGCTGACGCCGCTGGCTACAGCGCGAATTGACAAGCCAGATGAGCGCAGGGATTTATAGTGAACGGCAATGGCGGTGGCCCATCTGCGGCCTCGAGAAGGACGCAGCGCAACCGCGCCGCGGGCCCGCAACCTATGTTTTCTGCTGCTGTTATGCTACTTCTAGCAGCTTTTCTACCTGATTTTAAGGATTTTCGACAAAATCGGGAAGAAAAGGACCTAGAAATAGCATTTCGTCGGCTTACGACACCGATACCGGCCGCGCGGCGCGGTCGCACTGCGTCTTTCTCGAGGCCGCAGATGGGCCACCGCCATTGCCGTCCACTGTACCTTCCATTCTGTTCAAGAAAGGAGAAACGGGTGCAGCCGGTCCAGGAACACCGGGTGGAGCTGGCCCAGGAGAGTGGAGGGCATGAAAAACGATAGGTCGTGACGGCTGTCAACTGCAGCGCGCATCCCTTGTAAAGATTGCCACGCCCATCTCGCACGACGCTCATACTAGCCTACCCTGTACAAAGACCGAAGGCTTCATTTGGTTCAGGGCTAGATTTATTATGGTTTTTTTGGGATTTAGGACAACAATGCAACAACAAGCAGTGATTATGTATCCTTCCGCGAATTCGAACTGTTCTCTTGCGCTAAGTATTTGAAATTCGATTCGCTCTTATATTCGTTGGAACCGATATATAGGTCATTCGGAAAGGAGTAAATATTGATGCGTCCACTCGGGCACTTGGACCGGCCGACCCAATCGACCGGTAGGGGCCGACCGGCCGGGCTGCAGCCCATCACCGGCCGGCCCACTTTACCATACCTAAGACCGGCACGCCAGTTTTGATTACCGGCCGGCGCCCGGCTCATCACCATCTACCGGCTGGGCAGCATAGGGGTTTTGCAAAGAGCCATATTTTCCTACTCCTGATGAGAAATTGCTTATTTGTGTTGCGCTTATAACACTACGGATCCACAGCGGAGTGGAACCCATTCTGTGCGAGGCCCTGCGCAACCAATGACCGAGTTGCCAGAAGTCGTCACACTGCCTGCTGCCAATTGGCCGGTAATCTTGGACAAGGCTACCCTGATCACTCGATTTGGAGCAGTAGCGCCTGTACGCAATCGATTTCGAGCAGTGCCGGCTGAGCGGAGGTCCACCACAGGCAGGTCTGCTTTATCATTGTCGGCCTAGCTCCGACCAGGTGATTCGCCGGCCGGAAATGGTAGAGCGGACCGACCGTACTAAATTTCTGAGTAATTTGAAAAAAATGTCAATACTACCGGCCGAGCGGCGAGCGAATTCAAGTAACCGAATGGACGGCTCGCCAAATCCAGCTAAGCAGGCACCCAAGACCGGCTGAACCGGTTTTTCGGTGGCCGCTCGTCTGGCGCGAGAACTCCAAACGGTCGCAGTCAAGAGTCATACGCGTGCTTGGAGTTTCCTATATGTTGTAGGATTCATTGATTGTGGCAGATTCTGGTCAAGATCAGAAGCATGCCAGAACTGTTTTCGTTCAAAAGCTGCGGAAACAATGTTGCGTGGTTGCACAAGTGCACAGCGAACGTACAATCTGCCTTCACAGTCGATTCATCTGCTAGTTAGTGTTGGTAGGAGGATCATGGACTGTTAAGCGGCTAATTGCAATCGATATCAAGTGATGCGTGTTTCAGGAGTGCTAGCGTTCTTCTATTACTGAGCGGGGCGAAAAGGGAGTTGGGGAGGGCCACCCTATAAAAGGTCATAGGCTTCACCTTGTAAGCCTAAGTAAAAGCACTAGCCTAAGCCTAAGCTAAGCCTAAGCCTAATCCTATGCTTAAGCACAGGATTATGCAGCAGCTCATCACCGGCCGGCCGGTCGACCAACCCAGCCTTCCGACCGGGCCGGCCGGAAGGCGGGATTGGTCGGCCGGCCGGCCAGTGATGAGCTGCTGCCCAGCCGGTAGACTGTGATGAACCAGGCGCTGGCCAATGAGCGGCTGCTCGGCCGGTCGGCACCTATTAGTCGTTACCGGGCCGCTCGTACTAGACGTCTGAGTGAGCGAGCCTCTCGGCCGGTAGTAGTAGCCATTTTTAGATTAGGTTCGCCGCCCTGCCGGCCGGTCGCCAGTACCTGAGTATATGATCCCGTTCCGCTATTTTCTGCAGGTTTTCTTTACCCCGCTGCCCCGATCAAAGCGAAAGTGCTGGTCCGCTATCCTGGCAAAGATCGTAATCAGAGAGGATGTTCAGTGTTATAGTTATGTGCACACCAACGGTGCTCAGTTTGTTCGAACAGCCGTGCCGGCATTCATATGTTATGCTCTACCTTTTCGCAAACGACGTGAAACCAAACTCACTGTTCAACCGGGCGATAATGTTGTCGAGTTGTTCGTTGTTCAGCACGTAATTCATGGCAGAGCACTGGCTCTCAAAGAAGAAGTCATTAATGAGTCGACCCCACTTCTCTATGATCTTTTATATTTGCGAATAAACATTACATATCACATGAACCATCAGTTTCTGGTAAGGGTCAAGTCCTGTATCATTGCAAAGCTGACAAAATGAACAGCAGGCTGTTCATGGCATTTGAAACCTTTTTACGGGTGGAGATTGCAGTTTTATTGTTACGTGTGACTAGCGACGCATCTAGTAAAAATTGCGCTAATAAAGCATGGATGCAACTATTATGAGAGGACTTTTCTCTAGAATCGACATGAGCACGATAGCTGGATGGTTTTGCGTCTATCGTTGAGATTTTAGTGAAACATTCGTCATAACCAGTTTATAATTGCTAGCTTGACCATAGATTGGACTTACGTGCTTGCTAAAGTTGTGCTAAGTCACCCCTATTCTTAGCAACTTCTTGTAACTAGTTGTAATTATGATGCAGGAAATGAATTCTTCACCACACAGGTGAGCAATTTTTTCACCTGGTGAACACGTAATGACAAGTGGTCATTTCTTCATGCTAAATTAGTATCATTCGCTCATTAGCTTCCTCAAGAACGGCGAGATGATCTTCCGTATTCTTCTGATTACGACGATGCTTTCCACTTGTGCGTCACAAGAAGGCCAATTGAAAGAGCGATCTTCCGTACTTGACGACATTGTAGTCGACCGTCTTGAAAGGTTCGTTTACAAACCTATATGAGACGTTTCCTCGAAATTTGTTCCCCAGTGAATTTGAGCAACTGAACAAGAATGAGAAGAAAGCACTACGTCATAAGATAGGGGTGCTCGGAGTTTATTTTCGCATTCACAAAGAATTACTTCCAGTAGCAGGAGGTGGGAGAGGGTGAGTTGTTGCAATCACTGTAATGTAATATTTTGCAGCAGCCAAGCGTTATGATTGTTCAGGTACCTGTATCGCTTTCCAGAACCAGTTCCTGAGTTAGACGCAAAGCTCAGCAGAATATGCGAAGGAGGCTTCAAGGTTGGTTTGAACTATTCAATTTGTTCTACCTTAAACGTTCTGAATGTATGTATTCAAGGCTAGCACCCCTGTGGGACACTAGAAAGTGGGGTGGGGCAGCCAGCTGAGGTATGTGCTGAACCTCCAAACATTTCGAAGTCCTCACAAAATTGAGAAGCAAAGCTAGTCATTGACTGCGCTTGAATACGAAATCCCTCCTATGATTTGCGTATATTCTACTAATCTGCCTGCGCGGCTATACATACCTTTCATAACGGCTATACATACCCTTCATGACGTTTTTCTGCCGTTGCGCACGGATGCATCCTTCTCAATCGGCGAACGTACTTGTGTCCTGGAGTTTCACCACCACTGTGCGCCAGCGTACCCGTGGTCTAGAGCTGTACCCACATCCGGGCGTTCTCCACATTGTTGAGCCCCTGCGCACTGACTAATATTCTGAAGTTTTCGCCACTTTTGAGCCACAGAAGACCTCCTGTTCATCAACGGACCATTCGGCGTTTTGTGCAATACTGGCGCAACCTCCTCCATCGAAACACAAATATTTGCTGGCGTTTTCAACAATATAGGACCCCAGCATCACCTGCCCTCCATCGGTGCATCCGCACCCTTTGTAAATTTCGAGAACAATGGAAGAAATTTAGGAAATACTGAGAAAGTATGTACATATAATCACATAGTTTGTCACCAACAATATCAAAGGGGGATGTGCAACCGTAATATGGTGTGATAACGCGTTTATCCTGCACATGTGTGCAAGTACCGTCCTCCTCAAGAGGATAAAGGAATTCCGCCTCTGCAGCATTGAGTGTGAACCGGGGCAGGGGACGAGCCCTTGGTGTATTCGGAATGAGAGGGCTGACTTTTCACCACCGTTACTCTTTGGCCTCGACATCATGGCACCTCTCACGGAGTTACGCATATAGCAGATTATCAACGCCTTCAATCGTTATACATCCTCGAGTCTTTGCACAGGAACGGAGCGGAGTGGTACTCCTGCTCCGTATATTATGTTGCCTGGAATGTCCCGTCAGTCTCGCACCCTCGCGAGCACTGTCTATGAGTCTCATGATAAAAACATGCGATCACGTGCTGGTCCTCCCCACGTCTGCCATCTAGAAAATTTTGACGCACTACGAGGATTTATATAGGAGGATCACACTGATTTACTGAGGTGTGGGTCGAGCAAGAATAGTTGCTGAAGGTGCGGATGGATGGAGCAGCAAACCTTGCTGTAAGGGTGCATGAAGCAAGACATATGCAAGTGCTCCTGCACCCTGTTTTTTTCTCCATTGCCACGTGGCGACCCACCCCCTGCGAGGGGCATGTATAAGCCGGCGGACGACTTTGAAAACCTAGTCTTGTTTACGCTCTAGACAAGACTAGACGAGACCAACGGGGTTGTTTGGCCGACTGAGACCCAGTTAAACCGTGGCCCAGCGTAGCGACGAGATGCGCGGAATGCGGTCGCACGATCATCCGGCTGCCAAGCGCTGGCTCTGGAAGCGTATACGCGTCCGGGGGTATCATTTTTGTAGCATTTTTTCAGCCATCAGTTGCACTAACGTATGAACTGCCTTGCTCTGCTATTCCTAGCTGTTGCAAATTCAACATTTATCCTGTACAGTAGTATGTACATAGTGCTCGTTTCAGCTAGTTATGGAGAATCGAAACCACTATTTTGAGCTCATTCTTCGGTGGCAGAGGAAATACCAACTAATTTTATAAATTTCAAGTGAGTGCAGAAAAAAGGGCATTGTTTCCAGGAATGCACTAATGAGATTCTCTCAACAATCCAATCATCTCATAGATGGCTCTACCCTACAAAAACACACAGTGGAACCGAAATTGAGCTAAGGTATGTCAACTGCTTTCGCAGGAAAGACATTTTTTTCGACGTTAAGTATGGGTTTAACACGTGGCTACTTGTATATAGAGTTGAAATACGGATATCACAAGTTAGCCACTATTTCTTCAACAAAAATCAAGTTTCAGTTCTGCCGTCTTGAAAAATATTATTACTGATAATTTATTGACCACGGAGATATCAGCAGCGCAAGTAAGTCGTTGAATATCCCATACTTTCTATAGAATTTTCCTTGTGTCTCCGTACTTATTAATTTTCAGATCCTTTGTTTTCTTGCTTTACGCAGAAACCCAGCCTTCGAGCAAATCCCATTCTGTCGTTTCACTCTGCAGGACAATTCAACTAAAAAGATCAAAGTAAGGACAGTGAAGCCATATCATGACTTATTAGCCATGATTAAAGAGGCGTGTCGGAGAGATGCAGAATGTGCTATTAGCTCAACCACGAACGTGAGCTAGGACCCTGCCTTTGAATGACGTTTTCAAAGATGTGAAAGCCACCCATCTTTAGCAAAAAAAAAATGAAGTCGGCGCTTCAGCGCCTATCAGTTCTAGAATGCGAGGAGACGTAGTAGACATAGGAGACTTTCCTACAAGGGAGGTGCAAGAGGCCTGGCTCGCAGCTCGGAATGAAACCTATCTGGCTTATATCTTTGTTTGAGTAGGTGCCACAGTATTTCATTACTGCCCTGGGTTCCAAAACATAGAAATCCCACCACACTGCTATATGCGTCGCACCAACCGTCCGTCAGCGAAGGGGTGGACGAATGGGGAAGATACTGGACTGTTAGCCGGAGCATTAACGATTTGAACCTTGTCACGAGCATCCGTTTTGCAATCTCGTTCGTCAGGTTCAGGTTCGTTGTAGCCTAATAGTGAAGATGACGCCAGAGTACGGGTCCACCGGTGGAAGAAAGCCCGCTGCGGCCCAGTAGTGTCGAAACCCTCGGATACGATTTCGCTTTGGTCCAATAGTGTGGGGAACGACAGGATACAGTTTCGCCGAAGGAGAACCCGTCTGCACTGGCTCAGTGGTGAGGTATACGCACGAGTACGCCATACGATGGAGAACGGACTTTTCCTACTCATACTCAACTGATAAGAAGAACTTCATGTATGGGCCCATTTAAGGATTGGTTCTGCTTCTTTATCAATTTTCTAGAGATTTGGCAAGTGCGAAGCTTTTACAATTGTTCTTAGTGGTTGCCCCACCCGACTTTCTAGCGTCCCGAAGGGGCGCTAGTGGAATACATACCATAGCAAAGAAAAACTCAAGCCAGATAGGTTTCGTTCCGATCTGCTAGTCTGGCCTCCTTTGTTAGTATATTCCTCCTGCTTGTAGCTTCTTTTAGTGCGAATAACGACAAAATTTGCGGGGGTAAAGGGACGTAGAGAATGAAGCACAACCCTCATTCCGATCCTCTATTACTGGTCCCCAAATGCTTGACGAACATGAGAATGAACGCTCCCTCTCTTCATCACCTTTGCATCTAGTCATTTGCAACGCTGCAAAATAGATGATCTTTTCTCCCGTCGAAGTTAGCATATGATGTTTCATTACAAAAAAGTATTTTCAACAAATTGATGAAGTCTTGTAGTTCCACTAGAACAATCGATTTTGAAACTTTTCTCGAGGAAAATCGAACTGCGGGCGAATCCAATTTTTGATTATGGCGAGTTTTGTGTTTAAAACTAGGATCTTTCAGATTAGCTGGTCAGGACATTTGCTGCACAAGTCTCCACAAATGATTGATGAGCTCTACGGTGCTCCTTACCAGTGCGCATATGAAAGGTACTAGTCTTAAGGCATTCTCCATATACAAGGAACCTTGGAATCAAGAGACTTTCCTCCGTTTGAAAAATTGAAGCTTTCCAGTAGGTTCAGAGCAAGTGAGTGGTTCAGTGGAAATCCTATTCGGGCTTGTTTTTAGTTCCAAATGATCAAACGTTCCTGAATTTTTCATTTTAGCTCTTTCTTCTTAACCCAGCCTTCAAATTAATGAATCTTTGATTGTTTCGTATTATATTACCTTTCTTAATCCACAGACAAGTAAATAGATAATCCAAGTAAATGAACAATTATTACGTTGGTCTAAAAGCCAGTGATAAAGAAAGCAGTTTTGTCTTGAAGTTTACTGGAAGTGATATAGTATATGTACCATGTAGTTGCGTTGGCTATCCACCGGCTATGATTCCCTTTTTTTCATTTTTTTTTTCGTTCCCATGCCTGCCCTCTTCCAAGAGGCATTGAGGAACTATTCTAGCGTTCTGCAGATATCCTCTATTCCTATAAGTAGTGTTAGATTAAGAACAAACCCGCATGACAGTTGGACATCTAAATTTATACTATTGTTTGATAAATTTCTATGAATAGCGAAAAAACTTGGTGTTTTGGAAAGTAGACGGAAGAATCTATTACGACACAATTAACTCCACAGATTCCAGCTTCTGCCCAGATCCTTGCTGCCACGGTATTCAATCTTCATCGCCTCTTTTTCTTTCTCGAAATTGCGCATTAAATAAGTGCCTTCACAAGGATCGCTGTCGCATTGAGGTCCGTTATTTATGGCTCTAGTACGTTTTGAGTGAACCTTCTCGAGATCTGTTATGATTTTCTTTATTTTTCGAATCTGGGATCTATCACTTGCTCAGGAGCAGGCGTTCATTTTCTCTGTTCTCTTTTCGCTATCCATAGAGCAAGAGTCGATCTTGGATGCGGCCGTGTTGAGAGTATCAAAAATTGTCTACTAAAAAATCCTTGAAAAGTAGCCTTCAACTATCAGTAATGACGATCGTGTTTCATTAATGACATTTATGCTTGTTCAAATTCGCTCTAATTGTGTACGTAAGCGTAAAAAGTGAAGCTTGAAGCGATTAACCCATAAATGAACAAATTTAGTTCCATTTCTTTCCACTAATTTTCATGAAGCAACAAAAATGATCTATGTCCTTCTGAGTTTGGTGTACAAACAATAATTTGATCATCCATTCTGCTACAGCCAGCATTCAATGACGACTTCGTGGCAATGCGCGAAAATAAATGGAATGTTAGCTGTCCGTGTGGGAAAGGACTCATGTACAGGCCTGATATCCAGGGTTGTGTTCATTCTGACCTCTGCAGTGAACGTCAGAGGTGCCCACGTGAGTTAGCAAACGAATTAGAATTAGTTGACATCCTAGGATCTAATAAAAAATGTACTTTTCTCAGGAAAAAAACGAGGTACGCTCCTGAGCTAGTAGCAAGAAATATTGGAGAAGTACAGGGAGATCCAAATGGCCGTGTGCAAGGGGCGGGTACTGCGGCGCGGCGTGGCATTCTGGTTCTCTGCTGCGTGCAGAAGCAGACAACCAGAGCCAGATGCTGGGCTCCTGTGTCTGTGAAAGCCGCGCCGCGGTCCCGCCCTCTACACACGGCTGTTCCCTGAAGCTCTCTGAAGCATCCAAGTGCAAAATAGCGCGCAAGCTCTGTGAATAGTAAATCAGTCGCTTACCTCATTGCGAGCGATGACCGGAAAACGTAGCATTGTGAATCACAAGTTGGTTTACCTCCCTGAAAAAGAAAATTCTCCTTCAAAAGTGAAGTCGGGTGAACTTTCTGATTCTTTTTCTTGTTTTTTTAAAAATGTACCTACATTAAGCGACGTTGGAATGCATCAACATCGTTGCGGACCCAGGTTATAAGTGCATCTGCCAACTTGGATATATGAAAAATGTTAGTACGTAATAATCGACGTAATTCCATGCTCAAAATCTCAAAGATTTAAATACGTTCTAGGATTTGGGGCAATGCATCCCGGTTGGCATGTCTTCATCAAACTGGCATGGATTCGCTTTTAGTGAACCTCATCCACGGACCTCATCCGCAGTGTCCATTCTGTTGCCAGTTTCAGCGGCATTCATCTTTCACCTCTTATAGGAGGGTTCGCCTATGAATTCATGATCGGTTATATTAACAATACTAAGTGTCTTCAAATTTAACAGCCAAAAATTTTACATTCAACGAATGAGATTTTCTACTGAAGTCCTGAGTCTTGTTATCTTTTTGCTTGACTGTATTTTCGTTTGTTTTAAATCATACTTTTGTGCAACATTAAGCAGAGTACATAAGTACATAAGATTGTCTTTGACTATTGCCTTTTTGTTGATTTTCACATTGTTGACGACGTGTGTGAAATTAATTTGAAACACCACGTACTTTTGAGTAATGGTGAGAAGTTAACACATCCCAGACGAAGTGCTGCACATTGTGCACCACACGAAGTACTTTGTTCATGTCCAAAAACCGCTCTCCTGTGAGTTTTTGTGTAAGCCACCATAACATAAGCTGTGGCTCGTAATTAAAAGAGCATATAGCCATGCAGCGCCGTGTTCCTAGCACCAATTTAGCAAGAATGAACTAAGGAGGTGCTTATATACAACTGGTAAGAGGGCTGGGAGGCGTCACTTCTCATGTAAAGTGTAGCTACGTAAGCTGTCACTTTTCATGTGAACTGTAGTTACGTAAACAATCTAGTTTGGGTATTGGTTCTGTTAGGTATTCCTACCCCTAACAACCCAAACCATACTAATCATGATGAGGGAAATACGGTAGCAGAAGGAAGTGATAACCTCGGCAGGAAACATGAGCTGCTGCAGTTGGCAAACCGTTCAGATGTGAATGTGAACGAAATAAAGACAGCTTGATGGCACAAAACGAAATAAACATGCTCTAACACGAAGAATATACACCACTTATAGGTATGCCGAGCAATCCTCATGAAAATTCAATGTTGAAACGTCGTCTGAGGCAAAAAAAAACGTGATACCAGATCTAAATGTCGAAAGTTTTCAGAACGGCTAGAATTGAAGCTTTTCAAGCTTCGAGGGAAACTTTTTGAGCAACTTACCACATCACCAGGTATTGGGTTGTGTGCAAATGAATTGCGTTTTTTGACACGTAACTTCTAACGTGCATAACCCTGCTCAAACGAAACTTTGCCAAATAGTGCAAGCACCGTTAGAATCGCCACTGATTCCTAGACACCCTATCCATGATGAAGTTGTCGAAGGGCTTGAAAAAATGCTGATCCGTTGGCGTTAAGTCTGACGAGTATGCAGGATGAAGCAGTATTCCATAGCGAAGATAGTTCAACTTCTGGAGCGTTTTTCGTGAAACGTGATGTTTGGCATTATCGCGGACTAGGATCAGACTTTTTCTGTTAACCTCTGTTCGCCTTGCATGCTCCTGTTTTTTTTTTTGCATTCTGTCGGTTTGATGAAAATAGTTATCCACGTTGATAATTTCACCCGGATTCAGGAACTTATAACGTACAATTCCTGCGGAATTCCAGCAAACAGTTCCTTTCGTGCAGCTCCTGTTTCGGTAAAAGTTTCGGAGGTCATCTTTGTTCGACCACTGCGACGAATGTCTGCAGGTATTGTACAGGTGTCAATTCTCATCGCAGACCACGACCTGTTTAAGGAAAAGCTCGTTCTTGCTCCGCGAAAGCAGCTACGATGAGATGTGATAGCGCTTGAGCCTCTGTTCAGCGTTCAATTTGGAGCACCACTAATCCATCTCCTTCACCTCTATAATTTTTTCCCGAATGCTTGATGACGGTTGAATATGACAAAAGAACTTCCTTCGCTAAATAAGAACAATTTTCTGTAGATCGAACTCCGCAGTTGTCGTCAAGTACACAGATCCGACCCCGACCTGGTTCTAGTTCGAGGCTCATGTCCCCTGATGGGAATTTTTGAAAACGGAGTTGAGCAGTGCCAATTGAAATGACATCTGGTTTCCATGCTTTCTCAATATTTTCATATGCCTCTACTTCCGTCCAAGTTTGAACTCATGAAGCAGAATGATAGGGATATGTCCTGGGAGAGCATCTCAGACATTCGTCTAGGAATTCACCGAGAATGGGAGTTAAAATAAATCAAAATCAGAAAACAAGTGACCATTAGATGCGCTTTAAGAAGACATACAACAATGCATACATTGGATGAACATTACACAGAAAAACAGCGAAATAAAATTGATATCCGAAAAACGAATTTATTCGTGCACAACCTAATAAAAGGCGAAATCACCATGCTGTTCTGTAGAACAATGAATTGTAGCAAATTGTAAAGTTGTGTTTCCTAATATTACGAGAGTGAACCACCAGTGCACCGAGATTCATCATGAACAAGCCCTTCGTAGTTTCTGCTGCATATCTTTGCACAAGTAGACAAAACCACTGGCCAACTGTGCCTCCTATGGCCTGACCATAGTTCTAACTTTTGACAAGTGATCTCTATTACAGGAAGTAGACTGAGTTAATCGAAATCTTTATTGGGGGACCATCCAATACAATAGGCAGACGGCAATACTTTTCAACACTGTTGAAGTTAAGGTCTACTGAAGAGGACAATCCCAATACGGCGTGGATGATCATTGCAGAAAACTCTGCAGTAAGGATGAAGCAAAGGCGATACTTGTGGAGGGTCACCTAATTTTTCTCAACGCATTGGTCGACACATCATGAAATCCTCCGTAACGTCTTTGAAAGCTTACAAACATGGGCAAAAGTCAAATATTTCGTGAGAACAATATACCAGTAAACAACAACACCATCAGAGGCAGCAAAGCGGTTAGGAATGTCTACATGATAAAATGCAACACCAGGCTTTCTGAACAACATGGGTCACTGCAAATGAAGAGATAGCCGATATCACGGGAAGTTTAATCTGTTCGTCGTTTTCTATGTGATGATCCACAAACTATCTATTGCTTGATGTGACAAGGAAACACATCATAGGCTTTCATCAATCTCATTCTCATAAAATATCGGTATGAACAACATTTCTTTCATTGCGGAGATTGGAACTGTGCTGTTGCTATCCCACTCTAGTTAACCGCTTGGGAACTTCACCTGTCTGCAAGATTGCACGTAGTGATGAAACAAAGAATAACGATCGAGCTTCATCGAGTCCTGATCGACGTTGAAAAGATCCTGTTGCCACTCACCGTAGTAGCATGTGCTCTCTTCGTTCCAATGTAAGATAAACGAAAGTGGAACAGAACGACGACAAATCTGAAATTTCTCATAAATATCAGGGTCTCAAGGAAGTCTAATTTCGTCTAGACAGCAGAAAATTAGAGCTGCTTATGATTACTTACTAATTTTAAAAGGCACTCTTCACCGACAGGGTGTGGCAGAAGTTCTAAGGCCCTCAAAAATAAATCAGCTTTCTCCGACGGAGAATATAAATTTCTGCTGGGAAGGAGCCCAGAATTTTAGTGATGCATTGGGCAAATTTGGAAAGGTAATCGCAAGCAGAAACTATTTGATGGTTTATTTTGTTTTTTTTTTTGAAATTTATACAGCAACGGTATGCATTTATAGCACATCTAGCGCTAGTGGAGTGCGCTACAAGGACAACTGCTACCAGGACAACAGAATACGAATATTTCCAAAGGGCAGAGGTCGCAAAGATGATTTCTTCGACAGTTCATTCCTGAACTCCCTGTAAGGATTCCTTTCTTGTGTTTCTCGTGTGCTAGTATTATATATTCATGGGAATTGGGTGTTTTGGCTTGAACAGGTGGTCTCAATTATCACACATCAGCAATAAATAGTGTTTTCGCAGAGGAGCAAAGACTATACATTCCCAACGCCATGTTTCTAAGCACTAGGTAAGCAAACTCATAATAATAAAAATAAGATAGCAACTTCTATGCCGAGACGGTTATGATATCGCAAAATATGTCTATTTCTGAAACTGAATTTCCTAGACTAAGAACACGGTTTCTAACAATCTCCCCTTTACCTGGAGATCGGCTCTAATCCCGTAGAACGAAGTTCCGAGACGCACAGATGTATCATTCAGGATTTTTCAGCAATACGACATCCAGAATTTTCGAGCAATACGAATCGTCTTGTCAGACGGAGTATAAAAGTCAGGCCGAGGATTATTCACTACAATACCAACGGTGTCGCTTGATGAAACTGCGCGATGTCTGCGATTTCGCGTTTTTTTCGTCGTTTCTCCATAACTTCCTTCAATCTCAACCATTTTCAAAATAGAGCAGATATCCGGAATCAGGATGACCTTGTCTATCAGATAGCATGCCCGAAATTCAAAAATTTTGAAACTTTTGGTCATCTTCTAGCAAAGTCACCTAAGGATACAATTAAGAGAGACTCGCTGCAACGAGTCTCTCCTAACTGTATCCTCAGGTATTTTTCTTAAAACGGACCCCGCTACTTCCTCATTTTTGTGAAGAAGTTGTTAAAATGCACTAAAAATCCATTTTTCGAACTCAGAAAGTGATTAGAGGAAGAATGGTACGTCATACGACTATCGTAGGATTTCCTAAGAACTTGAATTCGAATTTCGTCGATTTCAACCATTATTTTCACATTTTGAACTTTCTGAAGACAACAAGATTCGTGAAGTCCTCGAAAATTAATCAGGGCTATCGCGAAAACCTGGGCCGGTAGTAATCCACCCCGCAAGTTGCCAACTCGCGGTGGCACCAGGGTGCGACATCAGTGGCAGCCGCAACGGTGCGGAGGCACCTCAATCAATAAAAACTCCTGAATTTTGCAACTTTACCTCACACGGGTACTATCCCTGTGACCTTGTTTTACCCCCAAGTACAGTGTTCAGATGTCCTTGCTTCAAACAGCCGTGCGCAAATATTCGGAAACTCCAGCTGCCTAAGAGATCGCGACCTCCTTGGGCGCCACCAAAGCTGCCACCTTAAGGTGGCAACGTAGGTGGCAGCAGGCGAGTGCGACGAGAGAGTGTGTAAGGAGAGAGGTTTCCCCGTCGGCAGATCGGACATGCCCTAGGGCATGTCCGAGGTCGTACCTCGTCGGGAACTTCAACCGTGGTCGCAACCAAAGTTTCAACCGTAGTTCTTGCCTGCACGGACTTGCTCTTCAGTTTCCTGAGTTCTGAAACCTAATTAGATGAAACTGCATGTGCATCTAGTTCCAAAGAAGTATGTAAATAGTTAAACATCTAGCAGACACTATAATGTAATATGTAATATGTAATGAGTCTTTTCTTGGGTTATCTGGTTGATTTTGTTTCTCTTTAACCCTTAAACAGCATTACCCTGTAATCTTTCCAAAGGTGTAATCTCATAGAATGAATCTAGCCATGTTCCTCAAAGTGCTCCATCACGCGCCCTCGTTTTGTCCGACCGATCAGCTGATTTGATAATCGGCCGCCGCATTTTGCCCCAGCTGGGTTTATAGCGCTGCTTTTCCCAGTTTTTTCTCAATATTCTGGAAAATATTCCGATTATGAGCTCTTGTTTCTTTTATTTCTCATACATTTTTACTGGTTTATTTGTTTTCCTCCATTTTTGTGCCTTTAAATGAAAGCTTCTTTGGGAGTGATGGGAGGTCGGGCATCGATCCACTCAGCTGGTCGCAACGCTGCCTGTAGGTCACACGGTGGAGCACTTTGCAGAGATCGAGGGGATTCACCCGACTATATTGTATTGTTAAGAGACACATACGATAATGCTGCCAAGGGTTAGCGAGAACAAAGTCAACCTGATGGCACAAAGAGACCTCAAACTAGATAGGAAATCGGAGCAAAATTAATGATATGGAGAAATGAACATGCTTGAGTACAATAGCAGTTGATTTCAGCACCTCTACCAATACCATTGAGATACCAAAAACCAATCAAAATCTGATCTGGTTGGTGTTTGTGTTAAGATTCAATCGCACGTCATATCGTGTTGACATGGCCAAGTGGTTCAGTCGCTTGCTCATGATCGCGCTATAGTGGGGTTCGATATTGTGAGCGCCGCTAAGTTTTGCAGCCATAACGGATTGCCGCATCTCACACCAACTTCGCATCCAAAGTTGCCACCTTGTAGGCAGTGTTGCCGTCATGGTGGCAACATTGCTACCAACTTGCGGGGTGGATTACTACCGGCCCTGATGACTGCGATTGCGCTTCTTATCGCGTATGGATGCGATTTAGACAAAATTTTACTTTCTCATTCCCGAAAAATGATTTTACAAGGGAAATAATCTTAGACGCACAACTCGCCACTTAGTGTGATTTTTAGGACCCTGTAACGCTAGCAACCGCACAATTTTGCGGCTGAACATGCGAGTTAGGCAAAATCTCGGTTTTTTGAATTTCTTTGTAAGTTTTCAATTTTCCCAGTGGATCCTGCGCAAGTTTCTACCAACCATCTAGAGAATAACATTTTCATTGACAACAAATCCATTACAATGTATTTCCTTCATATTTCCTCCTGAGCTGTAGCCACATCCCTGGCAGGCTATTTTCGAGGCCTCGGTATCGCCCGATCGATGGATCGCTGGACCTCGCCATAGACTGATGCGCCCTGCGGTACTTTAGCACCTCATGGATGCGACTACATTTGAAAAGGTGAAGGAAATATTGAGAAAAGGAAACTTGATAGAAGCCTAAGGAAATTTTGTTTGTTTCATCAAAGAAATCTGAAACTGTGTACTGTGAAGAACTGTGCTCTATTTTCGTACTGTGAAAAAGCTCGCATTCGTAAAATTTTCTGGCTGCAAGCACGAAAAGATCTGAAAAATCGGAAAAAAATTTTTTAATTCAAAAATTATCTATATCAGATTTCTTTGATGAAACAAATAAAATTTCCTTAGACTTCTATCAAGTTTCCTTTTCTCAATATTTCCTTCACCTTTTCAAATGTAGTCGCATCCATGAGGTGCTAAAGTACCGCAGGGCGCATCAGTCTATGGCGAGGTCCAGCGATCCATCGATCGAGCGATACCGAGGCCTCGAAAATAGCCTGCCAGGGATGTGGCTACAGCTCAGGAGGAAATATGAAGGAAGTACATTGTAATGGATTTGTTGTCAATGAAAATGTTATTCTCTAGATAGTTGGTAGAAACTTGCGCAGGATCCACTGGGAAAAGTGAAAACTTTCAAAGAAATTCAAAAAACCGAGATTTTGCCTAACTCGCATGTTCAGCCGCAAAATTGTGCGGTTGCTAGCGTTACAGGGTCCTAAAAATCACACTAAGTGACGAGTTGTGCGTCTAAGATTATTTCCCTTGTAAAATCATTTTTCGGGAATGAGAAAGTAAAATTTTGTCTAAATCGCATCCATGCGCGATAAGAAGCGCAATCGCAGTCATCAGGTTTTCGCGATAGCCCTGATTAATTTTTGAGGACTTCACGAATCTTGTTGTCTTCAGAAAGTTCAAAATGTGAAAATAATGGTTGAAATCGACGAAATTCGAATTCAAGTTCTTAGGAAATCCTACGATAGTCGTATGACGTACCATTCTTCCTCTAATCACTTTCTGAGTTCGAAAAATGGATTTTTAGTGCATTTTAACAACTTCTTCACAAAAATGAGGAAGTAGCGGGGTCCGTTTTAAGAAAAATACCTGAGGATACAGTTAGGAGAGACTCGTTGCAGCGAGTCTCTCTTAATTGTATCCTTAGGTGACTTTGCTAGAAGATGACCAAAAGTTCCAAAATTTTTGAATTTCGGGCATGCTATCTGATAGACAAGGTCATCCTGATTCCGGATATCTGCTCTATTTTGAAAATGGTTGAGATTGAAGGAAGTTATGGAGAAACGACGAAAAAAAACGCGAAATCGCAGACATCTTGCAGTTTCATCAAGCGACACCGTTGGTATTGTAGTGTATGAGAGAAAGGGCTACAATACAGGGTCAAATACTGACACATTGCGAAAAAAAAACAAACTAAAAATACATGACGCTGTGGGGTTTATAACCAGGTGAATCAATAAGTTTCAGAAACAAATGCATATTTTTTCCAAATAGTCTCTGATTCTCTGCACTAGTTCCCTCTTCATTTGTAATGCGACTTCGTGCAACTCCTTCTTTTGAAACATCTTAGAGGGCCACGAGGTCACCGCACTCAATGGTCCCAAAGCAGGTTTGCGCTTGCGAAATATTTGCTCCACCTCCACACCGCCGGATGAATAGTCCCTCAAATCGTCAGTACTGCAGTGTCGTTCTGCGAATGTCGTCCGTGGCGATCGGTTGGGAGTAACGTTAATGTGCTTTTGGAAGTTAGAAAATTGTCACATGTGTCTGATGCACCAAGCACAAGGTAAGGAAGGAATAGAAGCTGCCTTGAGATAGAGCTAACCCGGTGCCCGTGAGTCCGGGTGGAGGCATGGGGCATCTGCTCCACTACAGACTCAAGCTTACTCGCGTCAAGAAAACGAAAGTGATCCTGAGCGAATTGACCCACCCATCAAAGGCATGGCAGACCTCCCATGCGAACGTACTGGTGAGAAACACTGCCCATTGATTTGTGAATAATGTGGTTACGTAGTAGAAATTTGAGAGCTCATACAAAAACAATCCATTCTGATAAAGAGTCTGCAAAAAATGATTTTTAACCCTTGGAATATAATTTGGAATAAATTGTCCACCTGAATGAAGAATCTCGCCTCAGTTTGACGCCTTTTCTTCTGAGCAGCGTGGGAAGTGATGCTGTCAGCATTTTGACAATTCATTACCTTAATGGGAAAATAATAAGGGAAAATGAGTAAAATTAACCAGCTAAATTATAGACGACTAACGAACATTGTTAGTCATCCTCAGTTTTATAAGAGTAATGCTGTCGAAAACGCAAATCATAAACAAGACGCCCAAACTAGTGTAACAGTCCGTATACATAGAAATAACTTTTCCACACGGGGTGTCAGCAAATATCCAAACCCAGTGAAATGTGTCATAGTAAATGTAGCAGACGTTAGCTATAAGTGTGCTGGTTTTGTTGGCCTCGTAAGTATAATAGAAAAATAGAACTCACTCCAAAAATAGGGTATGATATGGCAGAATCCTAGCCACCAGACGATGGCCACCATGAAGAAAGTTCTCCGAATAGTGAGGAGCTCTGCTGCTTTGTAGGGAAGTGTTATCGCGACGATACGATTAATTGAAATCGCCAAATGTGAATAGACACAGACATCCCAAAACATGATGTTTATTTGACCCAACACTTTTCCTAACAGTTCCGTGGTAATGTCGGCTTGCCTATAATAATTGTACACTACCAATGCAATGATTCCTCTCAACTCATAAGTTATTTGAACAATGGAGACGAGAATTTCGGAGAAATCACTTACATAACCGTGACAGGAGTTAGCCAGAAGACAAAAACCAGCAAAACACCAAAATTTGCAATACTATGTGAAAAACAAAGCACACCAAAAGAGTTGCGGAGTATAGGATTGTACCATACAGAGAGCATTGCCGCGCCATTTGATAACAACCCGAAGATCCCAATCTGAAAATAATTGGCTGAAAGATTTTGTGATTAATCCCAGTTTTCTTTTTCATAAAACATTTGCAACCATATACAGTAGGTGTCGATGAGGGCGCGTTTTGCTCGGCCTCGAGAAGCACGCAGCGCGACCGCGCCGCTCGAGCTGGAATCCTCTCCGCGATAACAAAGCATGGAGTTTTCTGGATAGTTAGTTAGTTTTCTTGATAGTTAACATCAAATATTTTGAGGAACTATCAAGAAAACCCTGATTTGCGCGATTCAGTGCCGATTCCAGCACAAGCAGTGCGGCCGCGCAGCGTTCTACCCGTGTCCGCGTAAAACGCATCGCCATCGACCCTCACTGTACAAAGCAAAGATGTCTGTACTACTAGAGAACGCTATTTCATTAACTTTTCCACTCTTTTCCGTGCTCTGACCTATGCATAATTTGATAGCACAGGAAATGAACAATTTTCCAAATTACGAGGAAGCTTTGAAAATTCTGGCCTAGCAAAAGAACTAGCGGAAATTATGAGTGCGGGCCTCGCTACCGTCAATTATTTAGATTTACCAAAGTTATTTACCTGTCACAAATTTTTATCATTTGTGATATAAAGCATCGTTTCGTGTTTCAGACTTTGTGGCCCAGAATCTACACAAATTTAATGTTCATCGTCCACAGCAGGAGAAATCGCCGTAATGGCGAACCATTTTTTCCTTTCATGTTTTCTTAATAATTATTTATACGTAGTTTTCCTTGAGAATTGACTTCAAACGAGATGAAAAAGTACTAAGAACTCCTACGTGGGACTCTTATTTGATGATACGATCCCTGCGCAAGCGTCGCGGCTGCGTCGCGTGCATCCTTAGCACGTGAAAAACGCACTTCCACCGAGAACGCTGTATGTGCAATTTCGTTTTGCAGTAACGTTTTTGGTGTAGTTCTCAGATCACATTCATATGCTCATTGCTGTTCTTTATTGTTACAAATGAGTTCTTAAACTTACTGCTGCCATAATTGCTGAGACGGCAAAGTTATCTGCGGGATTTTGAGCCACAGTCGTTATATTGGAGGACATCTGCAATGAATGTAACTAGCTCAGTTTTAGATTGAACTAAGGAGGTCGCCGATGGAGTACGGACAAATTTGCAAAAAGGTCTGGTATCAGGACATCATTTATTGGCTTATGTACGATGATTATGTAGCATACTACAAAAATTAAAAAGTTGTAGCTATAATGTCGTCAAGGCAATACCTAATGCGATGTCAAGAGAGCGAAATTGTAGCTATAATGTATGTACAACAAGGACTTGGCAAAAAATGTAGCGTATACGCATGGTCTAGAAAATTCCTTATTTTTATAGATTAGTTCCCGAAAACTGGGAAGCTATTATACATATCTAATTAGGAAATGACTTTACAAAACGAAGCAGGTGAGGAGGGAGCAAGTGGGATTCACTCTTCCGATACAGATTCGCGGAAAACCCCCAGAAATTTCCAACCTCGAGTGGACAAAAATAACTCCTATTGATTTACTATAGTGTGTTTCACCGGCAACATAGTTGTGAAGATATTAGAGGAATAGGAAACGCGAGAAATAGTGCCGTATTCGGAGAGGTAGGCGAGAAATGCAGATTATATTCACAAATTCTTAACTACCGTCTTTCAGCAAACTATAAAACTGCTAATTATGTGAAAAGAAGTTTTAATAATAGGACTGTAAAAAAAAAAACTCGGTAGAAGCCCGTGTTGTATTTGTCGGTTTCCTTCCTTCGTCTATAAACGTATATGTACAAACGGGTGAATGTCACCATTACCCGGAAGTGGGGAAAACAAGAGGTTTCAAATCAGTACAAACGTATAATATACGTACGAAAGTATAGAAATAACGACATTTGTCACACTTTGACCTTCATACTCCTTCTTCGTTAGCATTTGTAGACTTAGACTTCGCCTTAGACATCGATGATAAGGAAATAAGCGGTTGCGATGCAAACGTCCACACACAACAATCCCGGGCATGGTGTCGTCAGTTCCAAATTCCCACTAAGAAGCACTTCTTACAGGCACTTTTCGTCGAAATAATAATTTAAAATGACGCAACAGGGCAAAGCACAAAACTGTCACATAGAAGACTCAAAGGGGTGGAGAGGTAGCATTTACGATGGCATTTTGTGCTCTACAAAACAGATTGCTTCCCCATAATTCTTCTTAACGAAGATTGCAAACAATGATTCCGTTGTGTTATTTAATAGTGTCTATGCCAAGTAATAGTCCTAATAATGTTAATAATGTTGTGACAGTGATAAATGCTGATTAATATAAGCCAAACAGTTCCCAATTTACCTGGGGAATTCCTCCAATTTCTTAAAGCAAAGTCAAATAGCACAAAAGCTGTGCTGTTACTGCAACCCAACCGTCTGGCTCCTACCATCGTTTTATCCAACGTCTTATTGATAAAAAAAAACAAAAAGAAAAAAAAACTTGCTCTGGCACCATTAGCACCATCTGGCTATAGTAGGCGTCAATGAGGGTGTGTCTTTCGCGGCCTCAGCCGTCATGCACGCGTCGCAACCGCTCCGCTTGCGCTGGAATTCTCTCCGCGACAACAAACCAGAGTTTTCGTGATAATTATTTAATTTCTTGATAGTTAACGTCGAATAATGTTGGAAAACTATGGAGAAGACCCTAGTTTACCATTACAGCGCTGATTCCAGCGCGAGTGGAGCTACCGCGCCGCGTATACCCCGTGTCCACGGAAAGCGCACCGTTATCGACGCTTACTGTAACTGAACTCCTACGACAATACATATTCATCCGGGCACCAATGACTATCATATAAGAGCATAATCTCCTGAATGGCAGAGCACAAATACTTCAAAAAAATTTTTAAAAAAAATGCAAACACCTTATCACAACTTAATGCTTCCGATCCTGGAAGAAAAATGATTTGGAGGCATAAAATTTGCAGAAATCATATAATGTTGAAGATTTCTGATATCCGCTCCTTCTCGATGGGTATTAATGGTCGTTGTGGAAAGAAAGGGCAATGAAAATTACCGGATCAGGTAGAATGCGGTGTATTACTTTCGGAATGAGAAAAACAGCAGGTGATTTCTTCGTCCTGAGTTAGTGATGTCTGGATGTGGTGTGAGCCCAGACTTGAATGCCATTAATATTTCAGAAATGAAAATTTGGCTCAAAATACCATGTGTCCTTCTTGGAAAGATAGACGTATTCCGTGATTTCAGAAACGCGGAGTGATCTGAATGGTCGCTTTGTAAAGAGCATACTCCAGTTGAGAGAGGCGAGTAGGTCCCGCTGCGATTCTGCGGCCGCGACGCTATAAAATCGCAATCCGTGTTTTTGGGGACTGGTAGCGTTTGAAAAAAAATATAAATGTCCGACGAGATAAGACTCCAATGCCTAACGGTTATTATTTTGCTGCGAAACCCACAAAAGCAGCACACTATGGGTACGGTAGGAAACTGGTGCATTTGGGTGTCAATCCTTGATACGGCATACATACGCATACGCAGCTAATTCAGTTACAATTATTGGTCATTAACATTAAGAGCCTCATAAAATACTAATACAGAAAGCTCATAAAAGTCCTAATTACAAGTTTCTGGAAATTTCGGAAACTAGTTTAATATCGGTACTTACTCAAGACATTCCCAGCATGTCTCGCTGTCTTAGCCCATTGACGATTATGAACTTCCAATGTTTAACTTTTTGCATGTCTGGGAGCCGAAGAAATTCCCCCATGACGTGGCAGGAGAACTGCGAGCATGTCGACATTTATTAATTGAAAATAAGAGAATAAGTATGCGGTCTTTGTTAAAATATAATATGTAGCTGATGAAAGGTCCGTCTGCAGTCCTCGTTGAGACACAGCCTCCGTGATATGATAAGCGTAATTGGCAGAACCACATTGATGATGGGCTTTTCCGTGTATATGCTCGCTAAAAATTGGTTGTGGATGGATGGTCTTGCTTTCAAGACCTTTAACATCCTGCGAAAACTCCACTGATCTCTTGGCCCTTGGATTGCCAAGGGTGGAAGCAGGGATGTTTGAAACGTTGCTTCAGACAATTTCCAGCATTTTCACGGAGTTCACTGTGGGAAAGTTACACTTATTATTTTAATATAAAAAAGTCATATGTAGTTAGGCTTATCAAATGTCAAGGTACAAACGCTAAAAAAAGGCTAGCCTTTACCAATGTGAACAGATGAGGACCGCGGTTACCGGCTGAAGGTACCTGCTGGGTTATGCAAATTAGTGCCCGCAGTAAGTTTCTACTCTAAATATTCGTTTTCCATCGAGGTTGCGCGTTATCCGAGGTATAGACTCGCACTAATGAAAATGTGAATAGCCAACCCAATAAGAAAAATTCGTACTACTCCATAAAAATAAAGGAAATCCCATATTGTTCAGACCACACCCATTTGCTTACCATTAACCAGCGAAAAATCAAAGAATTTAATGAAAAGAGAAAAGACCGAAAACGAGCGTGGTTTTGCTCATGGTTTTCATTACTTTTCAGAATCAAAAGGTGCTTTTAGAAAGAATGTGGAACTGGAGAGCATTGAGGAAGGTGCAGAGAAGAAAATCGAGGCCATTTATGTACATTTGAGAAAAAAAATCAGACGAAGAATTGACGGCCGGAAGAGGCTCATTTCTATTCATGTGAGACGGGCAAAAGAACAAAAATATGAAACGTTCATAAATGCAAAATGAGCACCTCTTGAAATTTTCGGGCTGTGGAGTGAATTCGTGTCCTTTTTCAACGTTGTTTAATTGGTGTGATTTTAACTTTGTTTGATTACAGGCATGTAATGTCTTATCTTATAGCTCTTCTCTCGTTCTATAGCAGTTTTACAGCTGGACTGCTTACCTTGTCTTTCATCCGTTTTCGTAGAGCGATATATGAATCTCCAGGAATAAATAAATAATTAAGTTCACAGGAACTTGAGAAAATATATGTGAGGTCAAAATGACAGGGAATCAGCCAACGCAGTTACAGATCCAATCAAAAGAGCGAACAGCAGCAATTCTTAGAGAAAACACCTTCGGAGCGGCAAACCTTCCTGCAGCCCCAAGCAGGCGGCTTCTCTAGAGCTATTCTGGGACAGTAAGGGGTAATTACCATGAACTGTGAGACTGCTGCTTAGGTTGCACCATAAGAACAGGTATTTGTCCGATAATTGTTCCTTTTTCAATTCTACAAATGAATGCCAGACCTCTTCCGTTTGTGAGCTCATTATGTAATGGAATAGAATGTGCCAGAACGTTGTGCACTAGCCTAGGATACTCTCCACAGGATGCCGCATAATTACTGTGAAGAAATGGCACAGAAAACACATTTAGGAACGACGTCCTTAGAAAATGTTAACTATCTAATAGCGAAACAAGAGAAGTTGGTGTCACTCGAAGTCTTCTTCATTGGCACGGATCACATCCCTCAGACTCTGAGGATATTCCATCCCTGTGGGATGTCCGTGATTCTTTGAGATTTCTCTCTGAGCTTTCTCGAGTGACATCATCAGAGATTGAATGTTGGCCTATTTCCTCAGACAGGCCTTCTCCATATAACCAGAACTTAAGTACATTCATTCAGGGGAGATGGCTGGCCGTCCAGACATAAGAATGAGGACACGCACATGGACAAGGCCTCAATTATGAAAAATTTTCCGTTTTGATGGGCAAGCGCTCAGTCCAGCCAAAGAATCCATGGCCAGTACCATAATGGTTGGTAGGCCATGGTAGGAACTGATTATTCAGTATACCCTTGCCCATGATCTTGACGATTTCAAAACTCATTTCTATGAAAATAGAAAAAAATTCGCCATTTATCGCGGCGATTTCTGGATTCCAGAAGAGGGTTCAGCGTGACAATCATTCTGTTAGAGAATCCTCACAAGTTCCTTCATGTACCCTACAATTCCAAGGGTTCTAGGCCTGCTCAGTCGTTAGAAGCTCCTCGTCGATGAGGGTGGGAGACGCGTGCGTGCCACAGTGAAGTCAAATTTTAAGAATCTGAGGGATGTGCCAAAGGAAGAATCATGGAACGAAACCAGTGTTTGTTCCCTCAGATGGTAGGAATTAATCCCTGAAATAGTCGTTGGAGAATGTCCAATAACACTTCTGCCCGTTTTTTTTTATCGAGGGACAGTAATTATGCATTAACCTGTATTCGGCATGAGAAGGGCTAAAAAAGCCGAAGTTTGGAAACTCGGAACATTCCAAGATTATCAGCACATTTGATTTTTCTGAGATAGATATAATAGCAAGACAGTGAAAAATAGGGCAAATTTCACAAATACAAGATTCCCAAGAATTCTACTGCGTAGATGACTTTCAAAACTCCTTGGCCATGCCAAGGACATGAGTCAGATTTAATTTTTCTGCAACTAGAACAGGTGATAAACTGGTGACTCCACACCCATTCTTCTGAAGAACTGAAGAAATGAAGGAGCCATTCAAATAATGGTAATAACTTTCTACGTATTTGTGTGCATGCACTTGAGAACTTCCAGTGATTCATCCAAGGAAATTGGATTTAACTGCCTGGCCGGAACCTCTTCGTGCCACAACATGAACCGAAATGTTAACGACGGCAATACAATGAAAGAGTACGTTTCGAGTACATGGCGTCAGCGTCAATGAATGAAAATACGAATGCATTGAGGGGTTCATGTTATATGGCTACATTTCAGATCGTCATCTGATTCATAATTGTCGTTTGAAGCAATTCTCTCACGCTCGGGCAAACTCCAATGTTCGAGAGTCCTGTGACAAATACATAACGCCTTTCATTTCCTCATTAGCAATATTTGTAGTTCTGTGAAAATCACTGAACGAGGAGAAGAATATTTGATCGCTGAAGAAAGTATTGGTTGATTTAGCCATCGGGTGCTGCTACAGTCAAATACAGTGGACAGACAACAAGCAGAAAACCAAAAAGGTACAACCAAAAAGGTACTCAAAACAAACAAAATAAAAAGTCAAATTCTAGGCTCAATGACTTAACGGCTATAGTACACTTGGTACGTAGAATTTTTCTGGAAGCTTTTGGTATCCTTCCCTGTGTTGTGAGCTTTGTTCTAAGAAGAATGCATTGTGACTTGTGAGAAGCATCGCGAAATAGTCAAGGCACAGTGGATTGGTTCAAAAAGTAGGTCGAAGGGGAGGAGAATGACAAAAATTAAGGGAGCATCGGAATTTTTGTAGTGCTTTGACGAGAAATTGGAGTTTCCAGGACATTTGAAAATCGGGGAGTTTTTTCTGCTGTGGGTAGAGAACGACTTCTGAAAGGTTATCCACAAGCGGAAGATAATTCAAGAAAACAGGTCCTGCACTTCCAGATAATCGGTTCATTCAGGCATGAAGGCTCCGTATGCTAAAGCTTCAATTCTGACTAAATCAGTACTAGAAGAATGTAGATGATGCGGCGCTATAACTTTGAAAGAAAATTCAATGGCGACTAATAGTGAAAATTGAGTCGCTTCACATTCTCTTATTTCTGGGTCTTCTATGAATCTCCAAGTGAATCATTCTAAGATGTAGCAAGTGCACTTACACGTAGGGTACCTAAGTACATTTATGTGGAAAAAATTCCTAGGAAATGGTGACAAAGAAAGAGAGTGAAGCAAAACATGAGAACTGAGGAACGCAGAGAGCGTACGTACTAACTCTACAGAGGATGAATCATTAAGGGAACTTCAGAATTTGGTGAAGCAGCAATGAAATGACGGGGTGGTAGGCACTTCTGGGTGCACAAATGATACAACCATCTTAGTGAACAAGAAATCAGATGAAAGGGACCCTCACACCCATCAAGAAAAAAGGTGAAATGAAGATATGCAGCTGAACTCCTTATATGGGTGTTTATTCCTAAACGAGACCTGAGAGCTAAGAATCCAGCGAAAATTACCAGCGAAACTCATTTATATTGGTAATAAGTGTGAGAAGCGAATTGAATGATGGTAAAATAAATTGTGGTGTAACGGGAAACGAACGGAAGCCTCAAGACCAGTGAATCAGTACCTTTAGAGCTGGTGTGGAAATTGCTAGCTTTTCCATGAAATTGTACAATTGAATCCAACATGAAGCTCGAGATACCGTGCAAGATCATGAAAAGGAGAATTTTAAGCACTCAGGGTAGTTAGGTGAGGTTTTCATATTTCCCGCCTTGAAAAATTACCCTATAACGGGAATAGAAAAGTAGTTCCAAACAAGTCATGAAACGCAATGCTAGCCAGTAAGAAAAAAGACAGCTCTGATTCAGTAAACTTATGACAGAATATCACGCAGGCAAGTAAACAAACGCAAACAACCTAATCCAGGAAACTCAACGAAGCCAGAACTCGGGCGGTACATGCGCGAAAAGCATCGGCACTACTTCATTCCAGAACTTTCTTATGTTCATGCTTGTTCAGCGGTAACTACATATTCTTGCTCCTTAATAGGGACACTTCTCAGGTGTAAATGAAGGAATGAGTAATCAACGGGAATGCTACGTGGGCGTAAACCTATGTACTAGTAGTTATTATAAACGCCAATCCTTAGATGGATCAGCTACTCGGATGCAGCTCAACGCTCCATCCCCCTGAAAAATCAAACGTTGGTTAGAGGACATCTGAGGTATAGAAAGTTTGGTGGTATGAAGAATGGATCGAAACTCCATTTGGACACTCATATTAGATTCTACATATAATACAGTGGACGGCAATGACGGTGGCCCATTCGCGGACTCAAGAAGGACGCAGCGCGACCGCACCGCGCGCGCCGGGATCGGTGTTGTCGCCGCCGGAGTGCGATTTCTTGGGTCTTTTCTTCCCGATTCACTCGAAAATCCTTAAAATCGGGTAGAAAGGCTGCTAGAAATTGCATAACAGCAGCAGAATACATAGGTTACTGCGCACGCGGCGCGGTTGCGCGACGTCCTTCTCGAGGCCGCAGATGGGCCAACGCAAATGACGTCCACTGTATGTGAGGAAGTAATGTTGAATCAGTGCCTAGATTCTTTTAAAGAAAAATTTCATGGAGTTGTGAGATTGAGATGGACCATTCACAATTTATAACTCTCGTTCTAAAGGCTGATTCCGTTCCTAAATTAGCATTAATGAACAAATTTTACAGCCGCCCAGCCAAAGCTATCTAAGAGTAACAGCTTTTTCTCTTGAATAGTATGCCTACCATTCAGAAGATTCAAGAAAAGTGACAGCCAATGACGTTAAAGGTCTTGCCAGAATACGCCTACATTCCCCACAATTACCACGATACTCGGCAAGCACTGTGTTCGTCATGCAAATAACAACATGAAGCAAGGAGATTCCAGAAACAGACTATGAGAAGCGACGTGATCAATATATATATATCGATTCCATTGCCGCCATCGCCAGTTCATTGCGGACCAATCGCAGATGTACTAACGTTAATTGGATAAATTTAACGGACATGGTCGTTTTGACAGTACTTACCAGTGCGCACTACTGTGGAAAATGAATTCGTGTAAATTTTAGTCTTCATTTCTTTCACCTCATTATGGGATACATCCGAATCGGTTATTCTTGTATACAATATAGGTCTGCTAATTGGGCAAATCACATGGGATATCAAACACTGAATTATTTTTCACAGACAATAGAAAACGTTTTGTAGCGGTTTAAAGTGTGTAGTATAATGTACTTTTAGGGTACTGTACTGTACTTTTACTTTCACATTTTCATCACACTATAAACTTCAAAATTAACAATGATAAATATTTAAATGAACCAGAAAGATCTGTTGAGAATGTCTCAAAATCGAAAAAAAATCAAAACGATTGAAGAATCGCGTAAGCCGTCAAGGCAGTAAAGAATTGTACCTAAAGGTCCATAGCACTCAATATAGAAATTAATTTTCAATAGGACTTCTGAATCACGTAACACCTGCAATATGTCCTAATGACAGTTCTTGAATATTTTCCCCTCTCAATAATTGCAACGTTACGCCATATTTTCTCTGCAAATAAGAGAAAACGAAATAAAGTAGAGCCCCCATTCTTGCGGACCTTGCGGGAAAATAGCAGGAGCAACTTGCCGCTAATTTCAAAGCGCAAAAACCGGACACAAAGTTGTATGAGGTTGCACTTGCATAATAACGGCAAGTGTGCAGTATTGAAGAAGGTGGGGATGGCTAGGGTTAAATACTAAATGTGACCAGGACTATCTCAGAAGCACTAGGGCCGATGATCACAATAGTATATGTGATTCCGTGCAAAGCTGCCAGAAACCCCGCTTTGAGCCTCAACTTTAAGGAGCTGGTGAGCGGAGCCAAGGGTGGGGCTAGGGCAGGACGACGATATTTTTGAATAACGCGCCTTCGAAAGCGCGCCCTTCCGTGAACTGCATGCTCCTTGTGGGAGTTTCTCCTCATGCACTCCCTTACAGGATGAGGAGTGAGCTCCAAGAGAGCGGCTTGGCTCCGCCCACAAGCTCTCCAAATCTTGGGGCTTGATAAGCGGGTTTTCGGCAGTTTTGCACGACCTCACGTATACCATTTTGACAAGGAGCTTGTAGAGATTCTTTATTTGCAAAAACCCCTGAAACGATTCTGAAGTGGAAGGTGCCCCTAAGGTAGTGCGGTCGAGCAAAGGATTGCCGAATCGCAGCCTGGAAAAACAGCCTGATCTAGAGATGGAATTTAGTTTTAAAAAAATCATTGCAAAACAAACACATAAATATGTATGTATACAGGAGTAGGGATCTAAAGGCGAGAGCAGGTGAGCCCTTTTTTACTCGTTATTCGAAGGTGGAAGGGGTAAAAGAGGGGGAGAGGTTCACAAATAGGCATCTGTGAAAAACAGACGCTCATGAAGAGATCATCAGGGTAATTGTTGAGTTATAATCAGTGGCAACAAGTTGTCCCAGACGATTTCTGAGTTCAGAGACATTCAGAGGCGCACTCTGGAAGCAGACATATTATTATATATTCTGGACAGAGGACAGTCCATTTCAGCTCTCATAGTAATAGTTCAACCCCTAGGACGTCTGGTAACACCTGATCGTAATAAAACATTAAAAAGCAAAGAGGTTTTCTAGGAACGTCAGCTGATGCCCTATAATTATTACCGGTGACCTGGATTTGTCCAGGAAATGATTACAGCACTTCCGCGGCGATAGTGAAAGGAGTATTAGAAGTGTAAATTGAATAAGTTCAATTAAGTGCAAGCACCTTTGAATAAGGTATTGGAAGCAAGGGAATTAATGCCTATGTACTTCGAAAGCACTTAATAAGGCTTAGTGGTGACTAATGAAATGTAAACGAAGAGGGTTACTCAGGCTATCAGAGATTATAACGCAGGATTCAAGGGTAAAGTGTTTCCTTTTCGTGGTGTTAAAGAGCCCACGAGAACCATAGATTACTACAAACATGATTTCCTGGCTAATTAAGAATGGTTATGTTTACCGTCTACTTCTGCACATTTGTAATTCTTGATGCTATGCAATTTGCAATGATGTCAAAAGAAAATAGGAGGAAAAAAGAGTCAAAGCTTAGCAAATCCAACTATAAGATATCTATGTGCACAACAGAGGTGATAAACAGGCAGTTTAGAAAGCAATTCAATTTCAGATGGTACAGATTATTTCATGAATTCTGCCCTACGATCCCCCTTATTTTACCCCCAGGGGCTGGATACATGATTTTGAGAGTGGGTAACCTCCCAGCCATGGGAATGACTACCAATAGTTTGAATCTGACTACAGTGATATCTCGAATAAGCCGGAAAAATTGACGTATGTAGGTGGACACGTTGATGGAAGCCAGGCACAACATAAATTTGGATACGTTGGCATCTCTACCATGGGTTATCTCGCTGACACATCTGGGCCAATCCGGGCTCAGAATTACGAAAAGATGCCTTGCGATAGTAAAATATGAATAGGTGGCAGATTTGTAGCCCGTCATTGAGATAAATAGCCGCAACTTTAATGGGGCTAACTCACACATAGTTGGATTGCAGGCTGGGATTTCTGAAACAATAGTCAAGCAAACCTATGAAGGTCAGCTTCATCTATTATCGCATAGACTACCTAGCGCTAAGAGAGGCAAGACGTCGAAGTTGGTTTGCTAGCCTTATACCATCTGATCATTGTTCCTAAATCGTAGGCCCAGATTTTTTTTACTCCAGTTTCAGGTTTCTTTTTCTTAAAACAGTTCTATACCTCATTTTGCACATGGAACACAGAAATTTAACGGTCTTGGCATTGAAGTCGTCAGCCTGCAGCTTACTTCTTGCGGTTAGGGCTATCTATTCTAGGTAATGCCCGTTAACTTTACGCAAGAATTATTGCTCTGAAGTAGAATCCACTGACCGTGACCACATGAAAGCCATCTAGTACCATTTTTCATAAACGTTTGCGGGTACATCACCTTTTTTCATAAACGTTCCCGAGAACATCACCTACTAGCTCTTTCGAGATGGAAAAGTTCTCCAGGTAAGTGTACCAGTGAGGTAAGGTAAGTCCAGGTAAGTAAGTGTACTTTGTCTTAGTGACTGGTCCCAGTCAGCGATGGCAAGTATGTAGCAGTAAAGCAGCAAAAGGACGCACAGAACTCACATTTTACTTAAGAAGCTCGTTTATCTTCGACAAGCATGGGATGTAAGTTTTAATTGCTTACCCACATAAGATTACCAGCTGCCTAGCGCACTGATGAGCAACTTTGCCAAGAAAAAAAGGACTGAGTGTCCTAAGCTAAACAATTTCTCTCCATCACCATTCGTACATAATTCAGGGTGTATGAGGAAAAAAGTTCTTTCGGCCGAAGTTGAATTGTTTCTCAGTCAGTAGCCAATTCATCTAATAAACAGACCATATTGGACCATATTAAATGAATTTGCAATTAGCCAAGTAACTTGTAATAAGCCGAGATGAGTAGTTTCCCTCAAAACACCCTAATCGGCTATAAAAAATGCCCTTGGAGAAAGGAGTTCGATCTGCTCCAATGGGGAGAAATTAGCGAAGGAGTATTTAAATTATTAGCTGGTTACAACTATTAATTAATTGTTAGCCAGTAATTATTGTCGCTCCTTCTCCTATTCTCATCTACGTACTACGAACACTTATATTAAGAGATGATTTAAATTACGTACCCCTTACTGTCTTCTTACATGTGCCTTGGACAACGTATTTGTAGGCATGATTCTTCTCATTTGTTTTCTAGCTACAAGAATGAAATTATTGCAAAAAATGTTACCAAATTGCTCTTGAGAAACCTGAGAAACTCCATTCGCTGGTAAAATTTTTCCACTCATCTTAGGAAATAAATCTTCTGTTTTGAATAAACGAAACATCTCCTGCTTATAAATGCTATGCTAATCTGAGCACCTCTCGGGCATTTTCGAACACCAGAGCGCAATCCTGGGAATTATCCCACTAGAAATTGAATTACAGGATATGTATAATTACTGTTGAATGCCATGAAAATTACCCTGTACTGTGATCCCACTGACATCAAGTTCACACCTGGATCAATGATTTGACGTTTATGGTAAAACATCAGTAATGTATCAAACATCTGGTGAACTATTTAAATGGCAATTTTGCTCGCCAAATTAAGGGGTAATTAGACGAAGACATAATCATGAACAATGGACTGTTGAATATGGATGAACAGTGGAAAGCCCCTCACTGTAATATTATGGTAATACTGTGGATAAAGTCGAATGGCTAGGGGAAGGAGCGAAACAGCATTGTTCTTACTATTCTGAAGCCTTGGATACAGAGAAATGAATTTCAAGAAACTGGTAAAAAAATAAAAATGAGCAATGGATGTAGGATGTGAGGAGTTTCAATTTATCCGCAAGGGATGAATGGTTCATCTCTTCATCTTATTCCAAGCTTACTCTTACTGTAGTAAAAGATAGAAGGCACCAAAAATAACCTGGCGCTTCAAGGCATGTGAAATGCATAATTGCATCCTCTATTTACATTCACAATTTTACTATACATTTACTTGATTTTCATTGCACGATTTCAGGAAATTAATAAACTGGCACACTAGTCACAATAAGACAGCCAAGATGCAAATAAAAATAGATGGACAACCCATTAGGATGAGCCTGGCCGATTTCCGCAATGCTCATCCTCCCTCCAAATCGCTATCTAGCAATCCAAAGAACAGCCATCTGCAACATGTAACTAGAGAAAACGGTGGAATATGATACACAAGCAAAGACAGCGATAATTACGGAAGATGAGCATTGCGGAAAGCAGTCAGGTTTATCCTAATGCATTGTACATATTGGCTTGATGCACAATTAATGCGGCTTTCTTCGGCGACATCTTTTCTCACCGAGAATTAATGCATCTTAAACGGTTTCTTCGCGAAAATATTCCTCCTTTTGAAAAGCATCAATTTTTGACGAGAATAGCAGTTGAGAAAAATGCCGCATTGATTATGCATCAACCTAATATTACTGTATGCCCACGGTAACTTTTGACCGCTTAATCGGGTAGCAAATCCGCCTTTGCTCAGCTTTTCTCATACCTCATGTTAAACAAGCGAGCTTCTATTCTTGCCCACGTGAGTGGTCACTACAATTTGTGTGATTTCCTCAAAGCAAGATTAAAGAGCACGTAATCTCTGCTGCTCACGGGAACTGGCAGACTTTCTAGGATTTGGGGTCATCAGGAGACTAGGTGGACTTTACAAAATTTTATGTAGTGATATGGAGGCTTATCTGTTATGCTCTTCAAACACATTGTGCTAGCAAAAGAAGTAGTAGAAATAGGATGATACAGCTTAGAAAGTGGATGTTTTATTTATACTACAGTCAGTAAGAGTTAAAAGGTTAAAAATGGCTAAAAAAGAGACCTCTTCGCTGGGTTTCTTTTTCTTGAACCTCAGACGGTATGAGAGTGAACAAAGAAACTATAAGTCCTTTCCGCACCCCCCGGGAACTCTTCAGGAAGGAGTGAGATCTTTTTTTTTAAATATTAAATTGGGTTCAATTAAATGTCGTCTTGAAATCGTTGTCACCTCCAGCCTCTGAGGTATCAGAATTGGAAGGAATTGTGGTGTCAGTGAAAAATATTATTATTATTATTATTCCCTTGTAGATTTGAATGGTTTTGTGCAATCAAAATGGGAATAAATTTTGTGCTATAACAAGAGTATATTCCACAGAAAATCTGAATCCTGAGAACATACTTAAGTATTCCAACACTAATCATCGTCACTAGCTGATAAAAAAATTCATATTCCTCGAAAGAAAGCAATTCTCACTATTGTCAGGCAGGTCTAGGAAGGGGTTCTACTGCAAACTAAGCACTGGCTATATTGGAAAAAACATGCAGTCATCTTTAACTTTATACACAGGCTTGTAATCTAGTGCACTTGCACATGCAAACTTCCTGTTGCATCGCGTTTACGGACAACAGTAAACAAACAAACGAACAAAAACTATACTTACAAAACGAAACCTTGAAAAACCAAGTAGACTTCAAATAGCTTCCAAGATATACTCCACTACCAAGCCAAGCAGATCTTTACGTTGAACTGTACGCTTTTGGCACAACTTTCCGACTGAATCATCACCCTCGTAAGCATAACAGTGCCTCACCGTTCATTACCTGTGATAAGAATCTTCGAAAGAAAGCTACTTCTACTAGCATTCCACTGTCATTTCTCTTCTTAAGAAATAAAATTAAAAATTTGGACATTTTTAAACTACCCTCATGAGCATCTACACGTCGTTCTATCTCAGGTTTCCTTATTTTCCACAAACTATGGATAAATCCCCATCGGTCCAGGCTCTTTCAGAAGAATCCACTTTAACGAAACGCTTACGCAACAACAAGGCTAGCACACTCCACACTTTAAGAGCAGTCTTTAGTGGCTAGCACTAACGCCACTAAGCCCATATGCGAAGCTCTCAAGCGATGCCGGGAATATGGAACAGGTCCACAGGTTCATCAAGTACTTCTTGGCGTATTAGTTAGAGAAAAAGTTGTCTCAGATAAGCGGTACGGGAATGGAGCTCCTTATGAGGTGAAACTACTAACGATTTCATATGTAATACTTACTGGACGAGTTCCAAATTTCTAATTGGAATGGGTAGGCACCGCTACAAGTTGGCTCACATCCAGCATGAGAAAGAATGTCATTCCGCGTCGAGTTAAGCACTGACTGTGCATTGACACTCAGTACGGCCAATGACTGCGATTTTTGAAACCGATTTTTCGCACATATACTGTTCTATGCGATGAAAAGCTGTTATAATCATTTCTAGCGTTACTTTTTCTTTTTCCGAGAAGCACAGGTGTATTATATAAACTCATGAAAAATAGCAGATAAAACTAAATCGCCTGAAATCACTGTTGCTACAGTCTAGTTGAAGGAAACTACAAAATCTTGGATAGATCTTCGCACTTAGCAAAGGTAGGCATACTCATACTTTTTATTCCAAAGGAACCACACAAACCACGAATCAATACCACTTGGAAATATAGGTACAGAAAATATAAGCAAGACTTGAAGAGAAAGTGAACTGGGGGCAAAAAGAGCGAAAATGGATCTAAAACAGGAAAAAAATGAGGGGGCGGGAATTGTACATATAGATGTTGCAATATGACAGGAAAATGATACGCCAAAGAATCCACAAGGGAACAGACCAATACTGGCCAATGTTCATGTAACAACTTGTGAGACATAGGATTAAAAATAGTTGATACTATCCCAAAGGAACGTTAAATTCAATAGAACGCCCCCCCCCTAAAACCATAAAAATGAAGTCCATGAACAGCTCCAGATTTGGTTACAAGAAGGATTTATGTTCGACCCCAAATCAAATCTAATCCTCACCCACCAAATTTAGTCCTGAAAAGATTATTGGAAGGATGGTAGGACTATTTTGGATGGCACACAATTTGGAATGGAAGAAATTTGAGAAATATTCCACTAAGGTCAAATATATTCCACAAATGAATTCAAATGTGTCTTCCTTGCCCGTAGATCCACAAAGCCAGCCTCTTAACGGTCGATCCATTATTCTATGGCGAGTGCCCCATGTCTGTCCAGAAATCCGTCATCAAGCCGACGTCATTCCACGGCGTCTGCGTTTCAATATCTCGTAACAAGTCGTATTCCGGTCCGTCCATACTCGTCTCAGCGTTTCTTACACACGATACATTACTGCAAAGTAGGTGAATCATGAATATTCAAGTGTGTTCAGCAGTTCTTCAGCGTAGGCTGCAAGGCAGTGCTTTCAAAACACTCCTGAGACACTTCTTTCTAGATTAGTAATCGCTTTACAGACAACCTAATAGCGTATATTAAAATAAATATAAAGTTCTAGCGGTAGGATATTCAAATTCAATCAGCCGATTTCAAGTGAGTCAAACTTGTAAATCCTTGAAAAGAAGACAGAAATATAACCCTGGGCGAAAGCAAAGAATGGATTTCCTCAGAAATTTAAATTCCCGAAGTGGTTCCTGGATTATCAACCAAATTGATTGATTTCCGTGTGGTGTCCACGAGATCCAGCCAGAAGCGCATGAGAGGCGATTAGGGGGCGCCCCTAACAAATAAGTCCCTTGTCCTTTCCAAGGGTGAGAAATCCCTACCCTTTTGCGATTCCGGCGTCAGACTACGCGACAAGTCGGCCGAGTAACACCACGTCGCATCACAAGAAGAAAATCATGGGTTGTGCTGTCAAAGGAATTGTAGAGAAAGCTAGGGCGTACCTCGGAGGCGATGCGCTTCACCAATGTAGTCCGGGTGTGCGAAAAATAGGCAAGGACTACTGGCCCTCAAAGGCCAATCAAGCAAGTGGAAGGATCGCACGATCCGTCTAGCATCGATAAATGTCGGGATGTTGACAGGGAGAAGCTGTGAACTGGCTGATACGTTGAAGAAGTGCAAGTCGACATCGCTTGTGTACAGGAAGCGAAGTGGAAAGGAGCGAAGGCGCGCGATATTGACGATGGTTATAGGGTCATATACTATGGCACAACATCTGGGCGAAATGGAGTTAAAATCATCGTCAGCGACGCCTACCGAAACTTCGTCACCGGCGTTCCACGCAACTCCGACCGTCTCATGTCTATCAAGATCACCAAAGGAGCCAACACATTGCGAGTTGTATGTGCGTACGCGCAGTGCGGATATACTGACGACATAAAGGAGTATTTGTACCGCGATCTTGAAGCGCTCACGCAGGAGTTCGGAGAAAATGAAAGTCTAATAATCGGCAGTGACCTCAATGGACATGTCCGATCTAGTAAATATGGCTATGAGAGGTGGCACGGCGGTCGAGGCTATGGCACACGAAACGAACAGGAGAAAATGCTCCTCAATAACACTGAAGCTGCGGATTCGGCCGTGGTGAACACGTTCTTCGAGAAAAAAGATGAACATCTCATTACATATCGCAGTGGAGTCGACGCAAATTGACTACATGCTAGTGCGAGGCAAGGAGCTGAAGGATATCATTATGCCAAAGTGATACCCTCGGATAGTATAGCGCCACAACATCGTCTTCTTGTCATGGATATGCGCCTTCAACATCGGCGCCCTGCGCGACCGGTGGTTTCGCTGCAGCGAATCAAATGGTGGAAAATGACGGAGCATGAGGCAGAATTGCAAGCTGTGATCAAGGCTGCAGTAAGTACTGCACTTTCAGGAGACGCCAACACGAAATGATCGCGGGTGGAACGAGCAATCACCGAATAACCTTCTCGGAATCACTAAACCAGGGAGAACGTTCATCGACAAGCAGACGTCGTGGTGCTCAGAGGAGGTCCAAGGCATTCTTAAGAGGAAGAAGGACGGGTACATGAAGTGGCTAGGGATGAGATGTGTGTTGGGACCAGTGCTACCGATCCAGGAAGAGGAAGTTGCAGGTGCACTGGCAATGATGAGGAATGGAAGATCGCCCGGGCCAGATAATCTGGAATCCGAGATCTGGAAACGAAAACAGAGTATCTGGAACGCGGAGAACAAACGCCCGGTACGATTTCCATCGATAGTGAGGAATTTCCGGAGGTCTCCGTGTTTAAGTACCTCGGATCCCGTATCTCAGCAAACGGTAGCACATTGACGGAAGCTGAATGTAGAGCGAACGCTATGGAGCAAGTGGAGGTAGGTAACTTGTCTAATGTGAGGTCCCGTTGAAGCTGAAGTCAAAGATTTATCGCACAGTAGTCCGACCTGTTGCGCTGTATGGAGCGGAATGCTGGCCGACCACTTTGAAGCATGAGCAGACCCTCGACACACTGGAAATGAGAATGCTTCGCCGGACTCACTGAATTGCTGACAGGGTGCGAAATGGGTTCGCTCACTGTTTGGAGTAGCACCCATTACGGCAAAGATGCGAGAGGCTCAGCTACGTTGGTACGGTCACGTACTGAGAAGTGACGACAGCTCAGTCGCCATATCAGCAATGAACATCACCGTGGAAGGACGTATACCGAGAGGAAGACCAAAGACTCGGTGGCTAGACAGGATTGAAGATGATATGCTGTTTCTCAAGCTTACTGTGGATGATGTTTACGACCGAAGGAAATGGTACAATCGCACAAGAAACGCCGACCCCTGATGCTCGGAAACAGGCTAATAAGAAGAAGAAGAAGGAGAAGTCCACGTGATCCAGCCGGCTGCGGCGAAATCTACCAAAAATTGGCCGAACTCAACCAAAAATCGGCCAAAATTTAGCAAAAAGGTCCGGTTCTCGGCAACAAATGTATATTTGATCCTAACAATATTATAGTAATCCTCTTAACAAATAAATAAATAACAGTAATAATAAATTAATAAATGATAGTAATAGTAATAAATGAAAGAAAAAACTGCTCAATGCTCACTAACAAGGTTTGAAGTCGAAATCCGGCTCATCGCTCCTAACACACATGGCCCTCGTGGCTACGCATCCTGACCCCAAATGTTTTAGCCAAGGCTAACACGCTTTCATCACAAACCACCAAAATAGCATGTTGCTGAGAAACTAGCACATAACTAGCAAAAAATGCGCCACCACCATTTCTGAAATAGCCCGCTAAATAAAGATATCACGCCATTAATTCCTTTGTTAGGCTAAAATAACGCGGCACACAAGCTAAACACGAGCCGGTTTGAGGCTTCTATTTGAGGCTGTGAACAATCAGTTCCAAGGGGGTATGCTAGCCTTATTCTCCTCCTAATAGTCCTTTCCCTATATCGCTACCTCTAGACTCTCAGTGGGGTCCTCCTTCCCCATCCAAAACGAGAACCAACCTCTGGAACACCTTCTCATCAACCATCGTACCAAATGTCCTCGCAAGTGGCGCAGGTGTAGGAACCACTTGTGCACCGCCAGCGTAGACCTCATCCAGATATTGGCCACTGGTACTTGTTGTACGATGGCGTACTTGTGCCTCAGGGACGAGTTCATCACTGTAGACGTACTGTAGATCCTGAACAGTACAACTTGTTTAGTGTAGCAAATAGTTGTAATACCGTAGCAACCAGTACCTGCTCAGCTGGTTGCTGCGAAGCATAGCAAAACGTAGAGCTCTGCGCAAAATCCAACAACGGCTGTTCTGTGCTTGATGAGGCGTTCGCCGTAGCAGCCGCGGCGGCCGCATTCGGCTGGTAGAAAAACGGCGGACCGGCCGAGTTAGCCTGCGCACAAAAGTCGAAACACGAGGGCTGGTCCTGAACGGAAACATTGTTCTAGCATTTTCACGATTTTTCTCAAAACTTAACGTACCATTCCCACAGCTACAGTAGCCTTCTCAATCGCTGGACCAAAATCAAACGGCTGGACCTGTACGGCTGCTTCGTTAGTCGAGCGGAAAACTCTGGAACAGTCCAGGTTAGAATGCACCAGAAGGGAGAAATTATAATAATACAGTGGGGTCACCACATAGGCCTACGCCCAGTGGAGTATACTCGATTTCTCGGGATTGATGATGAGGAAGTAGAAATTACCTCTTGATAGCATCGACGGTAGCGGCAATATTCTCCGTAGGCACCACCAAAATCACAGGCTGAATAATTGGCTGGCTGAAATAAAACCAAAAATAAAAAGTATAAATATGGATAATAACTCAAATAAACATAGTTATTAGTTATTCTGCCAGTCATTTCGCCTCGCGAAGGTAATGGACGGAACGTTGGGCCATTTTTTACCCAAACTGATAGTTGATCCATCTGGATTCGGAGTATGATGATTCGCAGTCTTCCCACTGTGGTAGGATCACGAAGAAAATGCTATTGTTCCCCCCCCCCCCCTCACCCCGCTCGATCCCCCCAAACTGCTCAAAAATACCAGTTATCACAATAGAGTTGTGTATGTCCACCAAGGCACGGATGCATTATTGAGATCACCCCTGGTAAACGTGTTAACCTATCCAGATTTACCCTTCACCTTGCACCAATCATGTCAAGGGCTGCGAATTCACTTGTTTTCAAATAAACTGGATTTCTTCGGAACATCTGAGGCGTTTCATTTCAACCTTCGGTTTTTAAGCACCCCTTCAAACCGAAAAAAAAACTATTTGATTTATAGTAACGTTAACATTCCATTTCTACACTTTACTACCAGCAGTTCTCCTGGTGAAAATGAATGTACTGTGCCCAAGCGACCTGTCTCGTCCAGCAAGCACTAACAAGTAGTGGTAATGCCAGAAAAATCGTCTGGTCTAGATGGACGAGGAATTTCCCGGGATACGCATTTAGGCAAAATACAGTGAAGTGGCATTACCTTCTGATCTCCGAGACTTCCTGTGGATGCTTCCCACGAGCCTCATTTCGCATACGACCAGACTTTTTCGATTGCTTCTTGCTTGGCGGCGATTCGGTCCTGGAAGTCGACGGCTGCTGGAAGTCCTCTGACAACGCAGCTGCATCTGAAATGAAATTTGATGGTATTTCTTCTGAAATCCGAAAAAAAAATCAACACTTTGTCGTAACTGAACATTAAGTAGCAGCCACAGTGAACAAATGAATTTTACCATATAGAAGAGTTATGCATTTTTCTTCAATAAGGACGGTGTAACCATCAATAAATCTAGGGAAAATGTCCGTAAATTCCTGATAATGAAAAGAATGTCTCATTTTCACTCATTTGTTCAGAGAAACGCTATCAAAAAAAGAGTGGTCAGTGCTTAGGAGAACACAAGTTGTAAATTATCACAACGCGTAAGTACGTTGAAAACTTTACCCTCCACCTATCCCACCATATCGGAACCGATGGGGAAATCAAGAACCATCAGAGAATGTCGGGTTACCAAAAATGAGGCTGTCCAAGGCTGCAGTCCTGCAGCTAAGCACCTACTCTAGCCGGAAAAAAATCTGGAAAATTAAGACGCAGTGTCAAGCAATGAGGGGTTTCAGATATATTCTGCCTGGATAAATTCACTATAACAGGCACAACCTAACTTTAGGTTAAAATGTGGGTAAGTTACAGCAGGTGATGACGCTTCCACTACCCCCTCTGGTCTCGGATGTATTAGTGGAAAGATGGGTATTCTTATAGCCATGGGTACAGACAACGTCATGTTGATAGGTGCCAAGAAAAGGATAAATTCGTGTGCGTCTACTCGTTTAGCACGGGTAATCTCAAAGATTAATCCGAACCCTGGTAGAACAAATATCGGAGGCTACATTTGGCAGCGTTGAATATCTCGGTATAAAGCCTGCATCGCTTGCTAGACCTTCACTGCCAGCTGATCAGACCACCCTCCTCTACACTTCAGCAACTATCGCACATGTAACCGAATGACTGGCACAGGAAAATACGTTCTTTTTGCAGTGTGCATCAAAGACTACCCCATATACCACTCCAATCGAGGAATCTTCAACTATCTTCCTCACCAGCCACCTAGGAAACTAGCCATCCAGAATAGAGAGAGATGAGATTTGGCAAAAATGCTGTTGCAGGCGTGGCCATAAAGCAGACCCTTAACAAGCGTGAAGTTGGTGTTGAAAAAGGTGAGATAAGCTGAATGGGTGAAGAAAAACAAGCGAAAACAAGCATATTCAGCCCTCTGGTTCTGCCAGATGTTAATCCTGTTTTTGAGTGGGAAGATAAGTGGGACGGTTCGATCAGGCAGTGCCAACCTCAAGCAAAACAAACGTTAGAGTATTCACTGCGCACTTTGGAGTAAATTAACATGATGGAGTAAATTATCATAAACAATGACCAGGAGATAATGAATAACTCTCTTAAAAAAAACCACGCTTTTAATGTAGTTTTTCAAGTTTTCCACTCATTTTTCAAGTTTTTCACCCAAAAAAAGTATAATGAAGTTGAGCGAATAGTTTAAGAAAGTCTGAAAAAGAGATACTTATTTACAAGGAATGGATTGCGCTCGTACCGTTCCTTAGAGAAACGCTGGTGGAATCTCACAAGGGAAGTGCAACAGGCCAGACTCGCAAATCGGAATGAAACCTATCTGGCTTGAATCTTTGTTGGAGAGGGTGTTACAGTATATATTTTGTTACTGCCCTCGGCTTCAAAAAACAAAAATCCCACCACAGTACTATATGCGTTGCAGCACTAGTTCGTCAGCGACGAGGTGGCCGAGTGGAGAGGATGCGGACTGATAGGCAGGAGGTCGAGGGTTTGGATCCCGTCATTGACACTCGTTTTGCATTTTTGTTTTTTATTCCTCCTATGTTATTGAAATCAATTTTGGAGGGCTAGAAGACAACACTTGTCTTTACTGACGTACTAGCTATAGAATAACTACTATGCTATGAACGTAGTTTAGTGATCGTACAGCTTTCCCTCGAGTCGCTAGAAAATTGTAAAATTTTCATTCAAAACAAAAAAAGGATGGTCAATGAGAAAGCATTTACTGGCAGCAACGGTGCACACAGACAATGAAGTATGTGTCCGTCGTGAAAAGTGACTGCTACTTTATAGCTAATCGAGGGAGAAAAGCAGGTTTTATATAACGTAGTTATTCCGTGCCTAGTGCGTCAGTAAGGATAAGTATTATCTTCTAACCTTTTAAATTTGATTTCAACAACACAGGGGAATAAAAAAATGAGAGAGCAAAACAGGTAGGTGCGCATGACGGGGTTCAAACTCTCGAGCTGACAGTGCAGCATCCTCCCCACTCGGCCACATCGTCGCTGACGGACGAGTGCTGCAGCGCATATGGTACTGTGGTGGGATTTTTGTTTTTTGGAATCGAGGGCAATAATGAAATATATACTGTAACACCCTCTCCAACAAAGATTCAAGCCAGATAGGTTTCATCCCGATTTTCGAATATGGCCTCTTGCACTTCCCTTGTCAGATGATTTTGTGCTTATGTTTGCGAAAAAAAAAATGAAAATATTGCTCAAAAATGAGCTAAGACAACAGAACATCCCTGAATTAAAAATGAATGAAATCAAACTCTGATGAGAATAGTGCGCGGGCAAAGAGTTGATCAAACTTAGCTATGGAGTCCACTTTCAGGGGCAAAGAAGCGGATCCGATGAAACAGAGAGTCGAATAACGGGCAAATCTACTTGTACGGGTTTCGTGAGCCTTCACTGTAGAATATGGCACCTTCCCCCAACAGACACAGTCGACAGTGGATTTTTCCCAGCGTGAAGTTGTGGACTCTTCTCAATTTGGGGATTTTTCTGGAATTTCTTTCATCTTCGCACAGCGATATGATGCAAACCGTGCTGGAAGCTCAGATATCCGAGCAGCAAAAACAGATCCAGGATCATGAATGCTGCCACCATGAATTTGATGAGAATCATTCACGGCTAGTCAGTATTCTGGATTATTTTGGCGATTAAGCGGAAGATAGAGATTATTTGCAGATTAGTGCCAAGTCGATTATTTTCGAGACAAGAAAAAAACTCATCGCTGTGACCATAGAAAACTGGAATACTTCCCCTTTGGGTATTCCACATAAGGAATTAGCCACTGCCTAAATAAGTTACCAAAAGATTCTGTGGGGAGGGTTTCCATTGCCACCATCCTTTCCTTAGGTAAAACTATACGCTTACTTGCTCCATTTAATCATTCCGTACGGCCATAGCTTCATGCCTGACGACAATTCTGGGCTGGGATTCACAAAACCATAACCAAGTGAAACCAGGGCTCTGATGCGTCACTAAAGTTACTCATGGTAAACGTGTCAGTTCACCCTTAACCGGGCACCCATCTACATCCCCAGCCCCAAAACACCGTTCTTGGATATTGTCTGTGTTATGCTTGCGTAAGCGTGAGATTGAAGCACATGCACAAATCCCAATTAATTTACTCATTTCCTGGACGGACGCATCATTCAGACCATACATGGTAAAAGTGTCAACATACCCAATTTCATTGTTCACCAGCCATCCATCAATATGCTTACCCACGCGTGACGCTGTCTATACCCAACTACTACCGTTGGGTAATTATGCCCATGGATGCGAAATTACCCGTCCTTTCAATGATGCATCCAGGCCCAGGCTAGCAAACCTTCTTTTTCCTGCCTGTACGTCCTTACATCACATAGACTATACGATAACCAATCAAGTTACACATCACTGGTCATCATCGCTCGAGAATCCAAGCCCTGGGATACCTAACCTTAGAACCATAGGTTTTTCCATCATATCTAGATGGGCTATTCTAGTAAACGCTTTCAATTAAAAATGAAAACGCACAGGAGAGATAGTTTACTTCCTTCGAAATGATCCAGAAACAATTGGAATTTCACTATGTATGGTCGCTTCTCAGTCGAGCTACACAAATTCCTCCAAACGACCTTTCAAAAATTCGTTCACACCTACGTCCTTGTTTCACTTTCTCTCCCGCTGATGCCAACGCTGCCTCGAATAACTGGAATTAAACGCCGTTGTTTGCCGTTTCGTGAAATTTTTTGTAAAGTGCGCATGGCCTTGTGCGGCTTATCGGGTGGTTTACAGGGTCACAACACACACCCGCACACCTGGACGCCCCGCCCAGCGACCATATATAAATACTACGGATTGTCTATGCCAACAACAGTTCTCAGCAATGAGTGCTAAGTTCTTCGTCACCGTCGCTTCCGGCGCTTCGGCTCTGGTGATCGTCGCCAGTTTGATCTGTGTTGGAATGCTCTTCCAGGACATCAACAATTTGTACGATGACGTCATGGATGATATGCAGGAATTCAAGGTAAGGCTACTGCATGATGTCTCCAACGATCCATTCATCAACATTTTTGTGATTTTTGAGTCGATGAAATCCTATCAATTACCTAATAGAACCCTTGTCGCCTTTTTTTATGGTGGCGGGGTGGCCCAGTTCTCTTTTATTTCCTCCTAAAAACTCGTCGGAATGGAAAATATGATGCGAATTTCGAGATCTCTTCCGAAAACTCAGAATTTCAGATGCTCGCCAATGAAGCCTGGAAGGAAATGGTCATCCCATCCGCCGCCTCCAAGCGTTCCGAAGTTGGAACAATCTTCGGACGTGACAAGCGTAACGCTGGACAATGCAACTGCGGAGCACAGCCCAACAACTGCCCACCTGGACCACCTGGACCACCTGGTCAGCCAGGAGAGGCTGGATTGGACGGAGCTAACGGAGAACCTGGACGCCCCGGAACCCCAGGAATTTCCTTGTTCAGCCCCAAGGAACAGGTCGGATGCATTCAGTGCCCTGCCGGACCACCCGGACCACCTGGACCCGACGGACCAGCCGGACCTGCTGGACCCGAAGGACAACCTGGCGCACCAGGAGCACCTGGGCAGGATGGACTACCCGGAGCCGCTGGACCACTTGGAGATGCTGGAGCACCAGGAGAGCCTGGAGTTCCCGGACAACCTGGTGCCCCCGGACAGAACGGTCAACGAGGACATGGTGCCCCAGGAGGACCCGGACCTGCTGGACCACAAGGACCACAAGGACAGCCTGGAGCCCCGGGACAGCCTGGTGCACCTGGACTACCTGGCTCACAAGGACCCGCTGGACCAGCCGGACAGGACGGACAGCCCGGAGCTCCCGGAACCGACGGACAGCCTGGAGGACCTGGTCTCCCCGGATCCGATGCCGCCTACTGCCCATGCCCACCACGTACCGCCAACGTCGAGACTGCACCACAGTCTCAGGGCGGATACAGACGTCGTTTCTCCAAGATCTAAGTGGTTTATGCGTACAAGGGATGTTCATCTGAACAAGACACCTCACTTGATAGAAAAAATAAACATTTTGGCAGCAATGTTGTGTAATTTGTGTATATTCAATCGGATCTTCCTCTTCATCCGCACAGAAAAAATGAAAATTCGAAGGTTGGTGGCCAAAGAGTCACTGGACTGCAAAAAGTTGGCACACGTCCAAACCGGGAAGTCACTAAGTTTTTGCAATTATGTGTTGATTAAAGCATAGTTTGTACAGCTGCACACAGTATCATCAAGACTGTTTGGAAGTTGTGCTCGAATGATTGGATTAGCCAAACTAATCATAATAACCAAAGGCAGCATGTATAATTGAAATTACCTAGGGTAAACGTCAAAATCCATACCTAGGGTAAACGTCAAAATCCACCCATCATTAACACTAGCGTCAACACGTCTATCCTGGCTAATCCCAACCACTCGGGCGTAGGTGAAGAAATCTTGGTGGTCATAATGACACAGGTCCTTTCCGAAAACAACAACAAACTAATTTTTATAATAAGTTCCAGACTAAGTGGGTCACTTCCCGGTAACCATCGATTTTTCAATCAAATATTTTTATCGTTGCATCCTCAGGATTTATGCCTAGGCGGAACCCATACTGTCTAGCGCTGGTCAGCCTTAAATCCACCCGTTTCTTTCTAGATTCCATCTCCAGCCAGCCGGAATACTTAATGGTTCTTAATGAGTTTACAAAAACACACGCACGTATGTCCACTAGATCAGCACAGCAAATTGTGTTCACCTATGCGTTCTTCCATCTCAAAACAACCGGATCATGACGAACATGTTCCTTGTTGGGGAGGCAGGAGGGGGCGTTCCTCGGCTGGAATGGCTGCTGCAATCCACGACGAAAAAAGCTGGAGGCGCGATTAGAAACAAGCGTACACGCCCATGCTTAGTGCAGTATAAATAAGAAGGCGTTCGCGACGCGAACAGGTGACTCCACGATGAGCGCCCGAGTCTTAGTTACGCTTGCGTCTGGAGCGTCCGCTGTTGTCATCTTCATATGCCTTATTTGTGTTGGAGTGCTTCTACAAGACATCAACAACCTCTACGACGATGTCATGGATGACATGAAGCAGTTCAAGGTGAAAGTTTTCCAGAGAATTCGTTCAAACACCGAGTAAATATTTACCCTGGAAAAGTCCTCCCTTTTCAGTTCCTCGCCAATGAAGCCTGGCGAGACATGGTTCTACCCTACGGTGGCTCCTCACGTCGTCAAGAGTTCGGCACCATTTTCGGAAGAACCAAAAGAGCTGCTGATAACGTGATCTGCGCTTGCGACGTAACCGACCACGTCTGCCCTCCCGGTCCCCCCGGCCCGAGTGGAGCTCCAGGACAGCCAGGTGATGATGCACCTAATGGAGAACCCGGACGCCCCGGCACCCCTGGAATCAGCATCATCAACACCCACGTTCCCACTGGATGCATACAATGTCCAGCTGGACCTCCAGGACCTCAAGGCCTTGACGGCCCGGAGGGACCTAGAGGACCAGAGGGTATGCCTGGAATACCCGGACGGCCTGGCCTCGACGGCAGACCTGGAGAACCTGGACCGCAGGGAGACGCTGGAGAACCTGGACCAAAAGGTTTCGATGGAATGCCGGGAGTGCCCGGCCGACATGGACAACGTGGACGTGGATTACCTGGACCTGCAGGACTTCCTGGAATGGCTGGTAACCCCGGTAACCCAGGCAACAACGGTCCGGATGGTGCACCTGGAGCGCCTGGCCGACCAGGTGAGCCGGGTCGTGCCGGAAGCAACGGGCTCGACGGTCCACCCGGTGTACCAGGAATGCAAGGCGAAGCAGGACTTCCTGGCTCTGACGCTGCCTATTGTCCTTGCCCACCACGTACGGCAAACGTAGAAGTGCCGGAACCGACTACGGAGCCCGCACAGGCCTACAAGCGTCGAGTCGCAAGAATCTGAGCGCTACTCATGGAGTAACCGCATCGAAAATGTAGATTTTTGGGTCTTGAAAAATAGTAGTTGGTGAAGTAAAGCGGTTTTCACGGCAAAGTGTTTGCAAATACATTCAAATATTTTCTTCTACTAACAGTGTAAGTCGCCATGGCCCTCAGAGAACCATGAAAATTTGAGCGAGATGCACCTGTCCATCATTAGAACATGCAACTTTTGCACCTATGACCTTGAAACCTCAATCTGCTCGTCAGCGCGCTCAAAAAAGGTCAAAACACCCAGAAAAAAAAGCCCAATTCATCTACAAGATTTCCGACATTATTGCAACAATATGAACAAGGATTTCTCAAAATCGTCCATAGAACTCGGCCCATCCAAAAGCAAAAACACGAATCGTCCACTCAACGGCTCTCCTCTCAATTGATGATAAATCGTACAGTTCCTGTTTAAATTCAATCCGGTTCTTATCGAAGAAAAAACACGCGTTCCTGAACGCAGCGAAAGTGCAAAATTGGGTCAAAGGAGTACATGTGCTATCAGGCTTAACAATTGGTTGCACTCTACAAAGCTGGTTGTTAACGGATATACACTAGAGCCTAAGTGTATTACACCAGTCCAAAGATGAATGGATAATTATTTTGAAGGAAGGAAAAGATTATGTAGGAAATAAGTAAGATTCGAAAAAAAACACTAAACATTCTCAAGGATACATACGATAAATATGTATAAAGGTAATGCAAATGTGATGCATTACCTAACCTAAACTTCAATTTCCTCAGTTCCCATAAATTTTTTAACCATCTTCGCTACAATCTTCTGAGAAAAATGAGGTGTTGATTCAGATTAATGACAAAATGGCCTATTTTCTCCACAAGATGTTTTTGCTGTACTTTCCTTTGCTGCTGAAAGACCAGAACAAGGTTAAGTGATCAAATTTACAAGTAAAAAAATCTCTATTTTATTGCATATCAAGAATATTGACAGCATTACTAATCCTACTTCAATATCAGAACAGCTCTTAGTATATCATAAAAATATCCTCCGTCGAAACGGTTGCCTTTTGTTCGTGATTTTTGAAAACTCTTTTTTCTTACATTTTTGGGCTCTCCGGTAAGCCAACTTTCTTTATAAGAAGAAGAATTACAGGGTAAGACTACATAGTACAGCAAATTACTCGCTCGAAATAGAATTTAGAATAGCTCTTTTATAAATCGAAATGAAGCGATACAAACGAGGAACAATCAAGTTGATGATAGCGGTGAATTTGGACTTGGAAAGCGGAAAGGATACTTCGACCCTCATCACATCCTAAATTTCGTCTGAATAGCTCAAACCTTATTCGAGTTACAGTGAAAAGTTTCGCTTTCAAAATGCCATTGATCATATCTTACTGACCGCTAGTGTACCTGTTAGCAATGAATCTTGCTTAGTGAAAATAACGAAAACAGCTCGGCCAAATATAATTAAAAACCCAACGATAAACCAAATTCCACGCGTTTGAGAACGAGTTCCCCAACGACAAATTGTCGTCTTGGTGCTTCTTTGTATCGCACAACTCATACATCGATGCGCCATAGCCAACGGAATATCCTCGAGTGGCTGGCCGGTCGGGTTTCCGATGTGTGTATCCTGGTGTTTAGCAGTGGAACGCGGATATGCCACCACTGTTCCGGAACGGCTGTACATGATTACTTCGTAGGAGTGATGAAAAAAACAGCTCTCTATCCTAGGAAGGACATGACCTTTGCGAAAGAAAAACTAACAAAGGTGACGTGTTCTAGGTCATCTTCATAGCATAGCGATTATGAATTGGTGCATTTTTTCAGCACTTCCAATGAATTATTTATTTTGGCCCAGTTAGCATAGAATGTACACACTACTATGCTTATTTACTGATTAGTCATGATTATTACTGATTACTTACTCATTGATTATGATCATTAATGGATAATTACTACAAGCACTTTTCTGAACTGCCACGCTACTTTAAGATTCAGCAGTAAGAATACAGTAAAGTATACTATTGGTACTCCTATTCATTTGCAATAGTAATCGCAGGTCGTTTGTAGCACATCTAACACAAGCAGGATATTGTAGCTAACTAAAAGCGTACGGAAGACAGCAGTAAGGTTCCTTTGCTGCCCTGGTAATGCATGGATAGAACGTGCATCCTCGAGCAGACACATTTTCGAGCTTACGGTTCTTATGCTTACGACCCATTCATGCTAGCAAATGAATGACTGGAAACATCTTCCCAAATGAGCCGTCCGAACAAGCCAAAAAGCGCGAGCGAAGCGCGTTGTGGTCAGAAACATTATCCCAAAATACCTCGAATTAATATAAAACACTTCGTCTGTGAAGCTCCAGTCTGAGAAGTTTATAGAGGCATGGCAGACCAGCGCTATCTGCACTATGTATGGATGCATCAAATCTATAATATAATATAATATTATCCTTCCACATACAGCCAACTTATGACAGGGCTGACACAATCCTCAAAGACATGCCTTCCTTGATTTTGTCCCATTTTTATTTAAGAGGAGTTAATAGCAGAGGCTGTAACAAAAAGCGGCGCTTTTTCTCATAAAGTCAAGCGGAGACAAGCAAACACACAACAAAAGTGCAGAAAAAACCCGTTTCACTGCGTTTTTTGGCGATTTTTTTCATGGGAAAATATGCTTTACAGAAAACCGCTGTGAAAGTCTCTCAAATCAGGTTCAGGTTGAGAAGGGGAAAGCGAGAACTATGTAGAGATGAACGGAGCGTCATTTTAGTCATTTCGAGAGAAAATTTGATTTTTTAAACCGAACTCAGTTCGAGAGAACCCCTTCGTAATGCGATTTCTACTAGTGTTTATAGTTGAAGTAAAATCGTCGAGAATAAAACAGACTACTAGCCTTATATCCTTGCTAATCATCACAAAGCGATTCCCCTCAGCAGCACTCCCAGTAGGGATCAGCGAAAAATTGAATTCAATAAAAAATTAAAATTTCAGTTTGTGATTCTAAGTGCCAGGCCTCAATTACACCGTCATTTCGGTAAAGTTGAAAATACTCAAAAAAAACCCGCTCGTTCCTGGCTTCAATGTTCCCAATATGTCAGAAAGTTTCAATAAATTATGAGGTCCAATGAACAGCACTGCTTAAACCTAAACATATATGCGTTCAAACTTCCTGGACACTTCTCAAACCGGTTTAGTGCTTGCTTTCAACGTTCTAACCCAAATAATAATACAGCAACATTACGAAGCAACTTCCTAGAGCCCTAATTAGAACAACGTCTAACAGGACTAGCTATTCCGGTCTAGCTAAGTGAAATGATGCATCACATCGTTACCGTCACATAGCGTGAGGAACAACGACGGACATTAAATTCGAAAAGGTCGTTCGGACTCGTTTTCGAAACGCAGCGCAGCTATCAGATAACAAAAACACCGGCCGGCCGGACGTAACGCAACGGCTGCGCTACAATCGCCTTTGCGCAGGCGAATCGAGGGAGGTTTTGCGCGGGTCTGTTTGGATCCTACTGATCAAAACGGTAATCCTAACAGAGCTTTAGTGGATACTACTCGCGCCTCCGTGCATAAAACAGAATCGTGAGACGGAATCGAACGCTGATTTGTTAACAGATTCCTAAGTTTCCTCTCCCTTTAACTGAAAATCTCAAATATTCTTTTCTTCAGCTTTTTTGCTACCTCATTTTTACCCCATTTTTACCCCTCCCAAGAGTGCTTGCATTCCCATCTTGATTACGGTAAATAAAATAACTCTTACTTTTTTGCAACAAGCTCTGCAAAGGTGTTTTATTTATGTTATTCCATTTCTTTTATCATAATCTTTGTCTTGCCTCCTAAAAGCAGCAGAGGATGTCCAAATATCTTCCTCAAAGAAAGCGCATATAATGTAATTCCTAGGAAAACACATACTCATCGATAGCGTCGTTATGAATATCTTCCGAAGATCAAAGTTAAGAATAAAAGTTGGAAACAGCTTTTGTATCAAGTCATTATCTATCCACTCCTTCGCGTGTTCCTTTTCATCCCGAAGACAACCGGATCTATTGGGGGGATTACAATACGTCTTCCGCATTTCTGGAAAGGGGTAGGGGAAGGGGACCATCAGATCCATCTATCCTACAGAACTACGATGATACTTCCGGCCTACGTCACTTTTAGGATAGTCAGCGCAGAGAAATGCCAAATACTGCAGAAACTTGCCTTCACGACTTCATTTTTGAACTTAGATGAAACGATATTTTAGCCGTATGACTCATATGAGATGCCCTTCATGGGCACCTCCCCTCTTTGTATGTTGTATCGTGAAAAATTACAGCAGACACCACCAGAGTGGATCCGCTGGCAGGTCCCACATCAGCTGCTTGATTGGTGTGGAGAAAAAAAACGAAAGGAGCGGTCGCAAATGAAAACGGTGACATCACTTAAGTGTGCAGATGCTCAGACAATCGGAGTACAATGTTACAGATAGTGAGGGCGCGTCACTTGCACAGGATGTCCTCATAGTTTGATTTTTTCTGATCACCTAACAATCCACATATGTACATATAGGCCTCAGGAATGCCTATGTAATGTAAAAGAACTAGCTTTGCTCATACATGTGACTCGCTCCAGTTCAGTGGCACCGGATAGTTTTTCTCAGAATTTCCAGAGAGAATCACCACTGACATCTCAAATGTTAGAGAAACAGTAGTCGTTAAAAAAAAGGAAAAGGAGTCGTCATAAAAGGCAGTAGACATTGGCATGAAGGAACCCCTCTTTCGGAACATTCTTCTAATAATTATCTAGATTCGTATGGAAATACCTCAAAGAGAGACTCACGCTTCGTATGTTTCTTCCGACGATCGCCCAATAAACAACGTTTCTTCTGATGGTAGTGCAAGTCCTTCTGGAGTGCAAATGCCGAGCCGCACTTACACAAGATGCTTTTTGGGGTGTGTGCCTGAAGTATTCAAGGCTGAAACTGCTGCAATACTTCTTTGGGAGTATAGTAGCATCTGTGGAATAACATTGACGAATGTGTTTTCGATTTTCTGGGTTGCAGCTCAAAGTAGCAAAAGAAACTGAGAAAAGGAAACCCAGGGTTGTATCAAATGAAAAGCTATACTATTTCCAAAATTGAATTAATATATTCGATTAGCCACAGAAACCGCCCAAATTCCTATAGTCGTCTAACGCTTGTGCTTAATTTTTGCCGACTTTGGACGAAAACTGAGAAGATACACATCGTAGGCACAGCGGCGGCGGCAATATGGCTCCAATCCCTCTCGAAGAAGGCAGTTAAACCAACACTAACCACAAGTATGTTGGTGTTCATGTCATAGTAATTATTAATCTCACTGTACAACACCGTAGAAGCACTATGCTGTCAGCTCTCCAAGTCGGTGCACAAAAATAGAATAATTAAAAAGAGGCCTGCTTGGCGAATAGATGAGAACTGGTCCCCAATCTGAACTATTCTTGCCAACAATTTCTCGTACCATAGCTCTCTTTAGTTGTCAATTTTTCACCGATTTCCGATCATTTGAAAATTTAATCTGGCGAAAATGATGTCCCAAAATTGATGAAGTGTTTGCTAACTCCATCTTCTAACAAGTGAACCTCGACCTGGTCGCTGTTACAAATATTTCTCAAGCTGCTTCCAGCTGTTGGTATGTTTATCTCTGGCAAGCGAAATACTGCACATCTTCCTGGATCAGCCACTGCCGCTATGCTTTTGTGCGCTGCCCTATCTCAAGGGTACCCACCCAAATCAAAAAAGTAGAAACTTCTACCCGAAAATAATGCTGTTTCAGATTCCTCATCCCGTCGAAGCTGAGCGACTTCTTACGACACGCGTCCGCTGGGCAGTGATAGATGTAAGTGCGAGCTGAAAAAAAGCAAGCATCCAGTGTATTCACAAATACCCAAATGCAAGGAAAGACTCCTGCGACCAACCGTGACCATCTCGAACTTTCTCGAAAATTCTCCTGTCTCCTTCACAGGATAGGATTCCATGGGTCTTCACGGTATGCAAACGACGCGCAGATATATTCGAGAAGCTGAACTCAACCTACTACAACCTGGCGTTACAATCGCAAAAAACTCTATGATTAATTTTCAGAATCACATCGAAATCCTAGCTGGCTAACCTCTTTCCACATAGATGGCAAATAAGCTCGCCTTCATTCCGCACAATTTCCTCTTTAGTGGGGAACACATCCACCACATACGGCATAGCAGCTACCAAACCAGAATTATTGACCAACACCTCTCAAAGCATGACAGATACAAAGATACACATTGGTGAAACAACGCTCAGAACCATAGTAAAAACACAAGTCGTAGCAATTCTTCATTTCTACGGAAATACCTGAACAAAATATGAGAAATCAACAAGGGCATGATATGTACACATATGATGTTTAAAATTATAACTAGAATTCGGCCTACCTTGCGGACCAGAAAGATACCACAAAATTCAACCAACAAAGAAAGAGAGAAAGGCAGATTAAAGGATAAAAACTGCAGCCCCAAAAGTACCTGAAGAGGCTACAGAAGGCATATTAAGCCCATTTCGGCTTGAACCTATCAAAAAGACTGCATTTTTGTAAATTTATGACCTTGTACACAAGTCAATTATCAGAACTATCAGAGCTTTTGAAATGACTTTTTTGATCAACAACTGGGAAGCGGTGTTCAGAAACCTGAGATGGCGGACGATAAGAATTTGGACTAGGAATCCTACCAAACAGATCAAACTAATGCATTGTTTACCTCGGTCATGTGGACATACATAAAATATTTTGCAAAGTGATTCAAAAACAACATTGCAACAAAGCGGAGATCCAACATTCTATATCCAAGAAATGAATGAAACTGGGTCTCAAGGAATGCGAACAAAAGAGGCGTAAAGCCAATCTCAGTCACAAAACAACATGTAAATTGCAAAAACTTTATTACTTCGTAAACAACAGGTAAAAAGAAAAAGAACATCTAAGCTCCGTTTCGTTCCTACCACTAGACGGAGACATAGAAAAAAAGAATAAGAACTTCCCCGGATCTCATCAGTAAAGGATTGCAGTAAGAACAGAGCTCATAATATCCATTCCATATTCATTTTTACATGACAATGATATGCATCCACTGCATTTGCAAAACGATAAGAACATTAACTTTGCCTAC
>JBAJFG010000156.1:0-166205 GCA_037903475.1 Ancylostoma caninum
AGCGATTGGTTGGTCTGTACCTGTCGACGTAAAATTGGAGCGTTGGGTGTCCATGGATCTTGTTGTCTCCGATGTTTGGCCAGAAGCAGTTGCGGATTTTGTGGATTGACTTGCTTCTTCAGGTGTGAAAGAGCTTGAGAAGTCACTCACATCACTGAATGAGAAAAGGAAGGAATAAAAAATAAGATTTTTCTCGTAACAATATTAGTGGAACGATGAGCATCACCTCGTTGCGTTCAGGATTACAAGTTGTGGATGCTCTAGGCTAGCGACCATCTCTATCTACAAAAGAAACGGCTATCTTTGTCACTTCATAATATTATATGGTCATCCGAATCTCTCAATGTTAAAACAATCCTGATGCTCACCTTAAACAGCCAACTGAAATAAATAACTAAATTATCCAATCTTAACTAAAATAGTGGTTCTAAGAAACGAGAATCGGTATCACTCTAGACGCCGATGCCCAATAGACAGTACCAGAGGTGCACGCGGAACATTTTGAGTCTCAGGCGCATTTTCTAGAAGAATTGATTCCAAACACCTACCTTCTCCAGTCGAGCAGGAATAGTAACTTCGGTGTCGACGCTCTCAAGTGATCTGATGAGCGATTCTGTTACAGCAAAAGGCTCGTCATTGTCACTCTGTAACATTTTCTATGTGCACTGGAAAACACACCTACTTATTTATTTACTCATTTATTTATTTAACCCCTCCATATATTACGTGTTTTTGGAAGCTTAGCAACAGCTTTCTACATCGCTTGAGATAATCTAACCGCTCACCTCTTCCGGAACATCCGAATCAGATGGATCTGAGCCGTCCGTCGACGATAATGATCGTCCCGTGGGCTAAAACATATGTTTCGTGGAGGTCAGACCAAAAAGAAAGCGAAACCCACCAATCTTCGGATATTGTTGTCCGCGATTTCGACTTCCTGGAAAAACGTCTCGTTGACTCGTTCGTAGTCATTGTCGAAGTTGTTGTCCGTCGGTTTGTAGTTGGTTTTGTTTAGGTCTTTCGGAAAAACCTAAAAAGGCCTGAGTGTACTAGAATAACTCGTGAAACTGGTGATGTTGTAGGAAAAAAAGAAAACAATACAGCAGAAGAAACATCGAAAAAGGTCTCGCACTCGCACAGTTACGAATCCAACCTTCAAGGGACTTTCTCCTGGAAAAAGCGCGGAGCGAATCGTAAATAGCGGTGGCCATGAGGAGAAAAATCTATGCGAGTTAGCAACAGCAAAGAAAACGAAGCAAAAATAAGTCAATGCAAAATTTGGATAACGGTAGATTAATCCTAAGGAATTTGACACTATGGCGGAAGATAGATTGTTTCAAAAAAGTGACACTGTCACTGTAGATTGTGTTAGTTATAAATTATTGACTAAGATGATTAACTGTAAAGTATGGCAACAACAAAAGTTGGAAATGTGCTAATTGAAAATTCATTTTTCATACAATTCTCTTTAATATCGGCCACTTTATCATTTATCCTTTCATAAAATTTTCCTGTAAATTCCAGATTTTAGTTTCATCATGATATTTCGAAGAACCTGTTCCCCTTCAGCTGATCCAGATGCAAGAATGCGACGGTTTCCTATTGCGCAATTAATTGCTGTGCTGCGATTCATAATTGCACAGTTTTGCATAACCTCACTTCAAAGAAAACCTTGCCGAAATTCTGTCTTAAAAGGATTCATAAACAAATGAGAAATGGAACAGATAACGACAGACGCGTTCACAGGCTCGCGCCAAAAGAAAAGGAACAATTTTCAAAGAAGAAAAATTAGAAGACACTATTGAAGAATCAGCCCAAATCTCAGGACCTATGTTTGTGAATTTCTCACTTTAGTCGTATAAATGATAGAATATCTCACCTTCAGAGGATACCTCCTTTGGGAATTGCTTTCGTCCCTAAATAAGGTATGCTTTAATATCCCCACACAAGGAGAGATCCTGGAGAAAATGAGGATTTACCTTTGTGCCCCGGTTTTCTCGCTAAACATGGCAAGGTTCCGCAGCAATGGATTGGACCGGAGTAGCTGCTCGACGTTTTGCTGATCTCTTCCCATAGAGTCTGGAAGAATGATGGAAATCGTTCTCAACGACGTCAAGAGGAAGAGAATTTCTTCGCCACGTTTACCAAAACGTTTCTGTTGTTTTGAAATACATTATCTAGATTGTATTAACGACACAATTCATCTACAGTGGAAGAAACTTTTCGAAAAAAAGAAATAACACGAAAAATGACGACAAACGCAACTTTCTTCTTGACTAGTTCTCATGCGAATATTACAGTTTCTAGCAGTCATTTATTGTTAGTACGAAATCTAGATATCAAGAGAGAAAATGAGAAAAAAATCCGAATCTTGAGCGAAAACTGGTCCCCGATATGTCCCTGAAAGTTCAGGCGAAAACTGGCCTTCGATCTAATCGCTTCATATAATAGTTAGTATAAAGTTACTTGATAGAATGTAGAGAATGAACAGAAAAACAATGTTCATGTAGTGTCAGCTAATTATTCCTTCTCATAACTGTTCTAGAGAAATGAGGACCAGTTCTCGCAAGGCTTCTCAAAGCCACTTTAGTAGTTATTGAAATTTGAGGCGCCTGTGAATTTTTGGTAATTTTGTATCCCAGTGTGTGCTATACTTTGTATATTCATTGTTAGTATTCCCAAAATGGGGCCCATATAGATCTCAAACACTGGGGTGAATGACCAGTTCTAGCCATTTTTAGAGCCGGTTCCTGCATAAAGCAGAAAACGTTCTAGCTTCATAGTGCAGATGGCTTAGAATTATTGGTAATTTTGTATTTTTATAAGCCAAAAATGGATAAAACAGGTCATACTCACCATCGATTTCTTGCGAAATGTAATCGACAGGGATCGTCTTTATTCGCTCGTAGTACTCTAAACATTCGCCATCTTTAATTTCCAGAAATTCCCAGGAACTTTTGGACTATGCGTGCATTCATTGCACTCCCTAATTCTTAGAATTTCACTTCCGAGAATTGGTATGAAGTTGCACTATGGATAGAATTCGCTGAGGCAGAATGGAAATTGCGACAATTCCAGGCGCGACCGGGGAACTATCCCGCGAAAATTGGCACCACGTTTTCATTGAAAGTAACAGTGCAAAGAGGGCAAATTACCGGCGCAGCGACTCGTACCTTTCGCCGATTCGGACGAGCTCGCTTTCTCGATCACTGCCGTTCGGACCAGTGGCAGGAGGACGAGGATGAATCCTTGGCAGGATATCATTTTCCTGAAATGGGTGGAGGCAAATCTCTGGAGCTCTGGAGCGTTTAGAAATCACTTGGAAAAATATGGACGACGTCGCTGTTACATAATTCCGAGAAAAGACCGAAAAAGTTAGGTTCAATATGCTGCGATGAAAAAAAAAAGAGGATGGAGGGCGAGGGAGGGGGTTGGTTACCAAATTTTCATGAATGGGGTGTTCAAATGGTCCTGATGCCGTCTAGTATCAACGGTTCCGACGTTCGAGTTCATTTACAACATTTATTCTCAAATTTAAACGTGAAGGCGGAAGAGTTAACCCAGAATTGTAGAAGACCACGTGATTCAGCCAATGGCAGAATAGTGGCAACGCCCACTTTCCCTCACAATGCAGTCCACCCCTAACAGGTTCAAAAAATGATATGGAGCGCCAAATCAAAACGCTTTACAAGCGGAATTATGGGGAAGAAAAAGCGTAGACAGTGAAAAATTGCAGTAAGTTCAATTTGAAGCAATAAAGTTAGGTTAAATTTTAGTGATAAAGTTTCCAAAAAATTACCAATTATTTTCTGAAGGGAGGCTTTCCGACAACAACATGCAAGAAGCGCATCTTAGCTGTACAGGTAACCATTCAACGTCAGATCTTGGATGAGGAGTCGCACAGATTGCAACAATTACCGCAGACTGGATGAGCCACCATCAAAGCTATCCCTTCACTAGATTACCCCAAACCTGTATAGAAACTTATGGCGAGGCTCAGCAGCTAGTAATTATTGAGGAATAAAAACTGGCAAGCTTCTTTCATGAATGAATGATGGAGCGAATGGAGAGGCCTAATTGTTCAGAAGAAATCGGAACCAGTTCATGGTACATTTCGGTTTTCTCTGTAAGGTGTAAGATGTAATTCCAGGAAAGATACGACCTGCTCCAGAATTTGATCAAAATATATTAATATGAGTATCAAGGAAAATCTTCTTCTGGGGTCCCTTTGTTGAAAAAAAAAAGAAAATCTTTATCCAGTGAAGGAACCCAGAACGTTCAAAAAACATCGCTGAGAATTCAGTGGGGGCAGGTGAGGGAGAGAGTGACTGGCAGACCTTTGACAAGCCGAACACGAATATCACACTCCGCATAGTAACCCATTTTTCCATAACTTCGATAGGCCACGAGTTTTCACTGGTGATGACACATAATATCTAGTTATGAGACAGATTGGTAGGTATATTATATAGCAGCAAATGTGTCAGCGTATAATTTAACGCTATATGATCAGCCTTATGGAAGGCAGGAACGAGTGAATGGTAAATGATGGTCGTTGTGACTGAGTTTGGAATGGATTTTTTCTTTGAAGAGACATTCACAAGGCGGATTTCTTCACTTGCGTAACCATCGTTTTCCTACCAACTTACATGGGCATAATTAAGCTGCATAATCTCGTTCTCACGCAAAAGCTTTACGTACAAGGTGGTACAGAATTACGGGAACTCACGAAAAGATTCATATCAAACGTTAGAAAGCGAGCTGGCAAATTTATTTCCAATATGGTGTTTTTCACTCATACGTGAGCGGAATCGACCTCTAAATTTTATGAATTCTGCTATCACCAGCGCGAAAATGGCCGAAGGAATCGGAGTAGGCGCGCACAGTGGCGCGGAAATAGTCTGCTCCAAGACAATTCCACGCTTCTAGGAGCGTTTGCTCCGAGGACCAAAATGTTTCATAAAGGCATAATCCGTTTTTGTCTTCAAATGAATACCATAACGAGAAATCTACGTGAATGAATACCGAAAATATACTTGTAAGGGAGCGGGCATGACTTCGTGTGCAAAAATTAGGCGCAAACGTCTGTTTAAGCTATTTCCGGTTCTTTTTCCAATATTTAGATAGTGAAATGGAACTTATTAGACGCATAAACTCTCATTCTCGAAGTTCTAGGAAGTGTTTCCCCCATTATGCAGTTAGTGATGGTAATTGGTTTTGAGAAGAGTCGAAATTTTGGCGTATCCACATGAAATCTTGGATCTCATGTACGAGATAGGCACTCTTTCACGATGATATTAAAGGCAGCACCCACGAAAATTTTCGTCATCAAGATTTCAGCGTTAGCTTAGGTTTTCGACTACGGTGAACACGGACACATTAGTGAATACGGTCAGAACTCATGCGAAAAGGAGTTTTGGATATCCCTAATTCAATGCCTAGACCAGGATGGTCGAGGTGCGCGGGTCAGGTGTGGCAAAAAAGTCGATAATGCTGCCTTTTTCGTCACGCATTTTCTCGACGGAATCGGGAATTTGTATGTTTTTCCGCCTCTAGAGTGAAAAAGATCAGAAATTGAAAAATGAGAGAATGTATGCCATATAGACGTGTCTCTGGAGTAGAAAACAAAACCATTAAGTAAAGGTTAAAAAAGAAATAATGTAAAAAAGAATTGGAATCTGAGTGATAGAAGCGAAAACAGCTGATCCATGTCACACCACAACTCGCCCAGGGATACCCGGATACCTTGTCTAGCCTATTTTATCTTGAGAATGCAGATACCTCTAGCGTTTCTACTTACATAGGATTACTGGGACCATTGTCGATTCTCTAAAACATTTAAGATTTCAGACCTTAAAATTATCGTGCGTGCTGCCTTTAAGGTCTTTCTGTATGCCACACCTTGTACTTTTCTTTGAACTGGTAAATGTCTCTTTTGCAAAAATTTACACGCTAGTATAACATGCGCGCCTAGACTACACAAAAAATATAATTGGGTAAGAAAATTAGGCTCGGCTGACAGCCTAGGTGTTCCTCAAATTCGTAGTGCTCGGTATTATTTTCAGAGAAGTTTCAGGATAGACCAGATGAACATCAAAGTATTGAATGCAAAATGCCAAAACTCGAGATAATTCGAAAAACGCGCCTCGCACGCTTATCTCCGTAATTTTAGACATGCTTGTAGTAGCCGCTGTGATAACTCACGACGTGGCTATAAAAAGTACTAACGTCGCCTTCAAAAGCAGCAGTTATCTGGGTATAAAGTAGCTGGTTATAGATGCAGAACAATTGGTTAACTCCACGCCTAATCATAATCTTTATTATGTTGGACGTTAGGAAAATCTATAAAATTGGAGTTCGGCGTATAAAATGAATAACAAATAAATAAACTACTCAAAATGGGGAGAAACTTTGTTGACGTGGGCCCGGATATACATGAGAAATTCCATTGTAAACACATCAACATATCCTAATATTCTTTTAACTGACATTCCAATATGTTTACCATTGCGCGACATCGTCTATACCCAGCTGTTACCACGGGTAATCCTACCTATAGGTACGAGATTACCCACATTTGCTACAACGAATCCGCCCCCTTGGAGAGGGATAAGGAATTTAGCAGGCACCAATGCATCCTCGTAAGTACGGGTAATCTCATTCCCAGGGGCATGATTACCCGCGGTAACAGCTGGGTAAACATCCCATATGGTAAACATGTGGATGGGTAGCACTAAATCATAAATCTGAGCACGTTAGAACTCTCATCATGGGTAGTCTCAACGATAAATACGAGGTTAGAGCTTTCTTCGATCTTCGATCCTTATCGAAGACGAAAATTTATGCAAATTTCCATCCTGACATGTAACTCAATTTTTGTTATAGCGCATACCGTAACCGTATCAAATCCGATGTGCTTAAAAAGGCATAAAAATGACAGCTTGTTTTCCTACGTTCTGCTGCATTGCTTTGTCCTGACACGATTGAGTTTTCTTGGAGGAAATGAGAGCAGTTCGGAGAAAAACTCGGGTATAATGAGGTGCGATTGACCCTGCATCCCATGAAAATCGCAACGAAACAGTTTAATATATCTTCAAGGTCACATTAAGTAGCTGTTGTGGAATTTTTAGTTGCGATTTTGATGAAAAAGAAAATTAGTTGTGAAGAAGAAAGGTCAAGAGATGAAAGAAGTGGTTGAGAACAAGCTATGGAGATGATTTATTGTTATTGTTAACACGTGCATAGTATTTATATATTCATAGGTGGAGATTAAAGTTAGATTTCAAATCACAACAAAAAAAAGAAAAAACATGAATGCAACGTGAGAAAAAACTATTGGAACTCGTGATAAGATAAAACTCATGGAAATTCAGGAACGACAAATCAGTTAGCACCTTTGTTCAGAAAATAGGTCACAATTCCTTTGTTCGATGCTGAGCAACCTGGTAGGATAAATTAATTTACCATTTCTATAGCATACTAGCTGCAGTACCCGGCTTCGCTCGGGTGTTTTACTACCTTGGCTACATCACACTGCTGAGGCCAATTATTATCACCGATAATTCATTAAAATCTCTATAATTTTGGTAATCAGCATGGTAACGAAGCTCAGGTGACCCTTTCCCATCGGCTTGTGGGCGAAAAGTTAGCAAAGCTATTCCGGTGACATTGAATCGATGTATTCGTACAAATTAGTTGTCATATTCATACTCAGCGTATCGAGGAACCCCAGGAGAGATGTCTTCAGCGCTTCATTGGACGGAAGAGCCAAAAATCAATAAAATCGATAAATCGATGTTTCATGCGAAATTGTTGTCACATTCGTATTCAGCGTATTGAGAAACCACAGTAGACATGTCTATGTCCGTCTTCGGGCGGAAATAGAAAAAAAATCGATAAGATCAATAAATCAATATTTCGTGCAAAATGGTTGTTGTATTCGTACTCAGCGTATTGAGAAACCCCAGGAGACATGTCCTTTTCCGTCCCCGAGCGAAAATGGGAAAAAATCGATAAAATCAATAAATCAATATTTCGCGCAAAATGGATGTCATACTCGTATCCAGCGTATTGAGGAACCCCAGAAGACATGTCTTTGTCCGCCCCCGAGCGAAAATGGGAAAAAATCGATAAAATCAATAAATCAATATTTCGCGCAAAATGGATGTCATACTCGTATTCAGCGTATTGAGGAACCCCAGAAGACATGTCCCCACCGACCCTCGGGCAAAAATAACGAAAAATCAATAAAATCGATATAATCGATAAGCCAATCGATAATCCCAGGTGCAAAGTAGCCTATAACCTCCGCCGGCCTCCAAAGAACCTACGTGCAAAATTTGGTCCCAATCGGTTCACCCTCCGCGATTTCTATTAATTACATACATACACACACACACACACACATACAAACTTTGACTTTTATATATACAGACTAGTGGATAAGTAGCATGTGGATACCCAATACTAAACGTAAAACGTATTAGAATGTGAATTTGCATGAATATTCGATTTCGAACTAGTAAATTTTGAATCTTCGTAGGGGAAGGTCCAAAGCTTCAAAGGGCTAGGGGGAAGGAATGAAAATCGCTATGAATATGTATGGATAAAAACAAATATACAAACAGAAACAGAAGGCAGAAAGAGTAGGATGAGAAATAATGAATAATGATGAGAAATGATGATGAGAAATAATGATCGGTAAGGCTTTCTTTTCACATTTACTATCTCACTACATGGTACTTAGACATACTTCATACTCAGTGCCCGAATATTCTTTTTTATTTATTCGTTTATTTTTCCATTTATGCTATTTATTTCCACTGAACAAACAAAAGAAGAGATGACGTAGCCAGAAGACCACTCAGAAAACACCGATTACACTTCATTGTATGATGGAACAGAAGGGGTGGGTGAACGGGGGGAGAGGGTAGAGATGGTGGACAACTCGGTTTAGAAGGTTCATCCTAATCGAAAGCAAAAAATTCTTTAGCTATACTTCCTAATACATTATATGCTGGGGTCATTCTACCTTCAATTACCAATATACAGTTTTTTCGCCACTCTAAAGTGAGCAGCAGAGGAAAAACGAAAGGAAACCACTAGGAATAACTATGAACATTTGAATGTGCGTGTAGGAAAAATTCCAGACGAAGTCGAGGTAAAATATATCCAGAAGGTAAAATTAGTTCACCTATTTAAAGGAAAAAATAGCTTGAAGTAAAAAAAGTGTAAGACGACAGCAAAACTAGGAAGAAAAGAGGAACACAAGCAGTACACCAAGAATTGCACCACCATCTGGAGCTGTTGGTATACTGCTACATTTCAGTGCTTTCTAGCACTGAAAACCACATTCTCTTAGCGAATTTGTGGCAATTTTGTCAAAAAATAGCCGAAGAAAGGCACATTGACACCCGGAAAAGGTCAGAAATCTCGGACGACTGGGCGAGTCTTTGATTGAGGCGTGGGAAGTGGAGCGCAAGCAGACAAATACGCATGAAACAGTCATATGTTCGCGATGAGATCGAAAGTGAGGAGGAAACGATCTCGGATCGGGGCTGCTAATTGCACACGGTTGCACCGTAAATGCCCCCGGCCGAACGAAGTGGAACGGGCGAATGTCGCCGAAAAATTCGCTGCTTGCATGGAATGGTCTGCGGGATCGTAGGAGCAATCCGGGAAGTGTTCCGCGGTTGGGAAAATTGGTTGGGAACGGAGCGTGGTCCGAAATTCGCGGGGAAGGGTGAGCTACGGCCAATCATGCAATTCAGCTGAGCCTCTGGGAAAAATGTCCAGGAATTCCTTGTCTGGATTTTCAAGCCACTCCGGAAAAACCAGCCCCACCCTCCACCGTATGTGGCGCAACCGATGAAAATCCAAGGTATCCAGAAGTGAATGGTGTCGAAAGAGGATTGCATCCCCCCCCCCCCGAGAACGGGGCTCACCGAGTTGGCATTGTTCACAACTAGGCCAGCGGGGTAGACGCAGTGCTGGCAAAGGCGCTTACTCGCCGGCATTAACCCAGAATTCTGTGGATCTTCGCCTCTAATCACATCCTCACCTCGCTGACGTCGCGTCACACATGTCGCTCGCTCGCCTTCATCGCACAGCGCGTAAAAATGCCGGCTTTGTCGGATTAATTCGAGGGTTTCGCTTTCAAAAAATCGGGTCAAGGCGGTGAGGCAAGAGGTGATATTAGAGAGGGCACTGAAAATGAAAGGTGCAGATGTCCCACAAATTAAACAATGAGCACAAACGACTGTTCCGACAAATTCAGTGAGATCTTGCTCGGCTATTAGCGCTACGAAGTGTTTCTTGAAGAACTGGATAAACTGCATGAAAGCAGATTCCTAGCTAGTGTTCGTGATAGGAATTTGCTCTAGAGAAAAGGAGAAAAAAAGAAGTCAAGGATGAAAAAAAGCATTCCTTGCACTGAAAATGAAGATGATTTGAAGAGCTCACTGTGATATCAGGATTTACCCAGGGTAAGACAACCCAAATCATCTACATCGTATCACTCCATCCTGAGATAAGCACAATACTGGGCAAACTTATCCAACATTTTCGTAATGAAACGATGGCAAACAGATACAATTGGTGAGAATTCCTGCTGGATCACATAAATTTGGATTTACCCAGGAGCGAAGTGAACCGAAGTGGAATCCACATGTTCATACTGTGTTCTTGATTTTCCAGAACAATCCCCTTAACCTCTACCAATATGTAGAAGAGTGCTAAGCTTGTGACTAAAGTGCTAAGCTTTTAGCCTTACAAGGGAGGTGCAAGAGGCCAGGCTCACAGATCGGAATGAAACCTATCTGGCTTGAATATTTGTTTGAGTAGGTGCTATATCATGTATTTCATTTCTGCCCTCGACTCCGAGGAATAAAAATACAAGGATGCAAAACGAGCGCACATGACAGGTTTCAAACCCTCGACCCTCTGTCTAACAGCCCAGTATCTTCCCCACTCGGCCACCCCGTGACTGAAGAAGTGCAGGAACGCATATGATGATGTGCTGGGATTTCTATCTTTTAGAGCCGCGGGCAATAATGAAATACATAGTGTAGTACCTACTCAAACAGAGATTCAAGCCAGATAGGTTTCATCGCGATCTGTGAGCTGGGCCTCTTGCACCTCCTTGTTAGCTACTCTACCCTGGGTAGTCTCAACGGCATGCATGCGGCTCAAGGATCTAACCTTCGACACTACGTACGGAAAGGTCATGCTTCATATTACTACTTACCAACTTTGGATATCATCAGAGTCTTAGTATGTAGATTTTCATCGTGCCTAGACAAACAACTCACCTCATACTCTTAATGGATTCTGAACCTTTATAGCTTTATGAGGTCATTAACCTAAGTCTCCTTGGGAACTGCTGATGAGGGGCGCTAAGGAGAACACGTGTCCACACTTCCGGTCTACTTGAAGCCCCGAAACCGGATTAATGTGAAAAATAGTGCAAGTCTTCATCTCAACGTTTCTCGTCACCTATTTGTTTATCGTGTTCAGAACATTGTCGCAAATTTCGTAAATTTGTAAATTTTAAGAAGTGACCATTAGTTCCTGTAAACATTCTTCTATTAGTTTGAATCTAAGGTGTCGAAATCTGATGGCACTCCCCCCCCCCCCCTTCCCTCGCGCTCTAAAGTCCTGCACTCGTCCAAGCGACTACAGGCATACCAAACCCTTGTCCAAGCAACCCGCTTCGTTGAGCGATGAGAAGCAAAGAGCCAACAAGATAGAAACAAGCGGACGTTATAAAACTGGAACTTCGATAACTCAAATTATGCGAAGCGTTAGCGAGCGAAAAAAACACTGGCTAGACGACGAAGAAGAACATGAATGAGCCAGATCCCCACTTGTTCCCGAATATGAAACAACCCATGCGTGTATAGCGGTTACATTCCTCTAAGAAAGACATACTCTTCCATTGAGATGTAGTCGAGAACTGTGCAAACATGTACCGCTCCAAAAACACACTGTCCACATATGGGCAAATATGCCATTTGTGTGGAAAAAGGTGATTTTACGCAAATGCACTACTTTTCATTTCTTGGGGTCGAAAAAATCTTGGATTAAACAAATCGAGTTCTTGCATGGGGCAATTGGGAAGAGCGATAAATCAACAAAGAAGCCTTATTAACCAGAACAAACCATAAGTCTTGGGCTACAATGACATCATTGAAGCGGTCGTTGAGACCGCGCTGACGATAGACCCTCGCAAAAAGAGGCGATTATCGTCCTGGATCGTAACGTAACTATGGATTGTGCTGCACATGGCTCGGAAATACGGTTCTGTTGACTGGTTGATTCCCCCATTTTCTAGAATTTTATCGAAATTTTTGTGGTCAACTATTTTTTTGTTTCTTAATGCGCCTAAATGAAAAATGAAGTCGATTGGAAGCCAAACTTCTGACTTCTTTTCCTCCAATGAGAATAAGAGATAAGGGTCGTTGAAATGATACGTATTGATTGCCACGTTACATCGCCAGTGATCGCTGCCAAACGGAGCTCATCGCAAGTACTCTCCAAGATATGCCTACAATGAATTGGCGATGTGAGTGATAGCGATAATGGAAACGATGCCTATCGATCTCCATGCCCCACTTCCTATTATCCCTTTTACGTCTGGGGTCTCCTCACTCACTTTATCCATGTGGCGATCGCCACGACTGCTGGCGAAGTCTGGGGATACTCTAGGAAACAAATTGACAGGAACCAAAACTCGCTTCATACAAGAAAGTTCTCCTCAGGGCTACTACAACTACCACTAATTACTCGTATTTATGGATACTATTGACACAAGCGTAACGCTAAGGAAAAGAAATGTCCCGAACAAAAAAAATCAAGATGAAATATGATCTTCAGCGAAATGAAGGCGGCTTCGAAGACAAGAGGAGTCTTTAAATGGCAGAAGAGCATAATAACCTATTTTTTTAATGATTGAAACCCTTTTCAGCCACCTCTGAAGAGATTGAGCTACTGTCTCCTGGATAGAAATGCCAATCACAGAGGTTAGAAGGAATGAATTAGCCGTTCATCCCTCTCCCCTCTCCCTCATTTCAGGTTTTCGACACCAGAGCGAATAATAAATAAAATAAATGAAAATTCCGTGCAGGATCTCAATAGCTATCGCGAAATTCGTGGGAAAACGTCTATAGAGTTGCAGCATTTCATAAAAGCTCCAGAAAATTTTGGAATATGGTGGGAAAATCTTCGTAAATTCGAGGGACTTTCAAAAGTCAATTCCGAGCTCTTCAAGAAAAATTCAGATGTTCAGTGCTTTTCAGAAGACGTTCATCTTTCGCGTTTGCCTTCTGACGGCATCGAAGCCTTAGCTGAGATTTCTTCTATTTATGGAACGAGAAATTGCGGAAAAATAGCAAAAATTTAGGGCATTTTGGTGAAGAGATCGGCTGTGCGAGCAGAAAGGCTCACATCCACAATGTTCTGATGAACTATTTCATTTCTAATACCTTTAACAAAGGGGTACGAAGGTGAAAATGAGCGACCATATTCAGGAACAATCCAGAATTGAATACGTTAGGCTCGTGGGCCCGCAACACGACGTCGCACGTCGTTGAAGCGAAGGCGTCATGAAAGGAACGGATCGTTCGCTTGAATTGCTGCGAAGTGAAGGTGGTGATAGAGGTGTGGCGATGTAGGACAGCACATGTGCCTCGACAAAAGGATCGACGACCGAGGTGACCCCCGGCAGAAGAAAGGGTTCCATATCCGGGTGATCCAGAATGCCAGGTCGATTACGAGTAAGTTGCAGGGATATGTACTGCTTTGTTGCCAGGATGCTTCTCACTAACCATGGATTGAAGGAAGTAGCATTCAGAGGCGGTGAGCGGCTGGCAGGGTTTTCCTCTTGAAGAAGATGTTCTATTTTGGATCTACGGGTGCTTCTGCATAGCTGTCGAGAACTAGGTCAATTGGCAACTCTCCCAATTGGCAACACAGCAATAACCAGTTCTTACCCTGTTGTGCACTCACTTTTAAGTGCATTACGCTGTGAAAATATTTATTTTGCTACACTTGCACGTCAAGCAAGCTTTGATATCGCCTTTGCCTCCATCAGGATACTCTGCATCATCTCTAGGATTAAATATCAACATGACTATAGTGCAATGTACCGTTTGCAACAGGCTCCACTCTGTTTAATTTCTAGGTAATTCATCCATCTAGGTGTTCATTTCTTGGCACGTATTATACGTAGGTAATTTTGCTGGTTAATCACCAAAAATTTTCAGATCTTCAAATTTTATGCATACTACCAGGTAGACTGGACAATCCTGATTCCGAATATCTGTTCTGTTTTGGAAATGGTCGAGATTGAAGGAAGTTATTGAAAAGCGACGGAAAAACTCGAAATCGCAGACATCGTGCAGTTTCATCAAGCGTATTGTACGTATCTGCCACTAAAATTAATGAGAATTTGTTGATAATGGTAGATGGCGAATTGTTCAGCATCCACAAAGCAATTCCGTAATTATTATTCACTGCAAAGGTCTCGACAGTGTTAGAATCTGCTCTCCGAAAAGTTTAGGAATAGATCAATATCCCAAACTGCCGATAAAATTGAGCGGTACTTCAAAGGCAGTGTCTCACCATAGTTTTGATTCCAAGACACTGGGATGTCCTCCATCAGCTCGACCCGATGATTTCATTCGTATTCATAAAAAGCCCACAGTATTTTGGTTGATTCTTCAAACTATCAACTCTACGGACATATGCTATATTTATTTATTTATTTATTTAATGCACCAGGAGTGCGCTAACAGATAAAACATTCATGGTAAGGCATTAATTAGTAATATATGGCATTGCGTATTTGCTGGAAGTTTTTTCTCGGAACAACGCCACTGCTCTGTACGAAGCTACATTCCATTGAGGGCCATTGAGCTGTCTTCACTAGGTTCTTTCCCTTCAAAACCGCTATAAACGCTAGACCGTGAATGGTTATCATGCACTTCCAAACCTCTTCCAGGCAGACTTCAGCAATTCTGAGAAACATTCGTAAGAAATGAAATGCATGGACTCATCAACACGTACAAGGTGACCGTTGATTTTTTTGCAGCTAAACCATGTAAAACTCAAATGGCTGACGTCCTATCGCCACAATGGCGCCAGCCCAATGTGTGGCCATCACAGGAAAACTCATCTTTCATGTTTACCCTACCTGATTGGGTTGTTTACATATAGGAGGGAGAATCTCGTGTGGAAAGTGTACGACTTTCACTGGCTGCACAAGGGCGTAAGGCTTGGTTGGACTTGCGGTTCAATACTATCGAGTTGGATTTCACTTTCTTTTCACCAAGTATTATGCATGGGATGATTCAAACTGTATCTTTTTGTTGTGGCTACCCTCGGTAATCAAAACTTTTGCTTTGGTCATCTCTGGTGAGAATACTACTACTTCTGGGTCACCCTGTGGAATACGAATGAACGAATGTATAATACATTGTATTTCAGCGCACTCACCAATCGTGCATCAGGCTATTTTGCCCATTCCAAGTCTAAAAAAATTAGCCAGACGTATTTTAAAAATGCCCCTGTTCAATTGAACCACAGGACAGAAAAAAAACAATCGATATCAGCTGTTCGTCTTGAACTCAGGTACAAATCCGATTCATTCATTTTGAAGTGCAACTCTGCGCACGTGAAGTTGTTCCGTTGTGATGCAGCCGCCCGTGCGCAAACGAAATCATCCAGAACGATCCGTGAAATCGTTTCCATCACGATGCGGTTGTTTCGCGTTGAAGTGTCATTTATATGGAAATGAAATCATTTTCACTGGAGGTTTCTCGTAATAAAGAGGAGACTGACTGAAAGCAGCCTGTATTGGGCGTGATCCATTACAATCTCGTAAGGTCAGCTAGAAGGGTGTCAGATGGCGAAAAATCAGAATCGGGATTCCAGAAGGCAGAGCACTAATAGCACCACGTTGAAAAGTGCAAAGAAGTTTTCATTATTCGCCCCAGAAACGTTGCAGCTACAAACGTCGGGATTGATGGACGATCCGGGAAGGTCCCAAGCTTCCCGTTCAACCAGGACTAGGACCAAAACCTCTGGAACTGTGAAGTATATTGCTTTCTTCAAAATTACTCGTTGTTTTCGACAGGAGGAGAATCGTTCAGCCATGGAATACCCATTTCTACCAAGAGAACTCGGCCCCTTCGGAATGGCATGCAGACCATCACCTTCTTTGTATCTCCTATGAAGATCCTTGTATCTCAGGACAGGTCCAAAACTGGTCGCAAGGCTCGATATTCAGAAAAGGGTCATCTAGGGCCATGAACTAAGGTGAGAGATGTTTCGAGCGGTACAACACTGAGGAAGGTTTCTATCTCAACCTCCTCAAAAAATACACAAATTGATCTACAACTTGTCAGATGAATAAAAATGCAAAAAATAAACCGAAAATAATAAAAATAAATATAGAACAACCGATAAATATTGTTGTTAACTGCGAAAAGTAGCGCATTGAATGCAGCGCAGTTCGTGATTATTTTCCCTCAATCCATGCCCCACTTCAGCACTTCCATGTTTTTTCAGGATGTCTCCTAGAAGTTGAAAATTTTCCGGATAATGTTCAGTTCTCTATAAATTTTTGTGTAGTAGAAGAACCCGCAAAGCAGCCTATTGTCTCCACTTGTTCTCCATTCTTCCGGGAGCTCATGCCTGCCGTGCAGCTTGCATAAGCTATGAATGGACTGGGCCACCCGGAACATCTGTTGGCCCTTACAATCGACTTTGGCGATCAATACGCAACACACCACATGCTTGTTCCTCAGCACAAGTGTTCCGGAATCAACATTCAACGCTGTCGCTTTGTCTTCGTTAAGATTTCATTCCGTGCAGTTTCAAAACTGGGCCAAAACTTAGCGTTGTTCAGTGGTTATTTATTCCTGAGGCTGTTTCTCTGAATGAGCTGTAAATATTTAGTAGCATTAATTATTTCATTCATGCGATAAGTTCGCGAAAAAATTCTTCTCTATGGTCTCAAGTAATCCTGAACCTTCCTTTTATACTTATTTTCCATTTAGGTCGATACGGTTGGTAGCCTCACGCACACCGCAATTTTAATCTATGATTTTATTACTCTTTTTTTATTACCCTCCAATAACCCTTATGTGGTCCTTTCTTAATATACCTTCTTTGTGAAGGGTTGCATTGTGACTCTCCACGATGTATGTAATAAATAAATTTACCCTAAGACTGTATTTGTTCCGGAAGCTTTTGCCTAATAACTGTAGTTCTGAACCTCCCCATTTATGATAAGGCATCTATACCTTCAGCCAGGAGCCGTATGCATACCTCTCCCCGAGCTTCCCTCACCGGGGATGGGGATGCCGCGTGGCGTTCCCCGGTATGCACACCTCTTCCCGAGCTTTCCCCGTCCCCGGCCACGCCCACCAAAAGCAAGGGAGATTTCCCCTTACTATCGAAGGTGGGGGAAACATTCTAGGCGTCCGTTTTTTGGCTTATTTTCCGTTAGAGAGCGAATATTCGCAACATTTTAGGTTGTTAAACTTCACTACTGAGTCGTACCTTTGTGTTTTGCTTCAATTACCTTTGTATTTCTTAATTTTCATCGTCATACAGAGTGTGTTATAAACAGCCGATTAAATAGTTACCTCTGTCTTCGCAGTTTTCGTAAATCCTTTATTTAGCTAGGTTTTGCTAACCGTATTTCGTTTTGGTTTTGCTCCAGACATACCGCCGACGTTTCTGTGGACTATTTCCGAAAAATTCTGGAGGGATTGTTACGAAACAGCCTCGCTATTGCTTCGCAACTTCTTTCAAGGACGAAGAAAATGAAGAAAAAAACCGAGAAATATCACGATATTAAGAAAAGCAACATATAAATAAAGAGAAAGGAGCATTTTATGGCACTATTGTACTTGAGCGGCCCCACTATCGACCCCAAACTCAAAATCATGGATTTCTCTGAAAACTTGCATACAGGGATAATTCGATGTGCTGATCACGAATATTAAATTCATTTCGCATGATAGTATCGATTTTATTGATTTTATTGATTTTTCCCAGGTATGGACCTCCTCTCGGATCTCTCTGAAAATTTGCTTACTGCGGTTTCTGAAGGTGGTGGTTACAAATATCATGAAGATTTCGCGACAAAATGTCGACTTGATGGGAAAAACTCCAGTGAAGCCGGCAACTACACCGCCTTACAGATAAAAATCTGGAGAAAACCAATGAAATCGAGAATATGATGCAAAGCGGCTATTATATTCGTGATCAGCAACTTCAAAAACCTCTAGATGCACTTTTTCAGGGAGATTCGAGATACGAGTCGAACTTGGAAAAAATCGATAAAATCAGTAAAAATCGAAGCTACCATGCGAAATGAATATAATATTCGTAATCAGCGCCTCGAATTACCCCTCTAAGCAAGTTTACGGAGGAATCCATGGTTTTGAGTTTGGGGTCGATAGTGGGGCCGCTCAAGTACAATAGTACCGTTTTTCAACAATCCCTAAAAATAAAACCATCGACATAGTCCACAGAGGTGTAGACCGGACCTTCTGATACTAGAGAAAATCATAATGCGAATAGAGCTGTAGAAAAGTCCTCTTTATTTTAAAATGTCACCCTAGAAAAGCAAAATGAATGTCAGCGCCAGTACTCATGGCGAAACGAATGCGCGGAATCGGCGCTCCAACTCCAATTACTGCGCGAGTTTCTCCCCGAGGGAATCCCTGGAGATGTGCATACGACTTTTCCCCGACCATCCCCGGCCGGGGATACTCCCCGACCGGGGATGGTCGGGAAGCGGGGATGGCCGGGGAAAGATATGCATACGGCTCCAGAAGCTCTTACATCAACATGCGTTTGTTCTGTTGAAAACACTCATCCTCGAAGTAGTGACCTAGCAAAAATCAAATAAACTTAATCAGCCTGATAATTTGAATAACAACAATTAGCAAGATCATCGAAGAACTCAAATTTTACAGAAGTAAGATGCTTTACAGCTTTGATTTTCTTTTCCCAAAGGCTTATGAACTCTTCCTTATCTGAATATTACTATGTTCGGTTTACTCAAAATCGAATATTCGAATATAGGACATATCTAATACAGTATTGGGTGGCCTGACCGTGGATAATTTTTTTGTTGTTGTTGTGACAAGATAATGGCGCATTGGATAGTCTATGTGGTCCTCCTTTCATGGACAGAGATATCCTTACTCGTCTGTATGGACTTCAGTCCCTCTCATCACGCCACTCCCTTTACCGTGGAAAGAACATCATTTTCTTCACGTGGGTAACCGGGTTTGGGGCGAGGTTTACTGGCTATCTCTTGCCGAATCGCAGCGGATTCCTGTGAATGCTTTCAAAGTGTTGTCCTTCCCCATTTGGTGTTAAATCTGTTTCAAAGAAGCCTGTACTCCTGATACGACGTTGGAGAATTAGTTTGACGGGAGTTTTTTTCCGCATTTCCACGACTTCGTTCGGCAGTATTCCGAATTTTCTTGAAAATTAATAGCTAGAGCTTTATAAAGAGTTTATCTGATATATAAAGGTGAAAGCTTGCATGTATGTGAGGAAAAAACCCTGAATTTGAACCCATGAGTGCCACGCCCTTCAGGGAGCTTCAGGGAGCTGCGGAAGTCATAGGCTGTCACTACGTGAAGTTCACTCCCGGAGTCTGCAGTAGAGGTTCCGGTGCACGATGAACACAAACATGAACCAACCATTTCCCAAATAGTTGTCATCAATATAACTTTGTTAACTTTTTTGCTAATAGGTTGATGGAAAGAGTCATTCAAATTAGTTAACATGCTGTTCACAAAAATACTGCTCTCCTCATCGTCATGAAATAGTCGGAGCCGGAAGAACACCCGATCGAAGCTGGACATGCCATGTATTGTACCTATAGAGGCGTAATAAATCTCGCTTCGATGCTCTCCAAACCGTTGAGCATAACTCTTCAATAATATTCCCGAAACCGGTAGTGTAAAAACATTAGGATGTTTGACTGCTGTGTTCTTGACACCATTCTTTATTACATTAATTCCCAGATGAATCAGGAACTCAAATGCTTTCTTACATAGGATGTTACAACTCTCTGTATATGTTGATAAAGATGAAAAAAGCGGCACGCATCTATAGTTTTACAGGCTAACAACTCTCTCGAAATATCTATCTTCGTTCACTAAATTTGAAATAAAAAATGGAATTTTATGGAAGGGACCGGTGTTGCAAATTCAAAAAGATTTGTGAAGTAGAAAAGCTAGCCTCTGGCTAAATACACTTTTCTCCTTGAATTATAGATGCCGAGTTCCATTCAGTGGAGCTTCTCCTTGTTTCATTTGGCGGCATTGTCTCTCATGTCAGTATCGATTTTGAAATTTTAACATCAGAAGAATCATCAGGAGACACTGATTATAATGGTATACACAATCCTTTGCAGGAGCGTTGAAAAACCCCTTTTCCAACTTCTTATTTCTGGAGAGTTCGAGGTAGGCGTTCGAACAGCAGCCATAACGAGCGGCAATACCAACATGTTAGGGGGAAGTGATAGATATTACCGTTTGCATGCTGCAACTCTTTGTGGTAGTTGTCGTACCTCTACCTCTCCAAAGACAAAAGGTTGAAAAAGGGGGTTCTCTGGCACTTGCACGAGGAAATATGCGTACCATTGTGATCTGCGTCTCGTGAATATGCTTATAATCTTGAAATTCACTTCAAAATCGATTCTGAAGTAAAACACTGCTTTCATGGTCGTGGTTGCTAATTTTGTGGATTCATAGCCCTAATTCCAGGCGCCCATAAAATGCTCCGGCCTCCGAACTCGCTGTCGGGGATGTTGCACCGGCTCGCCGTGTGGGTCATGATGGCGTTTCTCTGCAGCGCAATTATCAGATTTGTGTGAGCTTTTATAGTGAAGGAGTATTACGGTTCCTAGTTTCAGGGCAATGCTACGGGGGCAATATCTCCAGCGCTACTTGTTTTAGGCTAATGCTCGATCTCAATAAACGGGTCTACAACCACACACCTGGTCCGTGCAGGATTGTGACCGGCATTAGTGAGTTCAAGGGCTTTAAACTTTTTTCTGTAGTTGTGTGTTCCACGAACTGCCATTTTCATCTACAGCTGATGGGGCAGCCGGCTTGGAACTCGTCCGCGAGGTGGGCATCGTGATCATATCCACCGGTCTTGCCAATGCCTACGGTAACGAGACCGTTCGTGGTGGTTTGGCGATGATTCAGTTGGAGAAGGAGATGGCAAAACACGAGACGAAGCCGGTTAAAATCGAAGGAGAGAAGTTCGATCAGGTGAAACCCTCAGCATCTAAATGAATCTAAAAACTTTCTGATTCGGTGAATTCTCAATAGAATGTGCTGGATCAATCTGCCTGTAGACTTTTTTTTTAATAACATCATGAGGCATAATTTATCTGCACAGCTTTTCGGTATCAGAGGTGCTAATACTTTTCCAGGCATACTGTTCCTGAAATTTCCTGGATTCTACTTGAAAGAAATCCATATTAAGTCCTCAAAGCTGCTAACTAACTTTATCTGCGTTCAGTTTGTGGATATTCCGGTATTTATGCAAATAATTGTTCCCTGGATAAGTTTCTAAAGAAAATGTGAGAAATGAAGCAGGATAACAAGTAATTTTTCTGAAATCTGTAAGAAAAGCTATATTTACACAAGATTTTCCTGAAATTCAGCGAGATTGAAAAGGACTAGGAAGAATATTAGGAAACACTTTCTAGTCAACAGAGCTGGACCCGATTTCGTAGTACTTATCAAGAAGCTAATTATTCCGAGTAAACTCGTAATATTTCAAAAGAACTTTGGAGGAGTACATGAAGTGAATCAATCATGTTTCTAATGATCTTTTTATCCTTAATTATCTTATTAGCTAATCTCAATGTTTTACCTCACTGTATTTTAACTCTCAAGTAATGTTTAGGCTGCGTTGCACAATGATTGGATGTTGATGTTACGTTGTAGGTTGTGTTACGCTGTTTACCCTTACACGGACACTGTCTGTGTTAATAAATACTAAATACTAAATTCGGCTGTTGCTCCCTGGGTGCACGGGGTTGCACCAATCCAATGTATGCACATACATACATATAACTTCAATTTTGATTTATCGAAATTGGCAACGAATCGAATTAGATTCAGGATCTTTGTTTTTTCCTTATCAATTTTTTGGTTCTTATATTATTTAAACTTTCTGGTGAATTCGCGATTCACACAGTCTACATGATTTGCACTGCAACGACTTCATTTGAAGTTTTGTAAGCCCGCTGCCTCCAAGAATAGAAACAAAAGGAGAGTGCATCTGATTAACGTTGCAGATCTTTTTTTCCCTGATGTTTCGTATGATTTTGCAAGATCTTTTGTCTTTCTTTTCTTGAGCTTCTGTAAGATCTTTTTTTTTTAAGAATAAATTCGCACCGCTCGGAATCTCCTCATACTATAGCAAGGGAAGGATATTGGTGTATGTCGTCAACTCGCATCCAGAACGACAATGTGTGGAAATATTCACTTATCACAAGGACAAAAACGTGTTATTCCACAGGAAGTCAGTTTGCGACGCACGATTCACGAGGTAAAGCCGCATTTTTCGTATTTTCGAGGTTGAGATCAAATCTAGGGACAAGTTTGAGTTAAATTTACGTAATATTTGTACACTCGCAGCGGTTTCCACTGAGATCGTTTGCTAAAGAAAAGTATTCGCAATATCTTTAAAAAATTCGGTCAAGAATGCTGGGGTTTCGAAGGGTTTTCGGATGAAATATGACACGAGTGAATGTTGTTGTTTTTCTTCCCTTTTTCATGTCTCCTTTTCAATGATGTAAGATCCTTTGCTTAGAGTTTCTTGGTCTATTGCACTTGAGAATAAAATTTTAAGTTCCAGGAAGCGTCCAGTCACAAACCCTTTTTGAGACTTTCACAAAGGAAGAATATTCAAGAACTCCCAATCACAATGATATACGTAGTTCGGTGCAAGACTGCCGGAAACTCTTTTTCGAGCGCCAACTTTTGGGGAGCATGTGGGCGGAGCCAAGGCGGAACTACTGGTTTTCTTCATCTTGCACTTCCTTAGAAGTCCATATGGAGCGCACCTTTATTCCTGTTAGGGAGTTGATGATGAGGAACTCCCGCAAACAGTACAAATCCCATCAGAAGGTGAATGAGTGCATTACTCAAAGTTCGTCATCCCGCCTCTGTCCCTCTCGAGACTCCGCCTACCCCGAGGGTTGAGATTTGAAAATGGTGTTTCCGGCAGCTCCTCACGGAATCACACATACCAATAACTACTCGAAAACAAACTATTCTTCATCGGTGTTACGCTGGATTTCATAAAAGACGAACAAAATAAGTTGTTTCAGCATCTACGACGTGGTGGTCGTCAGTGCAGATCGATTCTTCATCAGCAATTTAGCTTACATGAGTCGAGGAAAGCTACAAACAGCCGAACTCGTCATGCAGGTAGATGATAGTCTTGATCACCTCATAAACTCTACAATAAGCATGTTGAGGTTTTCAGAGCAGCTTCGGAGCCTTGTACTTCTTCGATGGCCGTACCGTCTCGCTGCACGAATCTAGACTATCCACGCCCTCGGCGTTGGCTATTGACCGAAAGAGAAAGCTGATATTCGTCGGCTCACTGCTAAATGAGGTCTGCGCTTTTACGATACACTTAGCATAGCTCCATTTTTTCTACCCTTCATTGATGACGTCTTACTATTCAGAATGTCCGAGTTTACGCGCTGGAAAAGGACTACTCGCTGACATTCCGCACACAAATCTCATTGCTATCGTCACCTGCTGGAATTCACATTGAAGAAGAGAATGGTAGGTTAAATTCCTAAACAACTGTGTAAGAGCTCAGTGGTCTCGGCCCGCTTGCACATGAAATGATATTCTGATTGTCTGAGCATCCACTCTCATCCGATCTCCCTACTTCCTGTTCTAACATGTCCAAATAGGTGGTTAGGCGCGTTCCACTGGACCCTCCCGTGGATAAAATTACCTCTTCTTGGGTATGGCGTGTTATAACTGGAAAGATGTTACATCTGTGTCTCTGTGATTAGTCAATTCACAAAGCTGACCCATTGCAGGGCTCATCCGCACCCCCCCCCCCCCACTCCAGGTGTAACGCTCTTCACCTTCTCTTCTTTAATCACCAACGGAAGCAATTCGAAGGGCAGGAGGCAGCGAATCCTAGCTTCCATAACCTCTCATCTAGGAATTACTGCTACTAAAACTATTAAGAACAAAGTATGACAATAATGAGAAGCTCGCTTAAAAAAGCCATTGGAGTGACTTCACTCTGTTCAGGATCATTAATTTTTTTTCCTTTAACTCAAAGTGTTCAGCTGTTAAATGAAAGGAAGAATATTCTTTCTATGGAGACCTGGTAATCTGACAACAGTTCCCCAAGACATTTGAGTGCTGCCAAGGGCGGCATGCATCGCTGAGATTACCCAGGGAAAACATGTCGACACCACACAAATTTACCCACCGTCAACACGGGCGCCGACACGTTTACCCTAGATAATCTCAGTGGTGCATCCAGACCGAGAAGGAATTTAAAGGCGTGGAATTCACAGCTTACAATTCCTTACAGTAATCACCTTCAGGTGACATATGGATAGCTTTGCATCCGGTTCTCCATCAAGCCTATCTGGTAACTCTTTATCCCAATGACGAGAAAGTCCGCAGCTCCAGCCAGGTGCTCAGGGTTAGGATACAGGTAACCATCATTCAACCTCACTCTAATGCTCTCCACAAGCTTCAGTTTTTACAGGAAGACGGCGTCAGCTGGGTGATCACCGAACCATACGCTAATGATGGTGCCACCATCTCTGCTAGTAACGCTGTGGTAGGGATCGCTTTCTTTAATGGAGCCCAGAAAGAATCCCATAGCTGTCCATGTTTTCAGGTCTACGATAAGGACCACCTGCTCATTGGGTCAATGTTCGGACGTCTTCTGCACTGTGATGTGCTGAATCCTTCAATCACATAAGCTGCAATTCACGGAGGACTCCAGGATAGTGAAAATTCTCAGGGCTGTGATAACATGTACATTCTGATCTCCTACCTTTTTTGCGTTGTCAATGTGGGCCTTCAATTGTTGGTGATGAACAATTCAGCTCAACACATGGAACATATGGAATTCAACAAAGTATAGTTCCAGCTAGCTCACAAGGGATATTGGGTCGAAGTGGCTATTCGCGATGAGATATGAACTGCTATATGCGGTTTTTAACGCTCATCCCGATTCCAGAGCCCACATTTCCTGTGGAGTCTTGTGTAGCGAAATACACCTGATCCTTTCCGCACTGATTTAACATGAAGAACTCAAGTATGGGCTCCAGCATGTGCTTAGTAGCTGCTTGAGTGTCTTCAAACTATTGTGTGCTTTCGGTGGGAACAAGGAGCTTGATTGTGCGCTGCCGACGCAACTCCTTTACCCGATTTAAGCTCGCATATGAGGACCACACTGAAAACCTGTGACTGACTCACTCAAGGCCCTTACATGCGAGCTCAAATCGACGTGGCCATAGTTTCATGATGTTACCGGACTACCTTGTAAAGGAGTAACGCCGTTGCATACTTCATCAGCTAACAGTAACAATAAACAAGGAGATCAACAAGTTAGTGAGTATCTACAGGAGAAACTGTTCCAGCGTATGGACTACCAATACCGCATCGCAACCAACATCCATACCGTGTCAAAATCGAAAGCGCGGACCTGAAACGAGCTAACTGTTCTAGCAGCTGAGATATTTTAAAAGGAAATCTCACATCACATTGGTGGTCTAGTGGATCTCGTTGTGCGGTAGCTGATTTCGATATACCAGAATTCAAAGATGTATCAACCCTACTGTCAGTTTCCATTCCTACAACTGTCAGAATAAGAATCTTCAAAATCAACGAGTAGGAGTGAAAACAAAAACATCTCATTAATATAAGTTTCTTCGTATCGTGAATATTGTGGAATCCTTTTTCAATTTTTTATTGGCACCTCGTGCTCCATATATCCAATAAAAGATTGAGAACAGGAGTCTACAATATTCACGACACGAAGAAACGTATACTAAGTGAGGCTCCTGGATAGCACCACCTTCCATATCTCATTGATAGTTAAAATAAGAGGAACACAGAACTAACTTTTGCGCATTCGAAAACCGCCCTGGTGGTATTCCCCGATTCTGGCGCGAATCTAGGAATTATTTGGTTGTGAAAGGGTGACTTTGTGCCATACGTCTCTCAAAACCCTACCTCTTCCTCCGACAGATCACTACTTTCCGAATCAGAGTTTGTAGAAATGGAGCTATCACTTGTATAATCCAGGTCTTCAGAATCTTCAGTCAAGTCTGCCTCATTAATGCCTGATTCTGCAAATTAAGAAGAATCGGTGAGAAAGATTTTAAAAAACCAACAAGTTCATTGTCTCACCCCAATACGTCGGCAATCCAATGCGTACTAAGTCAACCTCGTGAGCCTCACTTACGTCTTCAGCAGCGGATACGTAGTGGGTCTTGTAGGTCCGATCTCCGTTCTTCTGAAGTACAGTAATAGAAGAGGAATTGCTGAAAAGGAAACTGTTAAAAGGACGACGTACATGTAATTTTGTAGTTTTGATGGGATATATTCTACCATCTATCATCGATTGTTTGAGTTCCTCGAACCTGAAACCAGTGAAAATATTCATGCTGTAACTAAAATCATTAAATTTGTTGCACTGGTTTCACTCCACGCCAATATCTAGTCCTTCATAAGTAGGAGAAGTCGTCCGGATAAACTACAAAATCGCTATATACTCAAGATACTTACTTCTTCCGATCGACTATTTGCATTTCAAGAATCATGAAAGCAGCGTACAGGACCACTTCCGCTTCACCTGAATATGAGTTCATCTAGGAAGACAGACCGAAATCGCCATGATATCAACAGCTTACCTATGATTTTCGAGAACCAGTGAATTAGTGAGGCAAAAGTCTGGCTCATGGCAGTTCTAGCGGTACGCCACGCATCCATTGCACCTTTTCGAGAGGCGAACAACATTCGTAAGCCCGAGTTCTTAGTATGCTAAAATTAACCAAATAATAACATCAAAGAATAAGCAATAGAAGGAAAATGGCAAAGCTAATCATGAAGAACTTGAACAAAATATTGGAGACACAGAAAAAGCGGACCAAAACAACACAAACATATGCAAATATTTTGATATATTATCTTAAACGGGAAGTTACGCCCGTCTAACATCGACTACCATGCGAGCGAAATGAAAAGCAATACCAGTGTCCTAATATATCATTGAAAAGATGAGTAATCTCACATCCAGCGGATAACAGCTGGGTAAAAGTACAGTGTGTTCGATCCAAGGTGGTGTGCCCGAGCACCGCTAACCCTTCATAGCCACATCATAGCCAACCATCACCTCTAGCTATCAATGACGTGTTTTTCTCGCTAGAGAGTAGACGATAGAGAAATTAGCGGTGCGGATACACGCCACTCCAGATCTAACAGACCATACCTGAGAATGCTTACTACAGTGGACGTCAACGACGTTGGCTCACCTGCGGCCTCGAGAAGGACGTCGTGCAGCTGTGCCGCGCGCGCTGTAACCTATGTATTCTGCTGCTATTATGCAATTTCTAGCAGCTTCTCAACCCGATTTTAGGGGTTTTCGAGCAAATCGGGGAGAAAAGGCCTTAGAAATAGTAGTGCGGCGGCGAAGACATCATTCTTGACGCGCGCGGCGCGGTCGCGCTGCGTCCTTCTCGAGGCCGCGAATGGGCCACCGCCATTGCCGTCCACTGTACGTTGCCGTTTCATTAGAAATCCAAGCAGCGTGCTACAAAAAAAAAAAGACTCCGGATGTCGCACTCACCAAACCCATTCTCCTGTTCAACCTCCTAAGACGCTCATCATTCTCCTTCAAATGGATGACTCCTCCATTTGTCCAGTTAGGGCGAGGATAGCGCTACAATTAGATGCTTGTCAATAACAACACGAAACAAGGTGGCCATTGTGAGAATCAAACCTTGTAATTTTTGGCGCAAGGGAAACGTGACCAGCTAGACGTGGAACCTGCTTCACCACAATCACCGGATGACGTGCCTTCGGCAAGTTCGCATTTCTTAACATTCCCAGTTAGATGGAATAACAACAATATGTATAATCGCAACCACCATAATCATAGGAAATTAAGCCCACTTCATAGTTAGCTTTGAATACTTTTACGGCCTCTTCGTCAACCATGGCTCTTATTTCTTGCTTCTCTTCCGAAGTTCGCGGCCTCATGAGGAACGCACGCAGCACGTTCTCCTGACTTCTTAATGGTACTGAACAACAATGCTCTAAATTAGTATAGGACACAAATGGCTCAGTGAAAATTCTTACCATACAGAGATTCGTCGTCGTTGCGGTTCGATTGCGCATCGTAGGTATACTCCGGGAATGGATTAGGAATGGATGTGCTCTAAATCATGGATAATGTAATATTAAACACTATATCTACATGCAGAATATCAACACGAGTGAATAACCTAACAATCTAAGCAGTCCATTCCAGAGTATAGAAATCAGTGCTATTAGCAGCCAGAAAAAAAAGACTAACACTGTCTATTCGGATCTTAGATGGAACACAGTGAGTGAATTCACTATCGCGAGCATAATGTCGGATAGCGTATGCATTCTTGCCATCTTGATTGGAATGAACATAACTGTAAGAAGAAACAAATAGATCTTATAACGAACAACATGAAAATTACGTGAACAACGTACAAGTGAGTATTCTCTCCACGTGGAAACTCGTTCTCGTAGTATAGAGGTTCAACTGGTCTGCTAAAAACGGATGCTTTGCTCCTGACTCTTGGAAATACAATGCACAAATCTATGATAAACCTCATCTGAAGAATATCCAGCGGATCATACCCTTCCCAGAACATCATCCTCATTTTGAGCTGATAAAACCATTCCATGAAATCGAATATTTTGCGACTTTCGCCCTGAATAGTAACTAGCGTCCAAAGTCCAAGGAATCCGAACACAGAAGGAGATCCTAATCCCCAGAAATAATAAGTAGTCCATAAGTGGAAAGGAATAAAGCAAAACTATCCTACCTTCAGTTTTTCCGATATAGCCACTTCGTTGCAGTCATCCAAACCAAACGACAACTTCAAAGCCATCAGAATGAATGCAAAAGCCTTTGTTTCGGTTGAGAAGAAAATACTAAAACAAAATGTGAAGAGCAAACAATGGAAACAGATCAAAATACTACTTGTTGCTTCTTCTACGGCTATTTTATTCCTTTTATATTGACACATCTTATATTCTAGATACTGATATATAATAGTTGGCCTTGTTCTAATAAAACACATGAAACTTACTCACTCAGTGTATGTATCACTCCTATGACGTTTCATGCGACCAAATACATGCAGTATAAGAGATAAGGAAAACCTCTCTCCAACTGTATTAAACCCATTCGCATAAGGGCCCTGAAAGTTAGCAGATTTCTATGAAGAGCAAGATCGTGACCCGAGTTAAGATTTATTACAGTTGGGGTTTAGTAACGGAACACGTCATTAGGTACAGAGGAAAGTTTTTCAATGTGTGAATTTACCAAGAGTAAACACTGGAATATCCTAAGATTATAAACGCACCCTTCTGACTACAGACTGTGATAATTCATACAATAGTACCTGCTCAATGCGGCCTTGCCTTCTCAAGCTCTCTTCGTCAAGGTGCGTGCATGGAGGTGCAGCACTCATCAGCATCGAAACACGTTCCATCATAGCTTCTGGTAGGTTTACATGATACAGCATTCGTGCTACAACCTATAACCTTTAAGTAAAAATAAGTCCAGATGGAATGCGGCATCAGAACGTCACCTGCTTGAAGTCTATCTTGGCAGGAGTTGGTGGCAAACGACAAAGTTGCCAGATAAACAATGCGGTGCGCTGAAATTCGTACAGAGGAAGATCCTGAAACAGCACAAGACGATAAAAACAGTTTGAATACGATCAGGCATCATCTCGATAATCTTCTACCATGTACGCCCAGCCACCAGTCTTGGACTTTTTCGACCCCTGTATATTAGCGTAGTCCAAGGCGTTTCTTTGAAAAAGAGAGATACCCATCCTGTCTTCTCTGATCCATCCGAAAAAAAGGAATAAATTGAATATTTTCAAGGCGTAACCTGATGGAAAACGACGTAGAACACAACAACCACCTGATGATATCCGAAAGTACAATCCAACGGCATCCTATTGTAACTACAGACACGTAAAGTATTGCAACCAGAACATCCATAGCAAGGCACAAAGAAGATGCCTAAAACAAAATGAGTCGATAAATATACATCCAATTAAGCTCACTCTAGATTCAAAACCCCAACTTGCAGTGAACAACAGTTCCCAGGATTCAGCGAATAGAATAGAAATGACTCATTTACGATACAATGGTGTTTATTTTGTTGACAAAAACCACAAATGACAAAAGGAGAGAGCAAAGAGGACTAATGAGGTTTGGAGAGACTATCTTCCAGACAGTGTCGCCTTCTTCTTTGATAGGGCTTCAATGGAATAAAGAAAGGGAGCCACTCGCAAAGGATAATCAGTAAAGAAGGAGTGGTGTTCTATGTGAATTGGAACACGAATTAAACGAATAGATTGGGATAGAACTGAACTATTTAGAGTGCAGAAGTTATTGCGAGTCATTAGGCTCTCTTACAACTTGACCCGGAGCTTGGAGAAGTCTAGAAGGATGGCACCCTCTAATGTCGAAACTTTTCAGCATAAAGTTTACTACATCAGTAGCGACAAAATTAAGGTGTAGAAATGCAAGGGTGGAGCAAACCCTTTGCGACCAGGCACATTTGTGGTTAGCACACCAGCTTTTTGACAAAACAGCGTGTAAAATCTGACTGGTCGGCACTCCAAAGAAGCCCAACGCAAAATAAGGCGGGGAAGAAAAGAAAAACAAATAAAGTGATCTTCACGTGGAAAATAAGGGGAGCGTACATTTTCCAGCACTTCTTTGGGTATCTTTGTATCCACAACAGAAACCATCTGCGGTCTGCTGGGTATAGTGGAGGTAGAGGGTTCCTGATTGCTCGGCTCCTCATCCTAAGCAGATTTCACAGGAAATCGTAAAAATTCATAGCAGTAAGTGAAATGAATGAGTTCGCTCACATCAATTTGCTCATCGTCAGAACGAAGCTCGAGATTCTCGTCTAAAGTATCTCCCATAAGGAGGTCCCAAGCAGTCAAGGACTTCTGCAACGCTTCTTTCCCCCGCTTTTTTCTGCGCTCCAATTTTGCTTTCTTTTCTTGAGCCCGCTCAAACGCTCTGAAATTTTTTTTGGAAGAATTTGCAACTGAAAATGGAGAAATCGCTTAAAATGAGGTTAGTTATTGCTGTTACTCGAGAGAAAAGTACGTCCAAATAAAGGAAATTTTCAGCACTCACATATTAGTATTGAGCACCAGAGCTCTGAACATCTTCTCAAGATCATCGGTGTAGTCATTCGGCGTGAAGGCTACATTACACACTGATAGATATCGTTGATAGATGGCAAAAGTGTGGTCCTAGAGCGAATCATGCAAGATCATCAAAAATCCATAAGCCATTTATAACTATGTGAACAAATAAATGAAATCTCATGATCAATGACTTACAGCAAAACCTTCAGGAACTGCAGAATCTCGCTTGATCTGTGCAACACCTTTCGCCAAAATTTTTGTGAATGCTGTAAGTCTTGTGCCAACACATCGCAAATATGATGGCGCATGCTCTCTGCCGGATGTGATGTCCTTCCTGCAAAACTGTCATTTTCCTTCTTGAAAAGAAACCTATCAAGACAATAAAACATACGATAGTTTGGTAGACCTCTCCTGTCCCATGTCTCTTGAGCCTATTGTTTGAATCTGTGACCGAAGAGCTTCGCCCTAAAACCACGGAAAACAAGATTACTAACGAACACGGTGATGAAACTGAAGCTACCTTGCGTTTTTTCCCAGCCGCAGCAGTTGAGAGACCTAAAGCGACGAAGTCGGTCTTCCCTATAGATTTATCAACCTCCTCTCTGACCTTCTTAGTTCTAATCTTCCCAAAACCACTGACGAATTGGTCTTCATCAGCTTCCACTTCGCGAAAGTCCTGGAAGCGATATGATCAGATGGGAATGTCGACACTTTTCGTCCGATGTTCTTCACAGCCGGGTAAAAAGCCAAAATTTCGAGTATCAGTAAAGAAGGGAATTAACGCTATGCAAGCACTTACACCGCAAAACCTTCAAGAAAGAAATTTCTGGTCAAAAATCATGTAAGTTCATAATTTCTCATACGTTGCTAAAACTACCTCTATCATCGAATCCGGAGCTTTCATAGATAATTAAAAAAGCGCCGTTATAGTTACTACACGAAAACATTTTATGAAATTTTCTCGAGAACAGTGCACGCTTTGCTGAAGAAGAAGGAAACTAATAGTGCTCATGGCCAGCGCATGAGATAAGTTGTGTAATCTTCTAGGAAGCTGGATGAAATGAGCTTTTTTCAGGGAGAGAGAGGACATTGATCACGAGGTGAGGTAGACAGCAAGAGTGCCGCGTCGCGACGGAGTGCACTGCGCCGCGCGCGGTTCAGCAGCTGGAGTTCTCCTGATTGTGGTGTGCAGAACACGATATCAAACTCGTGAATAGAACGTCAAATGATCCATTCGCCAAGAACAGTGGTGCACAATTTTGCCGGTACTCCCCCCCCCCCCCCCTCCTCCCCCCTTCCTTTCATTCAAATGCAGTATAAGAGTTACTGTAACATATTTGGGATGAGTAAAAGAAAAATGATTAATGCATGCACTCACAAATATTTGTGTTCCACAGACTTCACAGTACATCAAACCATCCATTATTTTCGTCTGTTTGGAGCCGCACACAGTACAGGCAGAGGATGACATCTCGGCGATTCATTCAGACCTGAAGGTGAAGAATTAGTAGTACTGAACTGACGTCTGACGTCTCTAGAGGAAATCGTAACGCTGGATCCTTTCAAGCAGTGGTTTCTGGGTTGGATAGGAACTGTACGCTACAGTACTGTACGCCAGTCGTACAACTAACAGCAATCGAAGTTCTGGCAGTTCTGTGAAGCTAAAAATAAGCAAGAAACCCCGATACCAACGAGAATTTCCGAGAAGACGTCAAATTTCAAATCTTGTGTGCGGGTAAGGAATGCAGAACGAACACTTGATTAGACGGCCTTCACTCGCAATCCAACCGTGGTTGCCGCGACTACCTGTCCTATGGACTATCAAACGTTTGCATACGCAGTTTTGAATATCCTGGTTTCGTCTGGTTACATGATCAGAGTCCTAGGTGCAAGCATGGCAGCTGCGGTGAGGCCGAGTGGGTAGCGCATCGGACGAAGTTCCTGCAGTAGTTTTTGCAGTGGTGCACGTATCTGATGTGTTCTAATCATGAGAAATAACAAGTTCGAAACGAGCTTAAAAGCCTAAAATTCAAAGATGCAACAAGAGTTGGGCCGGAATGTCGTTTCATGGCAGTGCAGCATAGAAATTTTTGGCACGCTCTCCTGATCGCATCAGGACTATTGGGCAAAAATGATATTTATACATCAATATCATCTTAGACAATGCTTCTGTAATTGAATATTCCGTTTCGATCCTTGGGGTTAGCTCCGTGCACTCCCTTTATGACTATAATATGCTTGAATGAGTATCCATAGTAGATGAGTACACAAGTGTACGTTACATGAGTTATCAAATGCATGAGGTAAACGTTTATAGTGAGTGTACGACTTGAGGTACATAACAGTAAGGTATCCACTATGGCGTTTATACATATACAGGAAGCTCCAAATGTCCGCAGTCAAGAGGGACGTGGCCACGACGCGGCTTTAGACAGAGACACAGGCGCTCGGCATGCTGGCACTGGTTGGCTGCAGAGTCAGAGAAGCCAGAGGCAGCATAGAGAGCGCCTGTGTCTGATCAAGGAGCCGCGCCGTGGCCACGCCCTCTTGACTGCGGACATTTGGAGCTTCCTGTAAGTGGAGCGACATAGAAATAATGCCGCCACCATTAAATAGATAACTGCCGAGTATGAAAAAGAAAAGAGAAAAATCTTTAACCGCGAACGTTGCTGTGTAAGGCATATCCTAGCAAATAAGAGCGAATAAAAATTGAGATTAAATTTACTGACTCTATATGTTATAGGGAAGCACAATACATCCTTGTGGAACATGGAGAATAAGATATATAGTACAGCATGAAAAAAGCTGCGATAAGGCAGTATCGTATGAGGGATATCCAGGAATATGAGGGCGACTAATATACGGTACATCGATTTCGTCGTTCCTCTGAAGATAAGTGAAGAGAATAGGACTCCTTTAGAGGAGTCATACCTTTCCATACATTTTGGGGTAGGGGCGTTGCGATTTTAAAGAGCAGTGCACGTGTCCGCTGATCCTAAAATACTTGCATCAACTACGATTCCGTCACCCCGTGAAATTCATATGTACCATTAAATTGGCGTAGGCTGAATATAATGCAGCATTATCGACGTAGACTTCCACCTGCCCACTCTCTTAATGTCTTCTTGGCTCACTCCTCGTCTAAGGGCCATTGTAGCTGCTCCTCACCGGATGGAGTGTGAGCTTAAGCCCTTTCAACCAAGCCCAGCACTTATCAGAACTGTATTAAGTCTTTTCCTCAATGCATCCGTGGTGGGACTGCTTCCTGCTATGGTTGCAAAAACAAATTGATCTCTAAGTTTGGCGCTCAGAATCTACATACATCTACGCCACAGTATCTTGTCTCTTCCTCGGACTTTGAATGCCATAGTTGCGCCCGCATCGCGCTGGTCCGTCTTGGATCTCAGTATGTACAACCACCATGTTTCGTTTCCTTTGTCTTCTAAGTCCCTTTTCCTCGATGCCTGCTGTCTCGCCAATTCGTAGAAGTACAAGAAATGATAGTAGAACGATGCATGCGTGCATCCGTTACGGCTTCTTGAGAATCTTCATTTAGCGCCTTCACTTCATCTTCAGTTCACGATGGCGTTCATGTCATCTTGTGTCGCTTTTGTCCTGTGTACTGTGGGGGTTATATCCCGTTTTGACGAATCGATAAGCAGTTTTTGGACCTGCGCGTCACCGTCTGTAAGACGTCCATAGTAGAAATTAAGTGCCGCGGTCGCTAAAGGAATGGACTTCCTCTGACCAACGTACATTAGTTGTGCGATAAAAAGGTTTCTATATGTATTTGCCCAAGTTAGAATTTACTGCGGAACTCAGTCAAAAACTACATTTTGTTCCCGCTAACTTGCGGAACATGTGAAGCCAGCGGGTTAAGCATTTGAGAAGTCGACATTGGCAAAAATGAATTCAAAACTGACTGAGGGAGCACAAAATGTGTACGACGGGCAATTTTCCTAAGAAGGTCACTTTTAGGGACTATAAATGTATTCTTGATTGCGGGGATCCAACTCGAGCCGCATCTCAAAGACATGAAACTTATACGTGAGAACCCAATTACTCGTTCACTAGAATGTTTTCTGGCTGTTAGAACTGTATGCATCAACAAATAAGGAGGAGGCACCCACCAGCAATGACGTTGAGACCAGAACGTGGAAGGAGAGTCACTGAATGCATCGACGGTTACACAGCCTTCGGCAAACCATCCGGAAACGACTTCATACTTTTTACTATTCCCGTCTGCGAACATATCAACTTCAAAGGGACCCCAAATTCTACCTCGCTCCTCGAAAATAGCCTGGAAAGCCATCCAAATCTACTATCCTAGAAATCCAATCCTAGACGTGGGACCAGGTGCATTCGATGCGTTGCGTGTGCACTTCTGTGATCGAATCCACGAAGCTTGCGGCGTTGTAGTACGTCTCGTGACTGTAGCCGGGATTCGTCAGGCTGCTGTAACCTATACATATAATATAACCCATACATATAACCTATACATGTGCCGGTGCAGACGAGGCCTCCCGGGATCACATGCCTCTGGATGTAGCATCAAGGTTTGCAGAGCGTGATCCCTACGAAGACGAGTACACATGTATTTGCGATGAACGATGTGCGTTTGGTCGACCTGTACCCTCGTTCTCGTGTCAGGTACTCCGATTCATGTTCGTTCGGGGTGTAGTAGTCGGCAAGTACATCGCGGAATCACGGTGTCCACTGGACAATGTTCTTCTCGCCGACCTCTGATAATCGCGCCATTTCCTTTACGAGTCCAAAGTCGTAGGCGAAGAGTTGGCTAGCCAGAAACATCTACATGCAATCGCCACGCAACGCTTTGAAGAAGGTTCCTTCCAGGTATACTGTAAGGAATTCCGGGTGAAACGCTGAGGTTTGAAGCATTGGGATTTTCAGCGCTTATCTTCACCGGTACCACTCATCTGCCTCCAGTGGATTTCCACAGTTCGAGCACGGTCGCTCCCTACATAGCACTCCGCGGTCGGAGCCATTCGTCGAATTTTTACTTGGTCTTCACTCCTAGCTCTGGCCACATCGAAATCAGGGTGAAGTCCTGAGAAGTCAGAAGGTTTGCAGCAGCCATTCTGCGTTAAGTCGAACAGAATAGGAGTGTAGTTGTTTGTTCCGTTTCCATCTTGGAATCTTCACCATTATCAAGTTAGAAGTTGGCATTTCTTCGAAAGACAGTTTCTAGAGAACTGTAAGGTGTCGTGTCATCACATGAATTTATGTACAATTATTTATTTTTTACGAGCATAATCAAAGCGAGAGTAATTACAAAAATAGCAGGATGGTAGAGCAGGATGGTAGACTGGCTACTCAGTTGCTCAGGCGGGGGCGTGGCCTGACTCATAGTTGAGATCGGGGCCGTGACAAAGGTTTTTTGAGATCTGAGCCTTCCGTTCAGCAAACCAAGATGTTCCTTGCAAAGCTCCTACTTCTGGTACACAAGACACACATGAAAAAGAAAACGTCTTCAGTTCTAAAACAATGGATAATGGACGGTGAATTAAACCGATAATTCATTTTCTTTCGAGAGGCAGTAGACGTCAGACAAAATGGATATCAAACAACACAAATGAGTTAACAAGGCGATGAAAATGACAAAATAAGGGTTTACATGAAAAAGGAGATCACGCCGCACGCGCGGCACACAGCCCAGAACTGAGCGTTTCGAAATCGATGCCCGAGGTATTGCGGCGGCGTCGGCGTGAGCCTACACGTTTGAACGGATTTGATCTACGGACTGTTTTACTCTACCTTACAGAAATGCCAAAGTCCGATCCCTCTTCGGTGTTTTTCTTTATCGTTCTCAACGCTTCTCTCAGCGCACTCAACCCCATTCCTCTTTTCTTGCATAGAATAGTAGTCGATTCTTTTTGAGGATCAAGCACGTGATTGAACGCAGTGCGGCTCCACGGCGTCCAACATCGCGTCCAACATCATATTTTATGATTTTGGACCCCTCGGCCGGTGTTTTTTCTGCCTTCGCGCTTTTTTTGCCTTTTATGCGTTTTTTCGCCTTTTGTTCGTCGCCATTTGCATCATCCACACAAAGTCGCTTTCTAATGCTGCTCTGGTCACTATTGAAGTGAACTAAGTATGTAGTCCTTATTAAAATTTCCGTTTACGATACCAGGTATTGTGTGCGGGAGTGTTTACGCTTCAGTGGGACCACGTTTGCCTTTAACGTTGTTCTAGTCTCAGCTCCTACCATTTTCGTTCCTGTTTTCTTACATTTGTATCTTTTTCTTGGTCAGCTGTTCAACGATGTTTTGTTCCTCAGCTATTGTTATTTCATCGAGTCTCCTGTCGAGGCTTTTCAGTGCTTCAGAACTAGCTTTAGACTCGCGTTCAATTCTAACAAGGCAACTCTGACTTCTGGCGCAGATTGCGACGCTTGCCTTCTGTGTGTTGAACTGGAGCGAAGGAGGAATCACTTCCGGACATTTTTTTGTCAGTGGGAGACTGGCGCTCTCCAAAATGACACGAGACAAGACGGGAATAGAATCGAAGCTTGGAGGTGAGCGCCTAATGCACCATAAAATGGTGTGTTGGCAGTGTCACCTTATTACGTGGAACGAAGTAGAACTAAGCTCTTGTCACTTCAAAATAATGCAAAAGGTGCAAAACGAACGACCGACACGACTGGAGGATTAATCCACACCGCAAAACATCAAATTTGGGTAGTTAAACCTTTATTTTTACTGAATGACAAACACTAAAGCACGGCAAATAACGAACAAAGTAACATGACAACGAACACAACGATGAAATCAAACATGAGCATTGAAAAATTACAAATAAAAGTAGTTTTTTCGTGAAGGGCCGCAAAATAGCTATGAATATCTTTTCCGCGTAGGCGAAAGGTTCGGCATGAGATCCAAAAGAGTGGAAATTTCTGAAATCAAAGAGTGGATCCCAAAAGTGACGGCCGGAATGGAATCAGAGTAAAGCACAGGTGCGATATTTCAAACCATTCCTACGTTTTTAGAAGAGCAAAGCGAAAAAGCAAGGGGGGGGGGGGTACGTTATGTTTTTTCTTTATGATTGATCCTCGTCCTACGATCCCTATATTATCCTACCTACGCACTGAATTCGGCAGAATGGCCGTCGGCTTCTATTCAGGAAGCATCGTGAAGCGAACGGCGTTTACGACCTAACACATTATTCGAGCTGTGGATGAGATGTTCCACACCTCTACGATCCCTGCTGTTACTTCAAAGATTTCTCATCACAATAAATCGGTACAGCAACACAGAGTAATAGTAATAAGTTATACGCGCAGTAATTAGTAAAATTAGTTTGTATTGCTCGCCACAGGAAAACAATCACGGTAAATTTCCTGAGTTTCACTTCGTCTGTGCAAGTCGAGCACGTTACATCGATTCAATATTGCAAGAATTGGACCGAAGTTCAGCTGAAACCCCCCTGTTGAGCCATTTCGCGCTCCATTGCGAACGATTGCTGTGGCTTTCACCACAAGGCAGGTGCGGTGGAGGTGCGTGTATCGCAAGGCGTCCACAGCGAAGAGGGAACAGAGAGTGAAAACAAGAACCTTTATTTGAAAACATGTTAAAACATGTTCAAGATTTAGTTGATTTTGTGAGCTTCAGGCGAGGTTAGCAACTAGTTTATTCTGGCTTACGTTTCGGCAAATCGCCGTCTTCAGAGCCTGAAATGGGCGACTCGATAAGCTAACTGTCCGGCCAAATCTCTACAGAACCACACAAACGAAACGCTAAGCCTGTTTTTCAATCATGAAGCTAGCTGCTGTATCAAACGCTCACCACTTCGATGTCACTAGAGTGACGTTACTGGAGCGACCGCTAACTGTCCGCAAGAGCAGATGACTTGGGCATACTCTTCCGGATCAGAAGAGCAATCCCAGATATGGCGCAAGTTCCCGTGTAATAGAGGGGCATTTTCTTACGTTTCGGCAAATCGCCGTCTAAATCAACTTCATTCGGCAGAAGCGACTCCACGATTTATGCAGACTGCCAGAGAGCGACCACCGAGTACAAGCCATCCAACTGCGTCTCCTTCGAATTACGCTAAGAATGAAGCAAGACCAGATGTACGCTATGATGAAGAAGTGCATATCGAAGGAACAACATTGTGATTATCACTTGGGCGATCGCCTCTGGAAGATGATAGTGGGTGGGTCAATTTTGATATGCGATGGTATTCGGTCTAACCTCAAAGGAACCCCGCAAAAGAAATTTGTTGAGTAGATCGGGGAGTGACGCTGCACAGCCACCGAATGCTTTGAACCCTTGTAATAACAGTGACCGTGAAGCTGAGACTGTAAAGTTTGTACCATCTCGAGTGACCGTGTTGGGAGGATTCCCGCTCTCTCAGAATGCGCTCTCTGCTCTGGAATTGGACCCCAGTTTTTTTCCATCACAGCGCATTTCTACAATGGTTCTCCGCAACATCACTTGTGCTCTACATATACTTCAAGATAAGCTCCGTAGTAAAGCGAATCTCGACCATTTGCATGCGAACCAAGACCTAGTCGAATCGCGTCTTAAGATACCCTTTCCAAGTGCGTTCTTCAAGCAGCAAACCGCCAATCCAAGTGTTGATGTGGACTTCCGACTATTTGCAGACGAAGTTTATAAAGTTCTAGTACGGCAGCGTCAGAGGAAGGCTCGCTCCAATCTCTCGTTTGCACAAAAACAAGGGGGCCTGGAGAAGTGAAAGGGGTGGAGAGGGGGAGACCAGTGATGCAATCCGCTTAAAGGCAGCACCCGTCCAAATTCTCGACTCCGAGTTGAGCCGCTAAAAGTGGAATACATTGCCAGCACATCACAGAAGTTCACTGAACATAAAGAATCACGACTTACCTGCGAAGAAATCCAAATCGAAGTAGCGAACACCAGGAACACAGCAGCCTTACATAAGCCAGCGCACTCAGGTCGCGGTCGCTCGGCACAAGCGTGTTTGACCTCCGCGTGGCGGGACCCACGTGTGTCAGACGGAGCGCGCGTAGTCGCACGGGAAACAGACCGCGATTTTGTGAATTACCCGTACCTGTTTCGCGCTGTTTCACTATTGGATATAAGTTCAAAGTTCCTCCAAATCCCAGAAACCAGCAAAATCTCAAACACGAAGGTTTGAGCGAGTGCCACCTTTAAGAGCGTATGTGGAACGAACCATGCTTATTTTGTCGTTTGTGTCTTTCGTAAACGCTTTTCTGCTTGGTTTTCCTGGCAAGAATAAACTTTATACATCATCATTGCATACACATATCCATAGTATCACCGATGGTCGTACAAGTAAGGCAAGAACACATGAAAAGCTTGTTGATATGGTACGTATGTACAGTAGGTTGGCATTAATTTGGCCATGTAATATAGGAGACTAGATATACACGAGATCACACAAGTTACAAAGTTACAAAAAACCAGTACAGTTAATGCCTAGTAGAGATCGGACTAATTCGACAACCTGAATGACGATGATCTGATGAGATACGAAATTTGCGAAGAAAAAAAAAACAACAGCAGACGAATGACTTGAGAAGGCGACGATCAGTGATCCTTATTCCAGAGAGTTCTGTACGTCAACACCAAGTTATGACCCAGATTTGTGAAACTGTTCGGCCTTGCGGGCGCTTGTCGGATGTCTAAGTCCATTTGGTTCGGTGATCTGGTTCGGGCTCTTCGTTCAGAACAGCGGCCACCCCTTTTGAAACTGTAATTAGTGGTACGAGCGAGAAATGGAGGTGAACCGGTGTAAAATTTGCACCTCATCACACCGTCAACTCCCTTGGTCTCGAGGAACGAAGCTCCCTGTTCGAGTGACATGGAATGGCCATAGCAGTCGAGCCAGGACTGACGCCGCCCACGTGCTGATTGAGAAACCGCGCTGTGGCACGAATCGTCTGACACATCTGAGCCGTTGCCTGAAAGTTAAGGATAAGTATGTGTGTTGGCGATCTATGACGAAATGTCCTGACTAGGGTAGGATGTGCTCAAGCAAAGGCTGTGAAACCAAAATTGTGGGTATTTACTTCTCTCATCGATCACTTCTGGTGAGAAGTGAAGAAGAGAATTTGAAAAAGGGAAAATTTTAAACGTTGCTATGAATTTTTGTGGCGTAATAATATCAGGAGAGTTCCCTTGCTCCGCTTTGAAATGTTCAGTCAAGCCGGGGCGAAGTGTGTAGCTCCTTCCTCATCCACTTCTAGGCGAAATTAGGAAAGCCAGTTTAGTTAGACGTTATGCGAAACTCTGGCCTCGGTACGATGCATATCGATAGTGAATTTATGGAAGACGCGTTGAACTACCCTCACGTTGTCACAGAGTGTTGGTTTTTTACGTATGGAGAGATAAGTAGATCATTGCTTCGGAAATCTATTACAATATTTTCTATGCTGGACAATTTGGTGGATCGTTTGTTAGAGATTCGGCTCTAGACAAATGACTGCTGCCTGTTCTATGAGCAGTCCAAGCCCGCGGCTATGCTTTTGAGTGGTGGAGACCAAACAAATCATCTTTGAAATCATTTTTGTCAGCATCAAATCGCGGCGATTGTGTCACAGCCAAAATGGCAATCGCAGTAGTCGTGAATTTTAAGAAATTTCAAAAATTGCCCGCTATCAAAGCTTATTGAAAGCATATCGCGATTATGCATAGTTGGAGAAGAAGCATGAAGCAAAGCGAAAGCTGTAGCAATCGGCCATAGCGTGGGTTGCGAAAAATCCGCATGAAACGTACGCTACGCAGACGCTGTTGCGATGCAGAACTCGGAGGAATTCAGAATTATTCACCGATACGAATGCTCATGTCGCTCTCGAGTGATCCACGACTGTCTCGAGACTCGCGCCGACCTCGATCTTCCAGACGGCCATCAGCTGACAGGAACGACATTTTCCTGGAAGCAACAGAAGACAATTAAGCTGCCTCGCTCATGCTGGCACACTTAGGTTGCTGCTATACTCCATGTGTACTATAGCACCTTGAGTCGTCGCCACTCAGGCACAACGATTTTGATACATATTGATCATCAGTGGCTAGTGCAACAGCAACGCGTGCGACGCTCCGCCCAAAATCGATAGGTATCGAGATCGATGTCGCTGGCGACGACGACGTAGTCTGCTATACTAGACGTGGAGTATAGCCACAGCCCCAGCTGCACATTGATTACCTGGAGTCGTTCGAAAACGACGGTCGTGCCGCGCTAATCATCACTCGCGGCAGGTTCGTGCTGCTCATCGACACGCGACGATTGCCAAGGCGGCTAAACAAGCATGGTATGAGTTAGTAAGTTAGTCGCACTAATGTAACGACCGATAAATTTGTTAGAGAAAGTAACTGAAAAGGACAGCAGCAACAAAGTAAAACATCTGAAGCCTAGAAATGCACAGAATGTCACAGTCAAAGTGCAGGAAAACGCTTTAGCATAGGTCATTAGTTATTTCTTGCAGACACCGTCCCACCTTTCCTTTGTTCTTTTTTACTTTTCCCTTGAAAAGAATCTCTATAAGCTTCTGATCACAACGTTTTGCGTGATTCCACGCAAGTCTGCCGAACCCCCCGCCCCCTCCAGCCCTGAAACGTGGAGAGATTGTGGGCGGGGCCAGGCAGAGGTGAGGGAGGAGGTTTCTGGACAATGCTTATCCGGAAACGCACCTTCTGAGGAAACCTACGTGCTGCTCGTAAGAGTTCTACTCTTTAACAGAATAGCAGGTGCGCTTCATGCGTGACCGGCATGGTGCGGGAACTTCGTAATCCCAAATCGGCCCCGCCCATACGCTCCCCAAATGTTGGGGCGCGATAACGGGTCTTTCGGCGTTTACTGCGCGGAACCAGATACAGCATTGTGATCAGGTGCTACTGGAGATTCTCTCCATGTGGAAATGCCAAAAGCGATTCTGAGGTGAGATGGTACCTTTAATACACCATAATTTTTCGATTAGAGCATCTTGAGACAATGAAATGAAAGAAAATCGGCTTCACTCCATAAGCATTGCATTTCCATCAGTACGTCCTGTTGCACATTACCCGAATCAAGAAAATATGAACATACCCGAGACCCATCTGCTGCTGTTGCATTCGGTCGTCCGACTCGTATCGTAGCTGTTCAACGAGATCTAGAAGAATCCTAACACTGCTCATGACGTCATCGAAGTGGGCGGAGCTATAAATTCACGGCAACTGAGAGGGTTTTTTCATAGCGAAAGACAAAAAAGCGGAATTTCCACTAACCTCAGCTCCTTACAGCTTAATCCGATGACAAGTGGGTTAAGCAGATGTACGCATACTTGGGATGCGTCCTTCATCCTGACGGGGTCGCGAGTGACAATTCGTTGGACCAGTCCTAGAATGAGAGGCTATTTGTTTTGGATCTAAGGGGATTTCTCCCTGAGCAAGTGAATTTTTACAAAAAAAGTCAGGCAGCAATGTCGCCAGACCAGGCTTGCATGCATCTTTGAGTTTACCCAGGGTAAACGTGTTAAATTTACCCCCCTAATCTGGAGGCATAACTGCGTTCACCCCGGATAATCTCAACGACGGATGCTGTCTCCGGTTTCTTCAACCCTCCCCTAGCTAGTTCAAAAAACTGCTATACTCCTCGCTGACTACAGCTGTGCTACAATGCAGTGGCAATGGGTTTGGTAACTATCGATCTACAAGGACCACAACAACAGCGAAGCTCCGCCCACAGTCAATATGTCTCAGAACCAGAAATGCCGCAAACTTATGTTCCTTTCAGCGGTCTCAGTTACTCCAAAAAATGGTAAAAATTCAATAATGGTAAAAAAAGTCTTACTTGACTTGGCGTGGATAATGACAGGGTGGTGAGCAGAACACAATGACACACAAGAGAGTAATTGTTGCAAGGATGCGGCATCACACCGATCCGATAACGACGCCAATCCGGCCAGAAGGTCCAGTTGACGCTAAAAATTACGCATTCGATTCTAAAAATCATAGCGATCTCATGTGCTGAGTGGAAAGGTAAAACCAGCGATTTTACTGACGCTTAGTCATAGTATTGTTCGTGTTGGACGTAAGCCAAACGATGGCACCTACCTCTCCGACCTTTTAATTTGTACCAAATCGCAAAATTTCCAGGATCATTGCGTTTTTTTATGGATTTAGACAGGAAAAACGAACGAACCGGTACATTATCGTGAAGATATGGTGGTAAACACATAATTGCCGGCAACAGCTTCCGACTGATGAACACCGACGGAAGGAAGTCGGCCACGTGTGGTAGGCCGCGAACTGCCGATGACTGAAAGGAAGCATGATGAAGGGAAAGAAAAGGCAAAATTTCACAAGTTGAGAGGGATAGGGAGGGGGAGGGAGGGAGGTGGGCGTCTAGATAACATTTATGTGTGATCAGAAAGCAAATGGCGTTGTATTCTCTGAGGGCGAGAGGCGTGCGTAATAACTCAGTGCGGCGATTACGTCAAATAAACTTTGGGACATTTGAAAGCGTGGGAGATGAATCAGCGGAAGTAGGGCGAAGCAGGTTATGAGAACTATGATTCTTATTTATATTTATTAGTTATTTATAGTTATAATTACAATTTGTATGGATTTCATGAGAATAATATATGGAAAGGAGAAGAATGTTCTCGGTTGCGTACAGTTACAGGGAAATTCCCCATAGTGCTCGGAAAAGCTTAGCTCCCTCTAAAAAATGATTTGGCGACAAATTTTTGAGTGTGGAGCACTGTATAGAGGAGAAAGTGAGTTCAGATCCTGCTATTGGCCAGAGCGGATCATGCAACCAATCATGGATCACGGCTCCGCCCCATGTCGATTTTTCGCGCCACAAATCCAATTTGTAGATTATTCCAACCCCGAAAAAAATTGAAAGAAAACTAAGAATTAGAAGGAAAAACGTCCCCTATGAGAGAGTACGGGAAAGTAGCATGGGTTAGGGGAAATGAATTCGTAGAATTGCTGAAATTGAAGATTTATTATAGCCTACATATTTAAAGGCGACCGTAGCTGATTACTCGTGCACATGTCTGTTCTTCTTCTCACCCTCCTCAGTTTCTGTGCACTTTCCCACGCTCTTCTTCTCTCTGGCACCTCTCCAACTTTCTTCCCCAATTAAAAGGCGATTTTATGCAGGATTCGATCCACAAATTTTAGCTGCGGAGCATTCCATCGCGATAGAGGTGGAGCGGAGCATTGTGATTGGACGCCGTTTCCACTTCAACCACTAGCAGACGCAACCCTATTTCTCGGTGAACCACTCTGCAGCCACAAAATTGTCATCACAAACTTCTTCTGCATGTGGAGAGATGCATGTAATCCCAAGATAGGGATAAATCGACGCAAGAAGTACGTATGACGCATGCTGCATCCAGGTTACACGCTCACATCTTCGTCTTCTCGGATAATCTCAGCTGTTGCTGTGTTCTATTTTCGGAAGACTCTTAGAAAATTAAGTGCATCACGAAATGCCCACATCTCACATGAATTGCCTCATGAATCTCGAAACGCCCAAAAAAGGCACAGATGCACGTTAGAAGTACAGCTTAACACGCCACATCATCAAAGTTCAAACTTGGGCCTAACAGTGCCAGGAGGAGAGTGGAGCAATTTCGTCATTTTTGCGTGATTCTACATAATTTTGCAAAAATCCATGCATTATTCAAAAAGACTGTAAATACATAGCTATGGAGTATTAGAGGTATGCAAAAATACTTATGAAGTCATGAAGCTAGATTACAATTACTCATTTCTCAAATTTCTAAGAAGAAAAAGATACTCCCTATTCGACTAAAGCCCAAATAGGGATTCCTGGAAATTTTTCTGAACACCAGTGCAAAAATGGGAGACCTTAACAAGGAAAATACGATAACGCCGTCGGAAATCTATGACACGAAAAAACTATGGTATGAAATAGAAAACGAGTAAGAAATTTCAGACTGTTATTGCCCTTATCGATTCTGTAATTCTGTAAGGAAAGCAAAAATAGATTAGAGTTTGTTCTAAGGTATTCTTCTTCGAAAACAAGTTTTTCATAGAAATAAGCAGATAATAACCAAACTCTGAAAGAGTTTTCCACCTCAGTTGGTTTTTGGAATTCATTCCACCGAGAATCCAGCTCATGAATCTATCAGAGCCTATTTGAATCCACCAATATTTTGGTTGTTAAAGGCACATTCACAGTTAATTTTGAGTTAAGTTAATTGACTTAGAGTGTAAAAGTTAATTAATTTAGGGTATTTTCAGCGAGTACGAGTTATTTTCAGCAACTAGTGTTCCATTAATGTGAAACTGTGAAAACGAATGTGATCGTTCTGAAGAAGCCGGAACAGCAGTGAAGTTCAGAAGAGAACAAAATAAAGTTATCCGAAAAAAGGTAAGGAATGAGGTTTTTAAGAAACATAACCAGGTCATGGAGCTGAAGTCGGAATCTAGAATTATAGCCTAGGAAAGTACTCCTCCATGATCTCACATCCTTACGTTTCCCTAAAACTCATACGCAAAATTCTCGACTCCTTGTGAAATAAAGGCAAATAAATAAGGAATAGGAGCAAATTAAGGGCAATTTTTACTTGATGAGCGCGACTGACGCGCATGCGTCTATATGATGAAGAATAGGGTCCAGTCGCATAGCAGTCGCATCGCAGTCGTAGCTCAGACGCACGCGTTTAAGGCCTCGCGGCATCCGCGCGATCTTTTCATTGAAGACGTACAAGCCGTGTTGACCGGTTTTCGTGGAAAATCCCTCGTAAATGGATGCGTGCGACTGATGCGCGACTGACGCACACATCTAGTATAAGTTACCCTTTAGATCGCTGCGATTTTCTTCCTGGGCTTCGGGAAAAAATGAGAGAAGTGCAGAAAGAAACCTATTAAAATTCATCAAAGCTGACCAAGGTTTACTGGAAAAGTTTCTATAAATTCAGCCGTTCGTTTGAAATCCATTCATCTAGTAGAAAAGCTTTAACAAGACTGTAGTTTAGAACAAAATCAGAGTAATAACTGAAATAGAAATGCGGATAAAAATTTGAAAGCCTATAACCTGAGCACAAATTTAGCCATTCCCCGTATGAAAGAGGTCAAGGATGCGCGATTTAGCGGAACATTCCTCGGAATTCATTCAACCAAAGGCAAAATTTATTCAAATCAAAGGGTACACAAAAAACAAGAGATGAAAAATCAAATCCCACCTGAACACTCGAGTCATCAGATCGCAATGAGTGCACGATCAAATCCATACACTTGTCCTCGACTTTGTCATCGGACAACCTCCGAAACAACGAGCTCATGTTCTCCAGAACAAACGACCGCAGCTGAAATGGAATAGACTTATGCTGACGCCGCTAAGCAATGAGAGATTTCCGGGTGACGGCGCTTGATGAGTGGGACAACTCGTCCCCGGGGGAATTTCACCAATTAGAAAACGTGGGGGCGGGTCTTCTGCGAATGCTAGTGCGACCTTTACGAATGTCAACAAACAGGGTAATCGACTCACTAGCTCTTTCGCCTTTTAAAGGTCTGTACGGCAACATAAAAGCCATTTCGGAAGGTTTTGGAACCCAGCAAAATCAGACGGGGCCGAAAAAGGATTTCGGGGACCATTTCACGGCTATTTAAACAGTGTAGGCTTTCGAGGAAGTGGACAAGGTGGCGACATGTCTGATTTGTGAGAATGCACTGAAGTGTAATTGTTTCCCACACTACGTCATATGCCTGCCTTGACTACGTCACCGACTGAATAATGAGGTTCTGGCAGTAAATGCGAACTCCCCGAAGCTTTCTATATCCAGCAGAATTAATGTTAGCGGAATTAATTAAAATTAGAGAGACACGTAGAAGGTCATTGATGCAAAAAAGAAAAAAAACATAGGTAGTTAGATTTCCTTTTGCACCTAACCCTTGGAAGGAAACAGACCGGGAAATAGGCCTTCTCCTGTGCTCATTAGTAGAGGAGGGGAGGATAAGTCCTAATAAGCAAAATGATAGGAAAGGTGTTCTTTTTTATGACACTTGCTGATAGGACTCGCTATATACGTCATGCTCATTTTTGCAGCAATTTTGGAATTTTTTCTGTTTCTGGAGGCGGGAAATCCTCATTAGGAAAATCCTGCTATCCTACAGTGCAAAGTATAAGATATCCTAGAATGTCGAAGCATCAGATGTAGGCCGCCAATATTAGCAGCAATTATTACGGTTATCCAAGTGTATATAATTTCAAATGTTAACTTCTCGAGTATGCTTAGGAAAAGACCGATGGCGGGAAAAGTGGGCGGCACCAAGCTCTGTGATTCGTTCTTTGACTTTGCCTTCCCTTATAACTTTCTTCGCCTTCCCTTATAACTCGTCTGAACTCATCCTACATTTTCGAGTTGTACATCCCCTATCAAAATCTATCTACCTGCAGAAACAAATCGAAAATGAGTGAAAGCCAGCTGATGAAAAAAATCGAAACAAGTGCCTTTGAAGCACTACGAATTAAAACGACGGTTCTGCAGTTTAATTTGTATGCAGCTACAATTATGACAACTAAGATTAAGGGGTACAATGAAAAAAAGAGGAAATTTCCTTTGTTGTCCATTGACATGGTTACTGTAAGAAGTGTAAAAGAAAGATGGGATGGCAGAGGATTGTACTGCTGCACTACGATTCAGGAGCCCCCGATAAATTTCCGGGACAAATGCTCCCTCCCCCGCCCCGCCTTATCCCCATGTTTCCATTATTTCCATTATCGTAGCAATGTCTATCCTTTTGAACATGAATATTTCTCATTGTCGATCAATAGTAAAGGAATTAATTTTTAAAAAATGTCATGAAATTGATCTTTTACTAAGAGTGTCCCCTATTCACTCTAGAATCCAGGCAATAAAAAAAAATCCTGGAAAAGTTGACATTTGTGGGAATTGAAGTAGTTTAGTGGAAACGACTTCAAGGAAGGATTTTGCAGGTAGCCGCTAGCGATCTGGCAAGACATCCAAGACAAAGCCAAAGTTCAGGTTCAGAATGGCAATAAATACCAATACATAGCAATGAATTTCAAAAATTTAAAATAATTAAATTGTTAGATGTTTAGCAAGAATAACAAATCCGTGCCTCAATTGCTTCTCATGGGAACGAAACGGCGACTTTTCGGTCTTTGTACAAAGTCTCTGATTCTTACATTGGATCTTTCTGGGCGAAATCCGAAGAATCGTAGAAATTAGTTTAGTACATAGATATTGGGATGAAATTCATAATGATATAATAGCGGTTATCAGAGGAATTTTCCATCTAAAGTATTAGAGATGATAGAATCAGGTACGCACGTACGATCTGGTTGCTTTACCACAGCCTCCAGTGGTGGACCAGAAGACTGAAGTGAAGTAGGCTCTGTAGTCGTATGGCAAATACCATTATAAGTGCAAAAGCGTGTGGGCGGTAGACTATTTTCTACTACCCCATCAGTGGGCGATTATACTTTGGAAAGGCCACTGCCATGCTATTTCATTCTATTAGGCGTGCAAAACCCAGGAAACAGGGTGATTACTCCGACAGGAGCGAAGGACAATTAAAACCACTTCGTCATTAATGTATGGAAGGACTAGCTCGATGTTTTAAACCTGTCCCCCCAGGAAACTTCAAACCAACAGATCTGGGAAGTCCTTCCTTCTGGAGAGATGAAGGAGAAAAAAAGAAATTCATGATATACACTGCCGCTGAACCCCCAAAAAATATAGTATTCTCAGTCGCTGCGACAGCAATGGATTGGATACGTATCGATTTTGCTGTTGACGACAACGGCGACGGCGCCAGCGACGCGTCACCCTCGATCGATATGCATCAAAACCAGTGTCGCTGCGACTACACCGACAGAGCGCTATACTGCCCCATGGGTTTAGCGGGGTCGAGTACTAGTCTCCACTATTGGCTAATAAAATGAACAGAGCAAAGAAGCACGACAAGCTGGTCACTGGACCTCAGACACATGATATTGAAATATAATAGAACAGCTCCCATACAGCTCTGGAAATGTACTTTGCGGGCGAAAGTATGATGAAGTTCAGGAAATAAACTACAATTGCTGTCATAAAGCCCATAATTTAAAGGAGTGGGAACAAGATGATTTATAGCCGGAAAATTCAAAGTTCAAATAGGTACATGATCCTGTGAAACGCGAAGAGTCCAGGGGGACGGTGGGATGCTTGAAATCTGGGAAAAGTTGTTTCGAATCCGAAAATAGGTCCGGAATGGCCCACTTGCTTGTTTTCATTCATTCGATCATTTATTCATTCATTCGTTCGATCATTCATTCATTCATTCGATCATTCATCCATTTATTCATTCGATCATTCGATCATTCACTCATTTATTCGATCGATCATTCATTCATTCATTCATTCATTCATTCATTCATTCATTCACTCACTCGTTCGTTCATTCATTCACTCGCCCATTTAATCACTCATTCACGCGCGATAAGTGACCATACATAGACGCAATGAATTTGCTTTTGAAGCAATCATTAGATGGAAATTACTCATATAAAGTTCGTAGCAGTAATTCTGTTGGATATTTGCAGTAATAAAGGTCCTACGAAGAACGCCACCCTTTCACGAGGCTCATTTATATACACTTTCCTTGCATGCATAAAAACAGAATTTCGGATCCTTGTTCCAGACATTGTTGCTCTCGTAGCTCATGCAAATAAGTATGTACCTACAGTGAAAATGGAAAATTAGTAAGGATGAAGCCTCTAACTTGAAAGGCCTGCATGAGACGGAGATCATTTCGGAATGGCCTGCACCGCACTTGTTTTACGAAAGATGTACGTACTGGGTTAGCGAGAAAACTGTTCAGAAAGTTTCAAAAAAAAATCACTTCATTACAAAATTTCACCGAAAGAAGGATCTGGTGGCAAGCTGGTTACGTTATCACGATGAAAACCAAAAAATAAAAGAACTTTCTCGTTAGTCCAAATGAGGATAATGTGTATACGAAAGGAGTTGTAAATGTAAGGGTTTTTCTTCGGGATCACTGTGGGATCAGCGAAGGGTACGCAGGAGTGGGATATGACATGCATACGACTATTAAAGGCTAAATAAGAGGGCTGGCGAGAAAAAAAACCAAAAAGAAAAATTAAAGCCGTTTCTAAGGCGCTGTCAGCATCATGAAGGTGTGTAGGGATTCAAAAAGGCAAATGAATGGGGAAATTGCCCGGTAACCGGCATCGTACCCCTTTCCCATCCCTCACGAAAAAAGACTCGCATCGTTCGCTTACTAGTACTTTACAAATGAAAAGAAAATCAACATGAACAAACAAAAACTATTTAAACAAGTAAGTAGAAATGAAAGTATTTTGTCTGAGCTTTGAATTTTCCAGCTACAATTTGCATACATATAGCCATTTTCTTTGCCGTTTCATTTTGACATCGTTCCTCCACTTATGAATGTATTTATTTTCAATAACTAGCGGGAACAAACATAATTCTCGGATCTCTAGATGACATGTGCACTTTATCGAGCTGAATAAACGCGCTCCGATAAACTCGGATAAGTTAGTGATGCTTGGATATACGCACAACTATCCAATGAACCCACGGCTATGCGAACACAGCTTGGATAAACAGAGATGGGAACGAATACTTATGCGAAAATATATTAGATACAACCTTTATTAGTTCTTTTGGTTGGTTTTGTTATCATATTTCCACAAGGAGCTGAGGAACTGTATGACCGCTCGAATGGACAACCCAAGACTCAAAAATGCGTCTTAATTTTTACAATATGTTGCTATGTCGCGATTGAGGTATCCACACCAAGAACGGATTCCCACTGGCGGAGAAGCGAAGGAAAGACGTTCTGGTAGAAAAAAATGAGCAATAGATCTGTAACAGCCTATTTATACCCTTAGAGGAGACAAAGCACAGAAGCCTATGTTCTGTGGACGAGTTTCCGCGATTAGAAAGACACGAAAACGAATAGAACGCTCGCGATAGGACGGATTGACAAGTTGTAAACGTCGAAACCGCCCTCGTCTAGACTCCGTAGCGCTGCATGCTGCTCGAGAAGCACCAAAAGAGTATATATGAAACTATTAAAAATATTATTATTATTAATATAAACTATTCAACATGGTGCTTTTTACTCTGCAAAAAATACCATTAAAGATGTAGTATTTTGATCACTCTGGATTAAGGCGGTCAGGTACAAGGAAATCTGCTTAAATTTGTAGTGATGTTTTTGACCGCTATAGAGACTAGTATTGAAAAATTCATTAATCATTCGATTCGTTGTAATATGGAGAATCCATGTATTCAGAAGAAAATTGGATATTCTTATTTCTAAGATATTCTTATTTCTAAGAAAATTACAAAGGGGAAACGCTTTGGGACGTATTAGTGCGTCGCGCGCGTCCTTTTTGCAAGGATTAGGAGCAGTATTGTATAGGCCGAAGGCTACGGAACATGACGCTTAGAGATGAAGATGGAACAAAAAAATATTGGGGATTATTTCTGTGACAAAATCCTGATTAAATTGGCATTTTTTCCCGCAGAAATACGGATTAGGTGAGATTGTAGGATGCATATGAGCAGCTTCATTAGATTTGCATTATAGAGCTAGATATGCTTCTATCCGGTGAGACGGGATCTAGGTATCATCGCCACAAAAAGCAAAATAAGCTGGATCTGCGCAAACATAAAATATACAGCCAGGCTAAATAAGAGGGAGAGATTCCATGGATAGCGGTGGGGGGAGCAGGTCGGGACGAGTAAGATTTATTTATTTTTTAATGTTGTTGAGTAAATAAAAAAAGAATAAACAAGTGGAGCAAAACAAGAGGGCAACCTGAGCGAAAAACGGAAAACAAGGAGTAATTCGACAAAAGTGTGTGTATAAGGCTCTTAATGGTAGCTGCAGAAAGGGGTCGTAGAGGGGGTGTAGTGAAAATTAGGCACCCTCTCAAAAAAGGGTTGGGATCCGAAGGGTTTCGAGAACAGAATTCCTTTTCATATGGAATTGAACTAATAAAGTAACAAAAAGACTTCTATAAGTAGTGTAAGTAATTTGACAGTACCTGACGCTGTATGTATCATAATACATGTAAATATCGATTAACATGGAGGAGATACTGAATTTTTCTCATTCTTTGAAACTAATTTTTGAAATTTTATCTTATTCTAGGGAGAGGAAGGGGTATATTTAGAAGAGAGGGGGGGGGGGGAGGTGGGGTGGGGTGGGGAAATCCAGAGCCTAGTCGGCGGCCTTCATTCGGATATTTTTAGCCCAAAAATCGGCGCATCCCACAGACCTATCGCCGGAGGGAGAATTGTGGGAGCTTCACTGATGGAAATCTGGCGTGCAAATCTGAAAAATATGTAGCATGGATGGGACATTGCAGTGGTAGGCCTAGTGCCCAGGCTTAAACTGTACCTTAAAGACTCTTGCTATCCACATGGGATTATTCGAATTCAAAAAGCATAGGGAATGTCGACGAAGAATGCCTATTTTCGAAATTGTTTTGCTTAATATTTCAAAGATTCTTAGCCTAACTCCATTTAAATTTGGATTGGAATTGATATTTATTAACTCAGTTTTCGAAAATTCGGCCATTCGGCTCCTCAAAGCAGGCGGAGAACATAGTTCCCTCCTCCCCTGCCTACTTTTCGTGTCTGTCACAGTTTTGTGGATAACTAGTTGGACTAAAGTCCAAGTATTTACATCATGGCCACAGATAAAGATAGGATTCTTCCCATAAGAAGGTCATGAGGGCATTTGAGTCGACATAGGGTCCGTTGTCATGAGGAGGGAGGGGAATATGAGCACCAGTGGCGGACGCAGAAAGTGGGCGGGAAGCGGGGGGGGGTGAGGCGGGAAAAAAGTGGGGTCTCCGCCGTTTTGGGGACCCAGACAAAAGAAAAATAAAATTAATAAAAATATTAATTATAATAATAAATAATTAATGAAAATAATATTAAAAATAAACGGCTAAAAATAATTTAACACAAGATTTTTATATGTATTGTAAAGTAATTTCGAAATCCCCCCCCTGCGTCCGCCACTGATGGGCACATACATGAGCCCTTGGTTAGGATGGTCATTAGTTTAGGGAGTTAAAGGGCACACTGCTCTAAAACAAGGCCAATTGTAGCAGATAATTATGAGTCGCTGCACTCTGAACTGCATGAACTCTGAACAAACGGACTTTGCGAACAAAAAAGAAAAAAACTCCCGTCATTTAAAATGAAATGCAATCCTACAGTAGAAAGAATTGTATGTAATTGAACAATAGAAGCACCAAATGTGACATGGGTTATAAAATTTTATGTCGCTACACCATATATTGCTTGGAAATTAATGTCACCACGGTCGGGCGCTATTTAAAGAGGAAATTTCCAGGGATTGCTAAGAGGAGAAATTTCCAAGAACAAAAAAAATCTCCAAAACAGGAAAATATTCATAAAAGATCAACACAATTTTTGAATTTTCTGAGGTTTTTTGTTCTTTTTTTTGCTCAAATGTTTAAGGAGGCATAGCTCGTGGAGTGGATGAATGAGGTGAATGAATGGATGAACGAATGAATGAATGATTGATTGAATGAATGAGAGAAAGAAAGAAAGAAAGAAAGAAAGAAAGAAAGAAAGAATGAATGAATGAATGAATGAATGAATGAATGAATGAAAGAATGAAGTGAAGGAATGAAAAGTTGAAATAATTTTAGGAGGCCCCTAAAATTCAAAGCCCCCAGCCCTCAGCACTGTTTGGATAACAAAGCAAATTTTGTACCACAACCAGAAAAGGAAGGGAACTGTATCCATGACGCGAGAAATTCTTTTTCCATAACAAGGAAAAGCGAGGTACTGGATCAGCTGTCTCCCTGCATCCAAGTCAATTACACGAATTAGCTCACATGCAGACGATTAGTTAGGGAGAAGTGCCCTACATATATGGGACAACTAACCCAATTAGGGTAATATGTTATTTTATGAGGCTCCTTTTAGTGCATGGATGATGGAGAGAGCAGAACACACTAGATAGATATTACCTACATAAGTACTTAGACAAGTAAGTGAATGGACAATTTGAGCATATGTAGCCAGTGGAGACAGGCTCAGCACGAATTGAGATGTATAATATTTTAAAAAGTGTTATGGGAGCAAACCTGCTAATCTTATAAGTTAAAAAACAAGATTCTACCGTGATTTTCTATGAAAAGATTCCAGAAATCTAGCGAGTTTCTCTTCGAAACTTCCAGGATGTTTTACTATGGAGTCATGGACTCAAGCATTCCTCCATTGAAACTGTCACCTTACCTCTCTCTCATTATGGCTATTCAGTGAAATTCAATAACTACACACTCTCGAATAGTGTGGATTGTTAGGGGAAAGTGGGCGGTACTGCTATCCTACGATTGGCTCATTCGAATCCGTCTCTCCACGTCTTATCATGAATTCGCACGCTGTTCTCAAAAACTTCCACTACCTGTGGACAATTTCAGAGAGTTCAAAAAAGTAACATATGCTAATGAAGTGTGGAACTATCACAGATATCAGGCATAGTATCTGTCCAATCGCAGGATAGCTGTACCGCCCTATTTTCCCTCATGACACCCCCGGTCATTACTATCCCACCTTTCACATTCTTTGGTAGCTTTTATGCTCTTCCGGAATTTCTTCAGGATTTCATTTACCACGGTCAATTCGAGTAAGCAAATAAATGAAAATTTTAAGTGAAAAATGGAAACCAGAGAATTAATGCAACGGATGGAAAAAGGATGGGTGGGAGGTGCGCTTTCTGTAAAAATGCGTAAGAGACCAGAGACGGGGAGAGAGGACGAACTACCGAAAATAGACAGATGAAGCCGTTGCACTACGTATTTTCATTTTATTAAGTAGACGCTTCCTATGGCTTCCAGAAAACTAAAAACAACATCCAGCATGTCACATGAGCCGTCCTATCCTGTGGGAAGGCTTACTAAATTGAGCGAAGGACGAGAAAATTAATGGAGCGCACGTTTTTCATTTGAAAAATGTGCATGTGGGTCGGCGATGCAAAATAAGTAGACACCTTTGAAGAATGTTGATATGAAATGCCCTCGCTCAGCTACTGCCAGAGCTATAGATCGCTGAGTGGGAAAAGTTGATCCAATTTCGCGTTCATCACCTGCTCTTCATGAGAGAAATGATATCATTTCCGATTTTCTCCTCCAATCATCAAAACTGTGCTATCCCTCAATCTTGCCTCCCCTTTCTTTTTGGATAGAAACTCTATGACAAGCAGGTACTGCCAAAAATCTTTGAAACTCGAAAACTGAAGATATTGATGTGACGACTTCCTGAAAAATGACGTTACAACTTTCTGACAAGGTCATACATAAGGGAATGAGTTAACTTTGCATCAGGCTCACGTCTTAGATCCATTAGAAATCGAGAAAAAATCCAAAATTTGGTGATTGATGCAGGATTTACAAAAATTTTCCTTTTTCTATGTGTCAAGCTAATTTCGTGCATGCTTCGTGCATTCTGAGCCAACGTTGACATGGGATGCGCATGGGATATTAGTGGAATGTGTACGGTTTGTGGAATGTGCCCGCGATCTGCACGTCCTTAACAAGTTCTGACATCTGCGGCCATGCAAAGACAACTTGAAAGTTTTGCTCGATGTTTGTGTGAGTCCCATGGACGTTGGTGATGTCAGACGATATAATGGTAGCTAATGGACCATGTATTGTCCAACATGTGAGCATTTACTCGCGGTTCCAAATAAACAAATAAATAAGTAAATAATAAATGAAATATGTATTTGTAGCCTCGTGCAAATTTTAGGTTTATGTTGTATGTGTCGGATTTTTGGAAGGAAAACATTTGAAAGCAAGATTCATTAGTAAGAACAGTAGCCAATGGGTGGATAGGCGCAGGATTCTTCCAGAAACTGCATGAGCTGTGCTGAGACCAACATATTATGCCATGCAGTAGTAAATAAACAACCATATTGGGTTTCCGCCAGCTAAACATAATCATACCAGTCGATGTATAGAAAATATTCGCCCAGTTGTTGTGGTTATACCAGGAAATCCCGGGACCAGTTTACCCATAGCAAATGCGATTACCCTCGTAATTTACCCATTTTCGAAACATACCGGAAAACTTATCACCAGGCCGTAAGGTAAAGTACGAGGACCACAACTTAGCCGCTATTGTGGGCCAAACGTACACTTGGGAATAGAGAATGTTAGGTACGGGTAAACTTGAGGATAAGTGCCAGATAAAAGGTTATTTATTTATTTGTACGTGGGTAAACCACTCCTAACAAAAAATGAACGTAAAAAACATGAACAAGATACGAGAATTGAACGAAACAATTGAGAAATAAACAATTGAGAAATTAACTAATTCTGAGCTAAGAAATTATTCAAGGGCAATAACCTACAGATCGATTCTTTCAGGAACTTATCTACCAGTCTTTTGCATTGTGCTAGAGAGCATGGAAGAACGCAGACTTCCGAGACTTTCAAAAATTCTGGGTATGTAGGTCAACACACTTAATACCATGGGTAAATAACATCTCAATGATCCATCCGAGCACTAGAAACTCTCTAGCAGCGGTTTCATTTAAATTCCGTTGGAAGCATGAGGAGCGTAGCATGAGAATAGGCTGAGCTTACCAGGAATTAAGCCAGAATTTGAACGAGACCCGTCGGTGGCTTTGCACGAAAATTAGGAAAATTACGTGAGGTTAAGCCGTAATCATCAAATTTACCTCGTAACCTGAAAATTTCTGCAAGATTTGACCGAATATACTCGATAAACTACTTGAAACTCGCTAGGTTATAACTGTGATAGTACAAGAGTATAAGAGCAGATCTTTACACATCAAAATCATTAAGTTTCCCTGGATTTCTAGATTAGTAGCCGCGTCTTGTCCGTTTGGTAGGTCTATACAAGATGAGGTACGCATTTTTAAGATAGGAGCATTCAAGAAATATTTCAGAATTTAATAAATATTTCAGAATTTCAGCTATTATCTCAAAAACCGACGAACATCTGGTTAAGCACATGGTTGTGCATAGTAATCCCCATAATGCACAGCTATTACAGCAGCGACAAACCTACTCTGCCAAGAAATGCCAACGGAGAAAATAATCGGCGCTGTTTACCAGTTCAGCGTTGTACTAGAAGTTCAGCGACATTTACAGCGGCAGACGGGCCTATATTAGCTCGGGCAGCTCGTAAGAACAAAACCTGAGTGCTCAAGCAGTAGGAAATAATAGAAAAATGCCACCAAAACACCTCAGGCCTGCGTGGGAGGCTGGGCAACACTTCAATTTCCTCGTTTCCTCGTAACTCATTCAATATGTATAGAGTGGGAAAGTGTGGACGTGTGTGGTGGCGACACAACAAAAACATCTGGTGATAACTGTGGGTCAGAAATCAACCTCGGAGCATGGAAATGTGCGTCGCTAATAGACGAAGTGTTAACAAGAAGTGGAGAAGCTCTGGGTGCAAAGAAAAAGAAAAGAAGAGCAGCTGCAACCAAATAAGCAATTTCTCTTCCTGCAGCCTCTGTAGTTAAACCCACGTCATACTGGACAAAATAAGATTACCTCCTGCTCGTTCATTCATAGAACTGACGTCAGAGCACTTGAAAACTGGAGTGATTTACGCCACCAAATTGCGCACGCGCTAATGGTTGCAGAACGCTCGAAAACCTAGGATCTTCCTAAAAAGCTCCATTATCTTAGCTTGGTGTTGAATTGACGGGTATAATTACCAAATAAGGATAATTACAGTAATCAAAAAGGAGTGCCCAAAGTTCGTGGATATGGAAGAGTGGAGGAATTGGAGAAAACTGCTAAATTAATTGAAGAAAAATTGAATTGAAAAATTGAAGAATTTAATTGAAGAAGGCGAACTCGCCGAAACCTCAGCCTAATAAAGATACTAACAATCTCGTGTTTGACTGCAACAAAACAATCCACAATCTACCAGTGCGCGAATCGTTCCCCAGGGTAGGCTTGCATCATAAGGTTCCATTAGTACAAGGTGCGCCGAAAATCTCTGAAGAGGTATAATTGCTCGCTAAATTGTCTAGGAGATGGATAAAAGAAAAGTAATAGTTGCTATCCATTCAAGGCTCAGTCATGACTATAATGATTTTTTCATGCCCAGAGATTCCTCCTCTATTGGTACCAAAGAATCGGAGTAGCGGAAGTGCGAAGATTTCATTCATCAAATGAGATGCCCAACATTAGGCGTGTCAGTAGTAGGGCTCATCTCTGATAGGCTTCGATGACGACATACGAGAGCAGCAGACGAAGGAAACGGAAATGAGGCTGCAGGCGTGGTCAGGCGACTTCGTCAGACCAACTTCGGGCACAATGAAGAGCTAAGAGATCATCAGTGGCCTTCAACAGAACCCACGGGTGGTGGATCTATTGTGAGCTGGATAGATGACAAAACCGAATTCGTATTGTAGACTCAGAAGAAAAAGTTGAAAAGGACGGCTAGCAGGTAGAGATGGGTTAACCAGAGGTTGGTGCTAAGGAGGCTCTGAGTATTCAGGCTTGTATAGCGGAGCTAAAGTAGGTAGAACAATCTAGCGGTGGGACCATGAAATCTCCAGGGAAGGCTTTAAGGTACCAATTCATACTAGTTCGTCCAGCAAGAAGTGATAAATATTGATATCCTTTCCATCAATTTCCAGGAAGACGCGCAAGAGAACTCGTCCAATTTAGATGAGTGGGTAAGTCGCAACCTACCAGCAACGTCATTGAATACGGGCACATAGGAAAACCGAGAACACAAGGCAATGGATGTCGACATTTAGCAAACTATATCAAGTATGTACTCATAACCACTGACATATGCACTTGAGGCTTTTACGACCCATGTAAAGCAATTTTTCCCTGTAACCAACACAGTTAATCACTAATAGCCGAGTAAGCGTTTGGCTGTGCCACCCACTCTGGATGGATCTTGCAAAAGAGAGTCAGAAGACTATGGATCCTGTGTAAGGGCAAAATGCTGTGGATTTGGGATCATATGATGGAAACTGAGATCAATGGTTGTGTATCCAACAATGAGCTGAGTGAATGAGAAAGAGTGTAGCCGCTGGAATAGAGTTTCTTGGAATATCGATACTCAGTTATTTTGCATGGTACTAGCCTTTGAATTTTTATGGAGTAATATTTTGGCTTTTAGTCATACTTTTGATGGTGCAATAGCTTTCAATGTGGGTAAGTATGTATATTACACTACGAAGGTTGATTTTGGTTAGATTTTTCATATGGTTATCCAATTTCTGATTAAAAAAGAGGAACCAAGAAAAGGAGTCGTTCGAACATTCATGGAGCATGGTTCATTTGTTCGAAAATACAGCAATTTTGTCGGGCAGCTCAGCGGTTGCGTCAGTCTCTAATTCAGCAAAAGCCTGCTGCGAACCAGACTACTATAACTGGTTCATTACAGCTCATAGGTTTTCCGCCCAAACAAGCAAAACAACTACAATTATTTACCCATGACGTATGTAGGAGAAGCTATTTGTAGGCAACTGGGTGTTGTTTTGTTCAAACTCCTACGCAGAAATTCGTGTGGAACTCTGGGAAAGGCAACTCTTCTTCCAAATGAAAAACAACAACAGAAGCAGACAAAAACAAAGACTAAACGATTCTTCGGCACAATTCATACATCTCTGCGGAAAATCATGGCTATCTGTCTCGTTAAATTATCGGGCCAGAATGAAAGCAAAACTGAAAAGCTAAATAGAAAGAGCACCTGGTAACCGTTAGGATAGAATAATTAGATTGGAGTAGAGAATGGCACAATCAGAGTCCGGATGTCCCATTGGAAGGATGGGTGATGTACATAATACCCATGGTTGGCAGTTCTCGTACAAGAACTAGAAAGAACGAGAATGAGACGACAAAACTGTGATATGAAGCTAAATGGCCATGGAAAACTCGTCCTTGCACCTAGGGTACAAGGCTTGGAAACCTTTGCCTTATGCCTCCTACCTCTTCATCGCAATACTGCTCTCCTCCCCCCTAACCTATCATCACACGATCCGAACTAGTCCCACAAAATTTAGTTTGTCGAAAAAGGGTGGACACTGGCATTGATGTATCATTGAAAGTATGGGCTATCATATACCAGTGTTATTGATTAGCGGATGAGTAGCAGCTGATTATAGAGAGCGCCATGTATGGGTAAACATGTTGATGGATGTCAGGTAAACGGTAAATTTGAACACACTTTACCATGGGTAACCTCACCCATGCACAACAGACAAGAAAGGATATGCTAAGAATGGTGGAATGGAGAGCGGAATTGCCTGCAAGTGAAGGGAGGAGAGGGGGTTCATTGCTCCGGATATCGGATATACTCCACGAGGAAATGAGATGGAATGATGATAGCGTTGAATTCGCGTCGCCCGCGAAAGAGATCCAGAAAAAACAAAGGTGGGGGAAATTATAAGGTTGTATACTAAACTTATGCTTCAATAGGGTGCTATGAATTGAATCCAGGGATTTTGCTGAAGATCCCCTCAAGCGTAAGCATCGTAGCTAAGGTATGAGGGGAGAGAATGGAGAGGTGGATTCTAGAATAGATGTGAAACATTCACATAATTCTCTTCCCCAACCTTCATTCTTACTCACGTGCCCGGATGCATCACTGAAGTTATGGATAACCTCGTACCCATGGATAACAACATGGTACAAACAACGGCCTGGATGCATTACTGAGATTAACCTGGGTAAGAGTGTTGACACGCGTACGAAGGAAAGGATTTTCTTCATGTAAATGAGTCCAAAACAAGATGAGCTCCATTTAAAATCTCTATAAATAAGCCAGATCTCAAGTCAGATCGAAGTTTTTCACTATTAGAATCTGCTCTAACTTTAATATTGTTTTACGTTCTAATGTTTTTCCTGTCAAGCTTAACCTATTTGGAAAGCGTGTTATGCATTTTGTGAGACTGCTTTTTTTATGCGCTCTGTTTTAAAAGTTTTATTTGACTCATGCATGTGTTTGACATGCCCAATAAAGAAAGAAGGAAAGAAAGGTAAATTTATGTAATGTTAGCATTCTGGGTACGTTCATCTTGGGTAACCTCAATGATGTATGTGGCCTAACGTCATCTAGGAATGAGTAAACATGCTGACGGGTGCCAGGTAGAATGTAAATCCGGGTACATTGACACGTTTACCACGGGTAATATGAATTAAGGAAAATCGGCGCACTGCTTTCGAAAACTTGTCTTTCGTTGCATTTGCGACCAAATTTAGAGGTAAACAAAAATACCCGGAAGGGAAATTTACTCCTGAAACCCAGGCATACTAGGTATGCCCCCTTTGCGGCGAAAAACACTTGTTTCCACAGTTTGTGTCCTTCCCTTCCCCCCCCCCCCTCTCCTACTCCAGCTTCCACTAGAGACAGTCCCTGACATGGTCTGTGGTCCCTACAAAAAAGGGGTTCCCAATGAAATTTTGCAGAAAAGGAGCTGTGCACGAACGAGCACGGAAAGGAGTGATGGAGCGACTACTACTATATTGTTACTAAACCAAAGATCACTGGTAATGCCAATGCTGAGGCGAGCTGGACAATCGTCGTAAATATCAAGCCAATTCACCCGAAAGGTCACCGGCATGGAAATGCGATATCCAGATGAAAATGCAGGATCGCGGCGAATTCCAATGAGCTTTTTGTCGCGTCATTAGAGGACTGCAGCAGTTTATCGGCCGGCATATCTGATGTATTCCAAACATGGTTTCCAAGAAAAATCCGGTAAGAAGAATCTGTGGAACTATGATCCTGGAGACTACGTACGGAGAAGGAAATTCGACAAGAAATCCAGGAAATTGGGCAGGAAATCTTGGATTGATATGATCCAAATTAAGCTCTGGAGGCCGTAGATCACAAATGGAATTCGCCAGGGAACAGGAAGCATTAGAGGAGCGGCCGAGTAACGTCGGCTGTCTGTGGGTGGCGGAGGCAGGACAGCAGGTGGATTCTAATCACGTCATAGCCATATGAGCGGAACAAACAAACGGAGTAAAACGTCTACAGAGTGAAGAAAGAGCAGGCAGAAAAAAAATTTCCTCTTACTTTCGAAGTGAAAATAGATGCATTGGAAAGTTTCCTCAGAAAAATGGCGAATAATTAGCGCAGACGCTGAATAATTCAGGACAGAAGGCTAACTATTAGTAAAGAAGGAAAGAGGCAAACATCTGCCGTCTGGAGACTTGCTGTTATTCTCCTACCTAACACAGATCGGAACCTCTGAAAAGTCAGAGGAATTCACGTAATTTAGCTTCAATTACCTTTTTTTAATCAAGATTGAGAACCCGGACTTGGAAAGGAGGAGAGAAAAAAAGGACAGAAGAAAGAAGGGAGTGACAAATTTTTTTTCAGAAATACCCTTTCTTCGACTCCTCAAAACTTGAATTGATGAAGATAATCAAAATTACATGAGCTCAAGATTAGCCAACGACTATATTTCCTCACGTGTCCCATCCGGAAATACTGCTTCAGAAGTGATAATGAAATGTATTTTATTCCCAACAGTATTTTATCTCTAAGGTTAACCCTTCGGCAGAAGACGAATATGGTTCGTTCCAAACGCGAGAATAGTTGAGTAACCGTGCGACTGACCCCCTTTTCTCTCATTCCTCTCCAGTTGCTTCACACTCTACCGCGTTCTTTTTCTCTTTGCTGTCTTCCCAACCATCGTCCATGGTGAAACGCACTATACAATACTCGAGCTCAGCCTATGAGATAATCCCCGTGTACAGCATTCAAAAGGATTCTTTGTAATGTGTGGTGTATCTACCGTACACCTACCGTACCCCTAAAAAAGTGTGATGTCAGAGGTAGCACAAAGCCTTTGTACTACGCTTACCTTTGATCACAAAATTATATCCTCACCTGCTGTTATCAGGTCTAAATGTCAACACAAGTTCAGAAATGAAGTGCTTACGGCACCCATGTTTTCCGCATATAGTGTGTTTCACCAGGGAAAATAGTTGTGAAGATACCAGAGAAAAAGAAAAGGCGAGAAATAGTGCCGTATTCAGAGAGGCAGGCGAGAAATGCAGATCATGGGCACAAACACTCAAATATCGTCGTTTTTGGAACGGACTATAAATAATCTGCAAACTCTGGTCCTCCTCGACTTTGCACCGCAGCTGTACCGCACTCACAAAAGGAGCTACTCTTTGTGTGGTAACACTCTTGTTCAGCTTAGTTCTGAACAATTTCTCTGTTTTTCTCTTGTTCTTTCTTTCTTTCCATCCTAACGTCATTCTCGTTATCGCTTACTGATACACATATTGCTCTGAGAAACTCATAATACAGGCCGTAATTGTATAAAATTGCGTAGGAGTGATTGCTATGAGCGTTCCTGTTGACAAATATGCCAATAACTCAAAATTGATGGTGTCCAGTCGTTCATTTATAGAACTCCCATACAAAAAGTGTTCAAATGTCAAATTTCTGCTATAAAATTGATAAAAGATCATTCGCTTGGAACGACTATAATGCATCTGTTACCCAGTTGCGCAACAGGCAACGGTAATGATGAGAGTATAGACAGCGAATCAGGGGCGTGGCATTTGCCATGCTCATGACCAGCACCTGTGATTGGTTGGTTATGTTGCTTGAGTGAAAGAGAGCCATGTTGGGAATACTCTAAAGTGCAGATGACGGGAGGAAGAAGGGAGGGTGGAGTAGCAATAGGAGTGACTCTGACATCCATGATTACATCCAATAGAAAAACTCCAGTACAATGAGAACAATGGAGTCACCCACTTTCTTTGAGAGTGCACTATTCAAATGAAACCCTTGAAAAGGTCTTGTAATTAGATTTTTTGCAAATTGCTGAAAAAACCCCATTCTTTCCGTGGAACAATTAGAAATGACGGCCTCCGGGAAAAAAAAGGTGCACGACAGGATAAAGTCATGCTTCCGGAGCTCCTTGTCAAAATCTTGAAGTACTCACACTGCCATTGATTATGAAAGCCTGAAAAGGCCACACGACGACAATAACGGCGGCAAAAACGCCGAATTTCAATATTCATTAATTCATGAAAGTACGCTCTGACGCAAGTGAATGGGCGTTGTGGAACAAAAAACCCTTCGAAAAAACCCTTTCATATGATAGAGTGTCCCGTAGAGCTGTAGAATCAGCTTGCTGAGGAATATGCAGGAAGGGGGACTATAATTAGGACCGAATAACGGATTAGAGTGGAAATTCGAACGAATATTCGATTTCGAATAAGTCAAAAATTGAATATTCGAACGGGGGACAGCCTTAGAGCCCTGGAGCTAAGGTAAAAAGGGCTGAACATAGCAGTGGCGGAAGGTAAAGTGGACGAGAGCGGGGGGGGGGGGGGGCATGGAAAAATGGGATTTCCGTCGCTTTGAGGTCCCACATGGGTAATAAAATTGATAAAAATAGTAATCACAATAATGAAACACAATAAAAAGTAATTAATGAAAATTATTCAAAAATAACAGTAAGAATAAATGATGAAAAACAAAGTAACATAAGATATTCCTTTGTTTTGTAAAGAAATTCCAACCCCCCCCCCCCTCCCCTTCGTCCGCCGCTGGTACATAGGTCCCTCTCTTCTTCGAATAGTCGAATTTTTGATTTAATTGAGATCGAGTGCTCATTCAATTTTCATTTTGGCACAATATTCGGTCACATAAAGGGGACATTTTCGTGAAAAATTCGAATATTCGAGTAAATTCGAAGATTGTGTAACTAAATCAATTGAATTTTGTTTGGTTTGGTATACGCAAAGGAAGTCCAGGGGAGGCAACATATTTCATAGTGGGACCTGGTTGTGTTCCAGACTCATCAACGGTCCGTAAGGCCTTGTTGAACAACCACCACTGAACGTACCGGTTTCTGCGTGGTGTGATCCAGAATTTTCCTCATCCATGTCCGCAACTTGTGGATATTATGACTCTCACAGTGATCCAACATGAAGAACAACGGCTTAGCAAGGGCAGAGAACAGCTCGTGTGAGTCGAATAACTGCTCGTTGAAGCGTGGCAGCACACGTGAGAACCAAATATTCTGCAATTAAATGTTTCAGACGGTCGGCGTTGTTTGCTCAATGGATTCGATCCGGGAAATTGGACATTTCTTGCCAAAATTTCACCTCAGGAATCACGGGCAAAGCAGACAGTAGCGTCTGTCCCAGGAAATGTGACTTCTGTGACGGATCGAACACTTGCGAGATATCGTCGAGTTGTCGAAGAGCCGAAAGCGCCGGATCATCAAAGTGTTTGATCTAAAGAGATCAAAGACCAAAAATTCATCTCTGAGTAACCCACTGGCTACTGAAACTGGTAGGTTCTTACCAAGGCTAAAAGCTGCACTGTTGGCCGCACTTCAACGTCGAGACTCAACACTTTGCCCATGGATTCTCGAAGATTCGAGCCTAACTCTTCGGAGATGCAGTTGAGCGCTTCATTCAACTATAAAGACATCAAATTTTCTGGAAAATTCGCGTAATTCTTGAAAACCCAGCCACGCTCACCTGTCCACAGATAATGGCATGAGTTTCCAAGTTGTTCTTAGCATCTATGAGACGTTTTCCTCCTGGAAAATAAGAAATCCCCTGGAATTTCCTGCTTTTTCCGATGGAAAAATCTATTCCGCTTACCAGCATAAATCCAACAGATCAGCACACCTAGTGAGAACACATCAGCCGCCGAGGTAACGGTCTGCTGATTCGGCGCCAAATACTCGGGCGCCAGAAAATCCAGGTCCGGTTGCAGGATCGGGGGCAGCTTTTTGGTCCATGGATAGCACGGGTAAGTGTCCTGATGGGAAAATATTGGGGAGAAGTGTGAAAATTGGGGAAAAAATTCTAGTACCGGCTCTTTGGCAGCGACGGCAAAGGAGAATCCGGCTATTTTCCACAATCTGCTGGTGGTGACAAAAATCGAAGCGGGCGTAAGATTTCCATGCAGGATTTTCGCCGAATTATGTAGATAGGAGAGCCCGTCTATGATCTGAAAAGAGAAATTCTGATTTCCTTGAAAGACGATCCAAAAGGTATTCCTACTTTTCCACAAAAAAAAATTGGAAAAACTAATGAGCAAAATAACAAAAAAGATCGTACAGTTTGGCTATCTCTGCAGCAAAACCTGGATATTTTTTTGTTTTTCGAAGCTTTACCCATGGGACTTAAGTATTTAGCTGACGCTTTCGTGAAATCCAGAAACATTCCGATGTTCGTTCTATTCTGCCTCATTTTTATACAGTTAGGATTGATATACCGTACATACAGTTCATTAGATCTGATGGGTGCTATATTATGTGCCGAATATGGATATCATTATTTTGCATGGTATAATACCATTTTCGTACCGGAAGCCGCAAAAGTTCCTACAGCAGTCCTCCAGTACGTGCTCGGATTTCTCCTCACCCAAGTACTACTAGTTGTTTTGTAGTAACTTGATTGTATTCACCTTCTTGCAGAAAATTATCGTAAAGTTCTGGGCTGGGATTCATGGAATATCAACCGCGCAAATCAACGATGGTTAGCATGATCCGTTATCATATAGACTACGCCATGCTAGGAGACGCAGCACGCGGAAGTTAGTTCGCTAACGTGGTTTTGTCTGGTTATTCATTCATGAATCCTAGCCCTGATGCACCTAGGGGGGGGGGGGTTGAAATAAACAGGATAGATAGGTGATTGAACAAATGAATAATCCCGCAGACTTACAAAAGTCACGAACATCATATACCGTAACCATGGAAAAACGCGGCGCTAAGCGCATGGTTTCCATAATAAGTGCATTGAATAAAGCTCTCAAGAATTCCGTGAGAAAAGTTTTCTTTTCTCAAATTTTCTAGACAAACAGGCCAGTCAACGCTATATCAAAAACCACAAAAAAAAGTCACAGAAAAAGGTAGGAAGACAAGGGTATCGACAATAGCATATGAATTCATTTAATGATTTGTCTCCCCGAAATATCTCTGAAATTGAGAATCTCAGGATGACTAACGCAATTTCGTTTACTCTGCGATCTTTGATCTCTTAGATAATGCAGCTTCTATATTCAATCTAATAGTCCATAAAGGGTCGTCATTATTCTGCAACCACTGCCTCGAAAATTTCAAAACAATTAGCGCTCAGCTTGGCAAAGCTGGATGTTGCGCTTGCCACAAAAATCATACCATTTTGTATCACAGCCCTATTCCTAACTGCTGTTCTAACTAGTAGCTCCTAAAACTGACCTGTAAAACCCCCAGCTTCATCTCAAGCCGTTCCACACCTTCCTCGATGACGATGCTGTCCAGAGATCCACAGACGGACTCGGTGGCGAAAGCGAGGAATTCTCTGAACATTACATAACTCATAGATCACACTTCTCGGTGATCAAAGCACATCGTTGAAATTTTGCTCATAGAAGATTTTAAGATTAGCGTAGGATTGCAGCACTTATCACTGAAAGTCCAGTAATAACCACGGCTTAGGCGATTTCTGATATCTACACCTCATCTAACGAAGAATGAGGATGGACTGCAGTAGTAGAGATCAAATAGAGCCACAAAACACGAAAAATACATACTTGGAATCCTCGAGACCGTGTTGAACATGAAGAATCCTAGGATGTGCGAGTGCAGACAGCTGGCTCACTTCGTACCTAAAGAGTTTTCACTAGAAGAGGTGAACATTGACACTTTGGCGAAGGAAGGAATAGGATTGAAACGTACTTAATGAGGTCCACCAGGGCAAACTTATTCATTCGTCCGATTCTTGGCGGTGCTTTGACGTTGTTTTTCCGCTCAAATACCATCACTGATGCCTCCTAAAAAGGTTTAAGTTGACGGAAGCACTTAAGAAAAGTCTGTAATTTTCCAAGCGCATCTACGATCAACTCGATGCTTTGCCTCTATGACCAATTCAATCCACTCTATTTGTATTAGGTTGTCGGGAAAAGATTGAGACACTTCAGATTCTTTCTTGCATCCCTCCTACGTGAGCTATCTCCATGGTATGTGAGTATGTGATACCTATCCCTCTGACCATCTGCGCCATAGGTATGCAAGGAAATGGCGCTGCGCCATTCGCTACATAGGTGCAAAAATGGACGACCAACCAATTCGAGCGATTCTTTTATACGAGCTCCTATGGAGCACCAGGGGGAGCTGGGGGGACGACAACATCATCATGGCATTCGCACCGGTGGAGCCGTCGGTTCCAACACTTCTTTTTAGGAGATACGTCTCTCCAAAGCCATTTTCCTAATCGGCGATCTCCTGAGCTAACGGACAGGGTATGCTCCACCGGAGTTGCTGGTAAGCAAAGTGGTAGGAAACATCAACATTTGCAATAGTCAATTTATGGCAATCGCCGCCATTATAGGAGAAAACAAACATTAATGTGTCGAGGCGCACATTTTGTTCGACAAAATGCACCCTCAATTTACTTTGTCGAGTAGAAGGAGTAGAAACGGACCACGGTGCCACACCCTACACCATTGCCCGACCTCGCGCTTCCCATCTATCACCTTGCCTGGTAACTTGAGCACTTCTTCGCCGAGCAGCACTTCGTCAACTTTGACGATTTTCGATCATTAAATGATGATTTCTTCGACCTGTAGTAAGATGAATACTGACCCCGCAGTACTGGAACTGTTCGTGATAGGTGAATCCAGATGATAGGTGTACATGGTCATTACAACATGTCCTGAAGTTTTCTAACAGAAGAGAAGAAGTTCGAAACCTGGAAAAATCCAGAATGTCTCAATCATTTGCCAACAACCTAATATTTTTTGGATCTTTGTGTGCTTGCTCACACTCCTGTCATGTCAACTTCAACATAGAACAGTTGGCGCATAGAGCACTTGATGAATAAACTCACCGATAGAACATCTCTCTATATGTCAACATGGATGAAAAAATGAATATTTAGATGCAAAATCTTATTTTAAGCAAAAAAAAAATGTCGCACCAACACCGACATGCTAATTAGATACTTATCATAAGAAAAGGAACGCTATTCTGCTAGATCACGGCAAGTTCCATAATCCTTTATTTTTTGATTTTATGTTATCTGGGTGTCGAAAAGATCTTCACTTACCCCGTTTATGTGAATGTTGTTACATAAAACTTTGAGAGTAAAAGCCAAAATACAGAAGATCTACTTGTAAACTAGGACGGGTTCTTTTTGAATTTCTCTTTTCATGAGTGGAACTATCATCATCAATTTAGTGACTGTTAAGTAAGTAAGCCTCCGCACCCCTTCTAACGCCGCAACCCGGAATAGCCGACAATTCAACACAGACTGTACAGGGAACGTCAGGCGTGATTGCACCACTCGCAATGGTGGCAACCTCCTTTACTCGTTAAGCGATATTGATACGCGTTAACCATTATGGGACCAACGTTTGGGTTAACGTGTGCCGGCGTGGATTAATGAGTGATATGCCGATGTCTCCATAGGAGAGGTGCAATCGCTATATCACTTGGCAAGACATGTTCAACCACATAACATAGCATAACATGTTAGCGATTAGGAATCACGTGGACCATTATTTGATAAGCTCATAGCATCACTGTAGTACTTCAGCTCCACATGTTTATCTGGCTCAGTTTTGGGATTGCATGCGGTGTAAGTGGTCGACCTTCCAACAACTGCTGGTACTGTACGTATTTTCAAGTTTTTATTGTTTTGTTACCTCAACATTAAGGCTTCTAAGTAACCCATCCTAACGCCCGACTAAATTAACTTATTCGCTACTCTCATCAAATTACTGAATCAATAATTAATATCATTACCTATTTAATTATGTTCCATTCAATGCTTCTCATTTTTTTGTTACCAATGAATCGAAGAGGTTGGGCTTGTATATTTACTAATACCAATTTAAGATAATACTCACAAGCTCAATGGTGTAAGTTTAAAAACTGTGCGAATTTGTAGTAGTAATTGATACATGTGCACTCATGCATGACCGTGTTTTATTACATGTATTATTTTGTCTAAATATTTTGTATGCTTGCTTTATCTCGCTGATAAGTGCAAGGAATGCTTGCAGCGATGTTTCATTTCCGTATAAAGTTCATGCACGAAAGAAAAACTAACGACTAGAAAAACTGATCCAAATTAGGAATTTGGAGTTTCCAACGTGTACCTTTCAAGAAACGTCGATTCTACCGCAGTATTTCGATTGAGTGGGACTAAGAAACGAATTTCAACAAGAAGATCACCATCTAACACAAAAGACTCCGACCCAATTCGCCGTTGGCAGGCGTGGATCGAATGCCAGTGCTCCATCTGACCGGAATCCACATTAGTACGGTATTGGACAGAAATACGAATAAGTCGGCAAAGCTTTTTGCAGAAGGAGCCCTTCCACCTCACCTGCCAAGTAATCGGCTTGTGCAGACCCAAAATATTCCCTACCACACCTACACCTATACTCGTCAATATTCATTTTTTCGCGTTCTCGGCGGCGTAGTGCGGTTCAAGAGCCTTCTAGGAGGGAAAGCGGGTGGGCGCATCTCAGCTGCTGTGTGGTTTCAGTTTCCGACGCTTTAAACAACGTCGAGATTCTAGCACAGAATAGAGCTTGGCAGCATGAGCGTTAGATTTCCCAGAGCCAACCTCTTTGCAGCCTTATAAGGATGACAAAAGTGCGTTGGACTTCAACACAATATTGGCCTGTTTGTTTCGTTTTATTATTACTCTCAAGGAGAATGACCTAAGGTAAGTAGTTTTCTTCCAAAAAGATGCCAAACAAAGGAAAGGTCCTCTTCGCCATACTGACGAGTTCCGGGGAGGACCTAATTTTTCAGCCTCTTTACCCGCATATGGATAAGGGAACGAAACGGGCAAATGAGTGACATTCCATTAGAATTTTTTATAGCTTTTCCAAAACAATGTCTTCTCGTAACATTAATAATTTTGTTGATGGACAACACCGCTGTACATTACCGTTTACCCAGATTGCTAACAAAATTCCTGTACCATCAACTTCTTAAAAAACTGGCATACCATTTACCTTGAATAGGTACTAGTTCATGAAAGAGGTATACTAACCTTTAACAGAGATTCACACCCATAAAATTCAAATATATACATATGTTTTAAACAAAAATGTGAGTTGAAGCAATATAAATGGATCAGTTATAAGTTTCTTCTACCTTACTAGCAAGAGCAGTGAGGAACTCGATGAAATGTGTAATTTTCATGTAAGAGTAGAGCAAACTAAAAATAGATTTTAATTGAAACATAGAATCATCTTTCACAAGCCCTTACCTCGAATCGTCATTACTTCCTCATTTCCGTCACTAGATCACTGGGAAGAATGTTGTAAATATTTCCCTTGAAACCTTCGCCGATTGTTCTTGCATTGTATTTCATTTCAATTGTATGCCAGGACTCATTGAATAAAATATTTGCTCGTGTGTAAAAAAATATGAACTACAGCTACAATAGCACATTACATAGCAGCAGCAGGAAAACTATTCTGGAAATGAACATCCGTGGTGTGTACGACATTTGCTCAGGGAACAGACATATCCCAAAAAATAATCGGAGGATTTCTCAATCATTGTCAGTAGCTCTCTAGTGACCAGAGATATTACTGCCTGTCAGTAATGGACCAGTGCTTGCCATTTCTGCTGCTCCGCCAGCTGAATCTGAGCAAAACTCCTTGATACCACTGCTGAATGCTCAGTATAGACATCGCCTACCATGATACGACGCTGCAGTGCAGCAACAACAGCACTCTTAGTGGAACAGTGGGTGAGCTCTTATATGAACAAATGAAGTTTGTGCTTTCAAGGCTTTTCAAAAGACCAAGAAGCTAGTTGTAGATGGTGGAGTGGTAACTGTTACAAATGCCCAGAAGCAAACCTCTTTGCAGACCTCTGAAGAGGCGAAAGCACCGAAACGTCAGGCTGTAATCAAGCGTTCCTCCTGATAACTTCGAAGATTTAACGAGTGCAGGAGGAGACCTACTTTTTGTTTAGTTTTCGTATAAGGTTAATGCACGAAACGAGAACATGGATACCAAAGGCGAGTTTAGAATTTGCTACTGTACAACAAAGTCCAAGACAGTGAAGTTTCAGGTAAGAAAAATATTTGAACAGCTACATATTTCGACAAGTTTCTTTCACCTTAAGGATGAGTGCAGATGAAAAGTATAAACAGAATTTACGTGCATACGAACTAGATAAATAAGCCATGAAAAAGATAATAGATGAGTGCAAACATGTAGAACATTATTGCATATCGACATCGACCCACTCACTATCCTCTTCCAGAGACGACTATCAAACTAATGAGCACAGTGGTGTTCTTTCGATACACAATTGTTCATCGCTGCGTACATTTGGTCGTGCTTGCTCCCAGATGCAATTTGGAATAGTTTCATTTCTATTATTTGCACTTGATGGTCGTTATCGGGCAGTCCAAACAGGTCGTGAAGTCGCTTTTGTGCAATAAAATTCGGTATAACACGACGAGAAAGGAAGTGAGTTGACTGCCTTCCTTTTCCTATTTTTAGCCCCAGCAGTAGTGTTTCTCTGCTGAATAGGAAGTAGCCTGCTGGCACATGGCGAAGCAATCCGAAGGTCCGACTCTCAGTGAACATCGGCATATGCGTACGTTGCCAAGAAAAAAAAGAAATGATGTGATATGTTGTTCTAAGTTGTTGTCGATGGTTTTGACATTGTGAACAAACCATCATTAAAGCATGGGTAGGGCAGGGTAGTACTTCTTATTCGCGTCTGTCTCCAGGGGAAATCCACTTTTTGGACCCTAGCAATTATGGTGGGGTCAGGGGCTGGCTGGGAGGGCGCCGCGATTGGTCGATTGTTTCCAGCCGGATGCTGCATAGCGGTTGCTGCGTTGCGGTCAACGCGGCAACGCGGGGAGATGGCACGAAGACCTGTTCGAGTTCCCCGCCACCCTATCATAAGCGAGCAGCAAGCTGCTGCCAGCATGTCATGCTACCTGAAAGCGAGCGTGGCGACACTGCCACGGAATGGAACTGTAAACTCGCGCAAAACGTTTCCCAAAACATCTTTGACCCTAAAAATTCACACTTGGGGGTTATCTGGCATGCTGTACACGAATTTCGCGTTCAATTTGCGCCCCGACATCATCTTGAATGTCTACAGCATCTACAGAAGATGTAACATATTTTATAGGATTTGATTAAACTTTACAAAAATGGGTTATTCCTTATGCCGTCTCCAGAAATAAAATAGTTAAAATTCCTTCTACACACGTGTTCGACACATGAAACTAGATGCGAATATGAATACATAGATTACATTTCTGAGCAAAGACGAGGTTGATAACATTTTCACTTCGGCCTAGAAAGTTTAGTTCCTGAAAAGGCAAAGTATACGGTCAAGTCTTCCAAAAAGGAACACATACGGACTTCGATGCTTGCCACCTATCTCTCTCCAGTTGCGCTTTATCTGTCCGTCACTTCGTAACTCGAAGAGAACAACTGTCTCCGAGACTCCCAATCGGTGGAAAGTGGTTTTTCTACGTATATGGAGGTCAGCAAGAATGCGATTTTGTTGAACTCAAATTTGTTGGTAAGTGCAGGAACCCGTAGTGAATTCCGCCAAACCTAACTTGGCCGATGGGCCGAGCCTATCTAAAGACAACTCGTGATCATAACCTTTCAGGTTCGCACAAAGAAACTTGGAGAAGAGAAGAAAAAAAGGTTTGAAAAAGGCGGAAAGGCGTTAATGCCGATAGCCAACCAGTAAACTTATAAGCAACAGGAGTCTTCAACAAATGTTCAAAACAAAACAGAAGAACCGTTCAATCTGGATCCAAGTAAAAGCTCAGAAATATGTTCATACGTACAGGAAATCAGTAAGAACGGAGGCACAGGAGGCTATGACGAGAGAAAGCTCCTGGAAATGATAGCTCTATCTGCAGCAGGGATCTTGACGATGGTTTCAACCAGGTGGGTGTAATCCTCGTTGAGGTCGTCTACCATCTCAAAGGCCTCCTTGGCAGCAGTGACTCTGACCATCTCCTCATCTAGGATAGTTGGTCGTGGGCACCTCGACCGTATTCGGCCTGAGCGGACTTGTCCTCGGTCGAAATGCAGCCGAGCTCGTAATAAACGATGGTCACTTCCCGTGTTGAATGATGGGACAACACGAACGTCCGTGATAACGCGCTTTTTACATAAGACGTGATCGGGTTCGTGATAGTGTTGCCCATTGGGAGAGACATATGTCCATCTCTTTGCTATATTCTTCACAAACTGCCTGCTCCCATGGAAGAGATGATGCGTTTCACAGAAGTTTGCGAGCCTTTCTCCGGCCTCGTTCCTCTGCTCTGCCGAATTCGGTCCGATAAATACTTCTCCAACCTTTCGTGATCCTATGCGGGCGTTGAAGTCACCCATTACCACAACATAGGTGCTCTTCTGGGAACGGATGAGATCACTAAGGTCGCTGTAGAACTCGTCATGTTCTTCTTCATCCCTATCCGCGGTAGGAGCGTAGGCCTGGATGACGGAAACGTCGATGTCCTTTGACAACGATGCTGCTAGTACTCCCAGTCGATGTCCATGAAATGTGGCACTTGTGATGTTTCTGGCGAAGTTTGGTGCCACGATGAAGCCCACTCCCCCCGACGTTGAGCCGGTTTTACGAGCTCCTAGAAAAACAGCGGCACCGTTGTTCCATGTGCATGTCAGAGGTTCTTTCGCTCAGTCCAATGACGTCGTACTTAATCCGTTGTGCTTTCTCAATTAAAACTGATAGCTGAGCGGCCGAACTGACGCTACGACAGTTATATGTGCAAGCAATCAGATGGCTCACCCTTGTCCGTTTTCTACGGTAGCCTACGGCCCTGAGATTTCTTTGCCTTTGGCTGTGTGCGGATCCAGTGCTATCTGAGTGGGCAGGGACAGCCTGCAGGGGACTAAGGCGAGTGGATGAAGTTGTGGGAGCGATGATTGGTGGCCTGGTTACTCCGGTTTCGCCGTGCTGAGGCTAAGCGCAGAGCCGCCCATTCACGCGCTGGGTGCGCGAACTGCGTGGCCGGTGTGCCGTTAGCCGCTTACCCGGACGGATCCGGTTGGTGTTCACACCTTCACCACTATGAGGTGACACATGAAGGAGTGTCGTGCCGCAGCACCCAACCATGTAACAGGACGAATCTCCAGCGGCACCCGCGCCCTTCTTGAGAAGCGGAGGCACATGGATCGACAAGGGAATCTGTAGCAGGGAACTGTGAAATTGGATTAGGTCAAAATTTATCCGGTAGTACAAATAAGCACGATCCGTAATCAATCTTTAACTGGAGACGAAAGAATGCGTACTGACTTTGACTACACGGGCGTACCACGTTTGTCTGAATCCCCCGTTTCTGACACAGCTGATGGATATGTCCAAAACAGATATACACAGATTTCTGAGTAACTAATCCACATTTCCTGTTGAATGCTAACTATCCGAAGAAAAAAATGTGTTTGCAATGTTGAACATATAATATTTCACAAATGCGGAGTTGCATAGCAATAAACGGCTTTTCAACAGCTAGTCAATGTACTCTGACTTTACTGAAGCCCTGTTTCTTAGTTTACGCATATAAGCTCATAAGCAATGGTCTACATCCGAGATTGACCAACTGGATCGAAAAACCAGGGGACAAGGTAGATCTTCAAAATTTATTGTTCCGTAAAATGAGTGAATTTTTGGGAGTTAGCTCTTGCAACCGAAAAGACAGTGGTGTTGCAGACAAGCAGTCACCTTGATCACGTTGATCTCCCGTTGATCTTCGGATGTATGTACCGAGCGGACGCCTGCAATCCTTCCATTTACCCCTCTCGCGTGCCAGAGTCGTCCAGTGGATTCTGCCCGTTAAAGGTACACGAAGAGCACTGTATTTTTCGTTGAAGGACTTCGTGAAGAAGTCGGACCATCTGTTCAGTTGTCTTCCTGTTGTGCACCTGACGTTCCGTGGAGCCCAGTCGCTGACGGCTCTTGTCCAACTGATGTCGTTAAAGGCAGCACCCACGTAAAGTTTCGTTGCAAACATTCCGAAAGTTTTGAAAAACACTGGACTTGGGGAATACTCTAGTCGTAGAAGCTGCACTGAAAATGCCTATTTACCTACTTCGAATAACATCGCCAAGGACCAGACGGACTTCTTTCTCGGCAGATTGTACGTGTTTTCACGGTTGCATTCGGTTGCATTAGAGCACCGAGGTCTTTTTGTGGCGCAAGAATTATCGATTGTCAGCTGATCTACTCGCCAAACTATCACCCTTCTAAAATGAATTCCCTCAATATGCTTTCAGAATCATACCAATTTCCCTCAATTTATCATTTTTCAAAATTTTTATTTTTAAGTTTTTTGTGACTACGAATCTTTTTCACTAGCACTCTGAAATAATTACGGCTTTTTGACTATTACAAGAGCAGACTTCTGTCGAAGCTTTAACTTTCTCCCGTTTCTTCCCAGTTAGCGAATTCCGTGATGTTTTGATTTCCAAGTGGCATCTTGGTCAATTAGTACAAATTTCCCAATGGCTATTTCTCCTTCTACCATGTGGAGATGTTGCATTTCAGTTGAAAAAAAACCTAGATTACACGGCTCTCGAGAGTCGGCCACATTTGTTGGATCTAACGCGGTTATGAACTTCTAAAACGAGCGTTTCTAATGCTAATGAAAAGTTTTGTCTTTAAGATAGTGTTGAGTATCCGCCATCCCTCCCAAATATGCCGAGCTGGTCCACCTGATCTCACGCAACTTGGCTTACAAGGCAGCGCCCCTGGTCTTCGACTGTTGACGCAGAGAGAACCTCCGTATTCCAGCAAACTGTTCCAAATTCCGTCCCGAAAAACGTTCAAAAACGGGTTTAAAGACCGCTTTGTCTCATTTCATGTATACCGCTGGCCTCATCGCGTCAAGGGGATTCAGAATCCACTAAAATCTCAAACACGAAAACGAGTAGATACACTGCTTTTAAGATCGCTTAAATGCACACTTTCGACTAAATGTGTGGAACTTCCTTATAAAGGCATGAACTTTATAAATGATCCCTATCTAATGCTCACTTCTGCTGCTACGACACATTGCCTTAGCGCACCAGAAGAAGTTTCTAATGGAAGCTGACATTTTGAATCAAACACCGCAGTGTTCGTCTGTCACCCAGGAAACGGCCACTGCTTAAGTAATGTGGGAAAAATTCAGGTATTCCATAGATCAGCTACCTACGTAGGGTGGGATGGATAAGCCAATCAAGTAGTGTTTTTAGTGTTTCTATGACATCTCTAGGCCATGCTGGCTGGTGGGGTTTTGATAAGCCTAGACAGATTACGTCCGTACGTAGAAAGTCAAAACTTCTGAAAGTTTGATGTCTCTGCAGAAAAGCAACAACCTTCGGTGAATTCTCTGCTTTTTCTCTTGAGATGAATAGAACTCCCCAGTTCTGGGTCGACTCGTCGCCCTTGGAAACAGCTCATTTCCACAGCCCCCTTCCCACACACACACAAGAGGGCATTTGAATTCAATGTTGTGCGTGGATTAGAACGGACGACGCGGAATGTGTTATTGATGCACACGCCAGAGGACATAGGCCGCACTGCTGACGACCAGGAAATTAATTGGAAAATCAAAAGCTGCTCGCCCCGGGGAAACCGCACTGGTCCAGCGACATTTAGTTGCTGTCTGGCTGCTAGAACATGAACCAGAAAAAAATGTCATAGAAGATTTTTTTTCAACGAAAAGGGATAGTATGCTGAGTGCGTGCGTGCGTCCGTAGCGCGTAAGGCGGTTACGAAGGAGTGCACCGAGGAGAACTTGTGGACGAGCTTTAGAGGTGTCGCGTCCTAGTATTCTCCACCGAATAGAGGTATGCATACCAGATGCGTGCGTGTGTCGCGTGTCAGACGCACGCACCCATCTGTGCAGCACTTTACATGAAGAGCGATCACGGCAGTATGTACCCACTGAGACCTTCTACCGCGCAACCTATCCTTTTTCATACGGAAACTCTTCACAACCGCTCATTTCGTACAAATCACCCAATTGTTGCAGGTTTGCCGCACGCACGCGTTTGGTATGAGTTACTCCCTCGGCTCCTATAGATTGCCACCCCCCTCGAGCACCTGGCGAGTTAACTATCATTTTTTGCACCTGCTGTTGGGGTATGCATTCATCGCGTGATCTGCACATGAGCTAAGCTCGTATGAGCTAAAAATGGAACCTAGGACGCTATTAGCTTAGCAAAAGCAAGTTGGAATGACACTTGAAGAAAGCAATGAGACAAAGGATTTGAAAGGTAAACGATGAAAATCATTAAAAAGTCAAAAGAAGTGGTAGGGTAAGGGAGCTGTTGTTAGAGGCATTGCAGGACAAGTTACGAACTCTCTTCAATTTTGAATTTAGTTTTATTCAGTTGGTTTAATTAGTTTGTCCAAGTTCAAACAAGCAAAAACAAACAAGAAATTGAATAGGAAACCGGCAACATGCTCAAAAATAAATAAAATACTTCAGGTACTGTATACAGGTTATGCATATAGTAAATTGTGTTTAGTGCAGTAGATTCTTCATGGGATTGAAGATGGGACCATTTGGCACACCATTTTCTTCGATGTATAAAGCAAATAAATAAATAAATAAATAAATAAATAGATCTTATGCACATGAAATTTACCCTGTAGACACGAACAAAACCATCAAGAAAAATGGAAAAAGTGAAACTGCTGCGCTAATAGCGACGAGACTCACCTTATCGCCAAAAAGTGTCCTAGCCGAGTGCACCTTCCAATAGCCAGCTTGCACTTTGAACTGCAACTGATGGTAATACTTCTCCAATGGCACGACGCCAAGTGGTGGTGGTGGCGAGACCGCCGGCCGATTCGGCACCATCGACAGCTCCTAGAAAGGAAGTGGTCTCAATTGTGGTGTATATCCTGGAATGCATCCAGGCTCATGGATCTGGATGGGAAGACCAGTACAAAAACAAAGAATATGGTTAGTTTGGCGTGGATCCGCACGACTCTCAGGAGTCTAATTGCTGGATGGGTGGGTGAGCGTGGTGTAATCTGATAGCATCGTCTCATTGCCAGCATCGCCCAGTACTACTAGCGATGATTCGGCTAACTTCCGTTTTTTTTTTAGGAAAGACCATCCGGATTATGTGGATAACCCTCCCACGTTAACAAAGGACTAAAAATGGCGGTGTTCGAGAACTTAAGTATGTAAACTATAAAGAGCAGGAAAACCCTATTTGGATTGAAATACATGAACCTTGTTAGCATAGCTAACTTTACTATAATTGAACAATTCAATCAATCAATCAACCATAAGAGGCAGCAAACTTAGATTTGAGTAAAGACTGAATAATTTAGGTAATTTGATTAGTGGTCCGTGAATCGATTCAAACATTCAAATGTTTGAAAAAAAAAATGAAAGCCCTACAGCCATCCTTACCTTCATCCTGGTTTCAGAGCTCTTACCCGAACATTCGAATTTGCGAATCATTCGAAATCGAATATCCGAGGTCGAGCATGGAGTTTTAATAATACTATTTCGTCTTACTTGCGGTATTCAAAATATATTAGTGATAGTAAAACTTCTTTCTTTGCCTTCTAACGGTTTTTTTAACCTTTGTTATGCATGCCAGTTCTTCTGCTGTTTTAATTTTAAACATGTAAACAAGTGTGTGAATAAGTAAATAAAAATACAAGTGTGTAAATGAGTAAATAAACAAAGGGGTGGATGGTCAAGTAAATAAATATGCAAATGAATGAATAAGTAGAAAAGTGAGGAAACCCTTCTTTCTCGCATTTCCCCAGCCGCTAGCCCAACATTTTTCCAGTGACCCCTGTGACCCCTGTTTGTTTGACTTCATGATTTTCTGGAATTTTTTTTCATTTTTATTCAGGAATCATATCTATTCCCCTGGTTTTACCATTCACCCATTTCTTCCTTCTGTTTTCTGTTCACACAGAAATAGTGTAGCGAGGAAATGTCATAAAAACCGCCAGCAAATCAGCTGAAAAGGGCGTTGCCGGCTCGCCATGTAAACATGGTCACGCGATCTGAGCACGGATGAGTAACCAGGACACCTATTTGACCAAGTATGTGACGAAAATCAGGCATTTCTCGGAAAATCCACAGAGAACATCGTTTCTCCATTTTTTTGCAGAAATCCACAAATGCAGAGTAATTCTCCACATATGCACAGCTTCTGCACAAGATATGCTTCAATTGCAGCGAGGAGATGGCGAAATTCGTCCGAAGAAATGTTCTTTGAGGCTTTCCTAGCCAGTCGTTATGATTGGCATAATTTCAATCCGCAATTAAAGATTCGACGAAAAGATATGGGAGTGCAGTGAAAAGACGTGCTCTCCCACGTATATGCACTCAGATGTTCATAGAATATTGGTAATTACTCCTTCGAATTTGTAGCGTCTGCAGAGGAGAATTCCAGTAGCCGTGACCAGAGAACTCTCATGTCCGTAGTTGCAGAAACTTTGACTAATTTGCAGGTCAGGTAGAAAAGAAGATTTGACGAAGCACGACGTATCTTGAGCGCAGCATATGTGACGATATTTACCTCCAAAATCACAACGGAATTTATGCTACATCAAAAGGTGGGCGATGCTACTGCTACCGGTGCGCTGGAAGTCATTTTATGTTAGGTAGTCCCAGGTTCGAGAGCCATTTTATTGCAAATGAGCTTAATAGATGAACGGAGGGCAAGTTAACGCTGAAAGGCGGCAGAGACGTGCGGATGCACCAATCGAGCAACAGTAGCCCCGCCCCATTTTTCCTGCTTGCGCTACACCTTAGAATGTGGCAACTTTTATGCTTTTTATTTGCCAAGAAGGGCTATTTGCCAGGGAAGGGTTAAAAAATTGAAATTTCCTAGTTTAGCCACTACATCCACATATTTTATCTTTGGAAATGAATTTTCGCGGATACAACCAATGACATTTTTTCATTTTCCAGGTGATTCATTTCTCATTGGATTTTGGAATTTTTATCTTTAGGAAATATTTTCGACGTACTATACACACATTTTGAACTGATCATCTGTATAAAATATAAATAAATAAAAGGATTTGGTATCTTGATCTACTCATATGATCCTGGATAGGAACTATAAGTCAGGAAGATAGAAGAGGGAAAGATAGAAACAGATAAATTCAAAAGTTCACCAGACCATCTTGAATGAGTAAATTGACCACGTGACACATAGAGAGGTTTATACTAAATGCATGCGTCAGTGGCGCGTCAGATGCTCGCACGCATTTATGCAGGACTTTTCATAAAGACCAATCAACGCGGTATGTACATGCTGCGTGAAATTAACGCATGGGCGCATCGACGAAAATAACGCACATCGACGCATGCGTCCGAGCTGCGTTATGGGTGCGACTGAGCCTGTTCTTCGTCAGAACTGACGCACGCACGTTGAATGCATGCAGCCAGCAAAAATTGCCCTGTAACCGTAGAAAGAAGAAAATGTTGAGAGAGTGGAGCGGCTTTAAGCGTCTCTGTGACGGGTAGTCTATCCATTCAACGAGAGTTTCCTAGGTGAATGTATTCAATTCTCAAAAACGTCAATTTATGACCGGGAATATAGCGAAGAGAGGTGGGGATATTTCATAAAGATGTGAGGTGCAGGTAGTTTTGGTGCAGTAATGCGTAATGTTTGATGTTATGGCAGTTACACCACAAGGCAGCATTTCATTTCCGAATTTTTAGCACTTTTTTACCCCATCTCATTTCTTTAAAAAATTAGCTTTAAAATGGGTCTTTGGTAGAATTTTTGTTTTTTCACCTCAGAGCTTGTTTTTCAAATGGAAATATTTCTCTCCGGTAACAAAATTTCCGTCGACCTGGCCCAAAACTCTAGCAAATACGCATCAAATGCAAAAAGTACAACCAGAAACCTAATTATATATCCGCAACTGCAGAAAGCACCCGAAAAATGACACCATTTTCTGATTCTAGAGCCTCTAGACGTTCTGTTGATTCATGAAAAACAGAAAACAGGAAATCGTCAGCGTCAGCGTCAGCGCCCTAGCTATAGAGAGCGTCACTAATGAACACCCATCATAGCGATGACTAGAGAACCCATATAGGAGACTCAGTGGTCGAGGCCCTCTCGGATGGGCCTCACACCACCTGTTTGGACAGGTTGGAACAGGAAGCAACGTGATTGGACGGGAACAAGGGAGGAAATATCAATGAAAAGTGTAGATGCGCAGACAATCAGACGTTGCATTACGTGTAGCGCGTGCTGCGGACTTCAACAGCACGGCCCTCTTTATTTAAACTAACATCCATGGACGAGCCGAAATCAAATATGTCAGGGACGCAGAGCAATGCAAGCTCTGGTTGTCTGGATCTAGCTACATCATTTCATGGGCAAGAAGAAACTATTCTAATTTGCTCTTATTTACTGATTTTTATTAATATGTATTATGACCATTCTCTCATTTTTTTACCATTTTTTTTGTATCTTATGTTATATTATCTTTACATCTACAATGCGTAGGACGAGCACTACTTAATAGGAACTACATTTTTACAATAATATATATCTTCCATAATTTTTATAATAATAGTACAATACTACACACTACATAGTACATCTACGTATAACAGTACATAGGAGGAAAACTTACATTGTAGTAGGAATTATATCATATTTCAGTAGTTACATATTTTGTATTAACATTATATGACTTACGTGTTACATGCATATTATGTATAGTTTTGCTACGTACATATTTTACTTATTACCTACTATACACATATTATTCATTGTATTGTATTTTGTTGTTTATCACTCATTGACCGTATTCTCCGACTTACTACGCATATAGTTTATGGGTCATTATCCTCATATACTGTATTTTACGGCAACTTGTATTACATTTTGTATCGTAAAATGTTGTTCATTTACATTGTAATGTACATATATTACGTATAATCTTGTTACTTGGTGTACACTACACTTATTACTTGTTATATGCATATTATATATTATACAATTTATAAGGTATACCAGTATGTACAATTCATTACTCACTATGATATGTACGTACGTATTATTGTTTTTCACGATTGTTATTGCATTACTATTTATTTACTTACTAAGTCCCTTTCACCATCCACCCATACTTTTATGCCAGCATATCCCAAACCCAAAACTCCACAGCAAAATCTCCGCTCCCCGATTCCCAGCGTTCATCCGATGTCGACGTCAGAACGATTCTCTCAACTGGTCTCGTGACTCCTTAATTATTTAAAGGACGCAGCACCCACGCAGTTTTCGGACGCCAAATGTTTGCCATTTGAATTCTGCAAAAAAAAAAACAGAACTAAGGAGGAGGAGAACTCGTCCAAACTTGACCAGGCCTCAGAAGGAGAGTTTGGCACTCAAAGGTTCTTTTCGAGTTTTTGCACCTTAAGTTTCTGGGTTATTTGGAGCCTACGATTTTTTGGCCATTCGAATTTGCGAACTTCTAGGATATTCGGTCAAAACTCTACTATGACGGAAGGCGAACTTGTACAGGAATCTATGCAATACTGGTCTAAGAAACTGGGAACAAGCCACAAGCTCTCCCTATTTGTGGTACATTTTTTGTTAAGGGTAACCCCAAGTCTGGTCCTTTTTAGCAGAAATGAATGATGACCCCGTAGCGAAAGGGGAGGGACATGGAGGGCAAGAAAAAAAAAGTGATGTCTCAACAGTAAAAGAGTTTCTGACGGGTGTGGAGCGTTTCATCAGCAGGGAGAGGGGCTGTCGGCTCTATGATTTGTCACTCAGACGGATTGACCTATCGCTGGGCACTCTGCACTGCCACTCCCAGGCATAGTGCTCTACACTATACACTACACTAGCTACGAGGCATTGGTAAGGCCTTTTTTATCTATGAAATTAAATAATCAATAATAAATACTTACGAATGCATGAATAAAGCAAATAAAATAAACAAATACATGAATAAATAAAAATAATGTAGTGATGAAAAATTTGACGCCGAATTTTGAATCCATATTTCAAGAAAAGGTGCTTGCACTAAACCTAGCAATAGGCAGCTTCGACAACTCGGCCAACGACTGAACAAGCACAAACGATCAATACCTATCCTTTTCGTTAAGCCACGCCATTTGAAATTTTGATAAAAATCATGTTTATGCTGCAGAATAATGGAGCTTTTAGTCTCGAGAATTTAATGAGGAATACCTCTGCGGTAGTGTAGTGTCATAAGACCGAAGAACTGTTGTCTAACCTGATCTTGAACTCGTCTCGTTCTAGCTTTGGAGCAGATTTTCGCTCGAGATCGCAAATGTATCACCGCCCACGTCTTTGGTGTTAGAATCATCGTAACGTGAAAAGAAAAGAGGTGGCAAAATTCAGCGTTTGGTAGGAATATTCAGCAAGATTCCTAAGAAGTGAATGCCGCATCAAGAGAATGAAAGAGGCTTCTGGAATATTCCAAGCTCTTCTACTATACAATTGTGGATTCCCACGAACTCGTCCTCAACTAATGCGCTGGATTCCTGGATTCCAGAAAAACTCTGGGATTATCCTGAAAGGCTGGAAATCCTCAGACCAACTATTTTGGACCCTTCTCAGAGGTTAGCGAGTAGCGCGGCTTACTCATACCCCTCAAGCCTGAAGTGGAGAAAATTTTATTGATGGCAATTTCCTGATTGGCTATCGGCGCAGCTCACACAAACTCTATTGCCTGGAAAAAGTCGTTGAATTGGGGAAATCCTGATTGATACGCAAGAACTGAGGGCCCGAGGGACGAAATGCTGGTTTTTTATGGCTCAGACGGACACGAGAAAAACAGGTACAGTAAATTAAATAGCGAACAACCATGGCAAGCCACTGAGTTGTTGGGAAACGTGCCATGGGCAGTGATGAGCTCGTAAGAATTTCCGGTGGAAATTTCATAATTGAAGAGGTTTGCTGCTGTGCTCATGCCACCAGTTCGTTAACTACATAGTGTGAAGTGGAAGACCCTAAAAAGCAGGAAAAAAGCTCAAAAATTAGAGAAAATTAGGGCGACAATTACTTGGTACTTCAAAGTTATTATTTGGTCTATTCGTAACGTGGTAAAAGCGATTGTAGTTGAGCCTTCGCAACGATTTTTATTCCCTTTCTCTTCCCTCTCCATATTCCATACAGTTTCCAACCTTTCGTTCCCTAAACCCTCCGTTAATATCTTCTAGGGTGAAATCGACTGCGAATTTTGAGCGTCATTTCCGCATTTGCGGACGGGAATACCCAACGTTGTCACGCAACCTGGAAAAATCCTATACTGTAATTCCAGAAAGTACGTGAGACTGACGGTGTGACATCACACACATCATTACTAAATCAATTAGCGGCAATCAATTCTTTCTGCACTTGCGGACTTGAGGCAACTTTTGTTCTGTACATTCCCATACTGTTTCACAAGTAACTACTGCAGAATAAGAAAATCCGTGAATAAACGGTAAAGAATACTTTGAAAATATCGAAAAATCTCATGGCAAAAAAAAACTGTTAAAAAAAACCAGAATTCATTATTCTTATAGGGAAAATAACGGCCATGGAAAAAACTCTTAGGTCAGAAAATAAATCAATAAATATGACTATTACATCGACGCATAACTACACCAACCCCGGCCACGGACAAGCAGTAAGTACTGACGGTTGACGTAAACTTGTGGTCGTACGTCGCCATCACCCAGCCTTCGGCGCTGACAACAAAATTGCAGCTTGTGACATGAATAATTTAGTAATCCCTCTCAATTTGCCCTCTTTAAACGAGTAGTTTTCCCTGATTCAGGGTATGCGCATGCAGGAACGCTATCGGGTGCTTTGGAGTCGTCAGAAGAGTCTCAAAGTGTTGAATTACTCGGGAAAGTCGCAAAATGAGTGTCTGGATTGATCGACTGGATTTTTTTTTACAATTTTTATACCTGCTCAAAAGTAAATAAATAAATAAAGAAGTGAGTAAACAAAGAAGTGAATGAATAAATAAATAAATAAATAATAAATAAATGAGTAAATAGAAAAACCAAGATGATTTCAGCCAGCGAAGGCGACTTGTAGCCAGGCCACGCCCACCTCGCTACCATTTTATTCAGGCATTACTTAATGGGTCATCACGTAAAAGACGTATATGTATGCGTTCATTTTTACCACATACATTGTTTAATTACTGATTTATTCTTCCAAAACATCCATAACGAACCAAACTGCTAAAAACACAAATTACCAGAATTTGTAGTCAGGCCACGCCCACTTGAACACTTCAATTTCGCTGCGCCAATTCCTTGCATTGGCAGCTTTCCACTGATCACGTAAATCACCCAGCAATAGCGCCCTTCTGGAAAACAAATAACGCAATAGCCATTACCTACCCTCCCCCTCCCCACGGGGTCTTTTTACAGATGTGGACGTAATTGCGGACAATAACATTTACAAGAAATGACGCCATTTATGGCGTAACAATCCCACGCTTGCCATTCTTGTACTTTCTATTATTGAGTCATAGACGAGGATATTTATGCCTCCGTAAATGTCCTCTGTTTATACTTTTCAAATAGGTGTGTAACAATAACAGATGTTGAATTCATAGAATTCGCGATATTTAAGTCAAAGATCAAAAACCGGAGATCAACTAACGTGACATCGTGCATGAAAGCACACGATATGATTGGCATATAGTTTTCGGAAGAGCGAACCACTGAATGGTACGGAGCAGAAAATAAAAGAACTTCGAAGGTATTAACAAGACTACTTTTAAAGGGGATGGAAATGGCTGTAACTGCATATCAAGCTTTGATTAAATATTTAATTTTAGGTATCTGGGATGGTAAGTGGTAGTGAAAGAGCTAGAAATTGTGGTGAGAAGTAGAAAAAAGTAGTAAAAAGAAGGTAAAGGAAAAGAGGAAAATGAGGAAAACATCGTTAAGTACCCGCCATTCGCCGTGGAGCAGATTTTTGCGCTGTAGCATACTTGCACAAGTAGCATCTGACTATTTAGCACATGTTCTTCCAATGATCAATCATATTTTCAATTAACTCTTTTATATTTTAACATAATTCTTATATTATGGCCTCTTTGAACAGATCTGAATTATTTAATTATTTATTTCTGTTCAAAGAACATAATTGTATTAAAAACAACGAAAATATTAAACAACTGATGAACGTAACAAATCCCAATGTCCAATCTTGAAAAAAAATCGGGTCAACGCAAAAGTTCAAAGTCATTTTCGCTTTGTACTCAGCCAATCGGCCATAAAGCGGATTACCGTGGAGCAGACCTTTGCGTTGGAGCACATCTACATATCAGCCGCTTGGAGGATTGAGAGAGTTGAAAATCGCTAAAAAGGTGGTGGACAAAAGAAGAAGGGATTTTCCAAAGTTGAAAAAATCTCGCACGTTGCTACGTAGTCAACGTGTGCATTCTTGCATAGGACTTGAACACGAGTAATCCCCACGGTAAAGAAATACGAAAAAGATAGTGATTGATTAGATCCTTTAAGTCCCGTAAGCAGGTAAAATGCAGCAGCAAGGTAAAAATTGTATTTGCTTGAAAGGTAACGAAATCTCTCTCTATGCGGAGTTTCTTTTTCCCTTTTCCCACATCATTATTTCATTTTTCTCAAAAGCGTCGACAATATTTTGTACTGACTGCATGTGCTAATATGTACTAATATCGCAGTTCATTCAAAACATACGAATGCAGGATTTGAAGTATTGGAAGTCCGCTGCACTACTCTACCATTTGACGACGTGGCTTCCCCTTATTCAGGTACATACGTAGGTCTGATAAAATACAAATTGTCAATGCTATAGCTGTGTCTGCGATCCTAAAAAGGCGGAACATGACGCTTTCTCTCTGAAAGAGAACGCATAGAATTGAATTAGTACCCAATATCCTTGTATATAGCTCATCTGCTCCAATTACAAGGTCCTGGATAAAAAAAGGCCATCCCGATCAGCCTTAGTTCAATTTATTAGGTAAATTGTTTGAGGAATGCCCATAATAAACGAAGAAAAGAAATATGTTAGCAGATTGGTTTCCAACTACCCTTAGTTCAAGTTCTTCCGGAAATCGCTTGAAAAATGCGCAAAATTGAAAGACGAAAAGAACTATGCTAGCAAGAGCGCTAGAATAGCAATGTAATAGCAGCAGGATAGCTGCAGAGCTGAATTCATAATCAAAATTCCTGACCTTTCCTTTGGAAAAATAACTCGTGAACTACGAACAACTTCCTTTTTTTATCAAAGTTTGTCTTCAGACGAGCTTTACCTGAACGAGTAGTAAACGTGCCCCAATGCAACATCTGCCCCAAAATTCGTTGGGCGCTCTAATTCGAATTTTCGCGTGTATTGACATGTGGCTAATTAACCCGTAATGTGTCTGTATGATGGATCATTTCTGGAATCAGAGAAACATATATGACCTCTATGTCTATGTCTGCGAAAAAAAAGGAGAAAAGCAAGGCTAACCAACCTTTTGAGTCCCTCTTTTCCCTAGAACCCATCTTAGTCAACAGAAAGGGATTTTGAATCGGGGATTTCGGGCACAGACACAGAGAAGCACCTTTGTTGAACTTCCAGTTAGTTCATTTGGAAGCATGAACAAAGAAGCTGATTGATATCTGGGGACCAGTTTTCGCATAATCCTTGTAGGCGCAAATTGGAAGATGGTAGTGATGAAAACAGATCCCGTAGCCTTCGCACTCAAACATTTCTCGATTTGAATAGTTGAGCACAGATCTTTTTGCACTATGCGCAAAAAATCGTAGCTGAAATCTGCCGTCGCAATTACTCCTCGTGGATACGCGAGAACTGGTCCCCGAGTAGTCCGAATTCAGCCCGACAAAGACTTCTATCAAAGATACCTAACAATACAGGTGACAAAGGCAATCAGTATAAATAGACTTGGAGGCTATGCCTAGCTTCAAAGTGTGAGTGCGCTCCAATCGCTATTAGCTGACCCGCCGCCAACGAGATTTGTCGATTGACTGGCGTCGCTCTGGAAGGCGTATACACAGTATGACTTTACAATGGTGTTAGTTCTTTCTTTTCGATTTTTCGACTGCATAAATATTGGCACGATTTGAATTTTCGCATATATGAATGAGCACTCGAATTTTATTAGACCCCGGCAAAGATCCATCAGATACGAGCCAATTTACACCATTATACCTATGTCCGTTCACGTTTCTGACGTCATCGTCATCACCCAGCCTGAGAAAACTCGATACTATAATTGTGTAAAGTGCGTGCGGCTACGTAACGAAAGGCATCATTTTGCAAATAATACAGCGATTTTCTGCATTTGCGGACTTGAGGTCATTTTCACGTCTATTATTCTGCCACAGACTCTGTTTGCAGAGATGTTTGAAAATTTGTGAAAATTGCAACCAGAAGAAAATGGTCGAAATTTCACGGGATTGTTAGCGTGCGTCCGACATGCATGCGTACGTCCGCCTTATCCCATCCCCCTACCTAGAGGAGCGAGAGCTTCGAGGCGAACGCATCCCCCCTATGAATCGACGCTAATAGCCCTCTTCTCTCCTCCCTTTGTGTTTTCATTTTAAACAACGTCTTCTTAACCACATACTATGGAGATCCTAATGAGCATTCGTCGTATACAAAGGCTGTGGGGCAGAAATTAATGCCTTCGTGCCGGCTAGGCAGCCGGCCGATGAGAGGGGTGACGCAATTGCAGACACTTAGCAACGCTCCGGTGTTTCTGTGTCTGGATACGGTGCCCTTAATTTATATGCTCATCACACAGCTATTGCACACCGACCTCCTAGAAGAGAATACGTGCGTGAAATGGATTGCACTTGTATTGTGTGTAGTGCACGTCACGCGGCGCGTGCGTCAATCCCTGCAGGTACGTACCTGGCCGCGCCAGTGGCGCCAGATAACGCGCTCCATTTTCGTTTTCGCGCTCGGCGCCGACATTTTCGGGTGGAATTTGACTTCCTCTCCACACATTCACACATGGAGCTTCGGATAATCGCTTGTTTTCCACACAGCTGAATGCTAAATGTTCACGGATGAACGTTGGTGTGTAGGGCGCGGACGTTAATCCACGTCCCATCGACCGACCACACACACTTCCCCGTCTCGACGCTGACGCTGTCATGTTGGTCCCGCGAGGAAGTTTACTAAGGAGCGCGCGTCAGCAGTATTGTTTTTTCTCATTGCGGACGCAAATGCCTGCTTGTGTGTGTGCGACTGCCTATGCTGCGGCCCGTCCTCGCTGCCACATATCAACAATATTTTAATTCAAGATTAAAAACAAGGCACACAGTCAGCAGCAACGCGGCACCCACACACACACAAGGGGCAGCAGTCAATACACGCATAAAATCCACATTGCAATTGAATCGTGAGTTATTGCCGCGGTTATCCGATAAATAGGCCTGACTTAGGCCAGCAGCTGGACAGCGGGTCATGTGTGCGTGCACAGTTTTTCACTAAAATAGGCGCTAACACAGGCACGCGCCACACTACATGCAATGCAACACTCTGATTGTCTGCGCATCCACATATTTCATTGACATCACCGCTCCCCTTCTCGTGTTATCATGCCGATTCTTGTTCTAACCTGTCCAAACAGATGCTGACGCGAGCGGGCGTCGCAATGACCTATTGATTGCACCACTCCCTTTCAGTCGATACTGACTCACGAAAACGACCGCTACTCGAACGCGACGCATTCCTCTATTTCCCTTGAACTCAGCTCGATGGTGACACAAATAATTCCAAACGAATGAACATTTAAAAACATGGGAATGACGAGTGTTTATAGCCTATACCAGGGGAAAAACAGGAAACTGCTCAGTACATTTCTGTAATGAGATTTCAATGAGACAATATAATGGGAGTTTTTCTACGTAAATGTTTCTTTTTTTCAGGAAGTGAACTCTTCGGTATGTCCTCGAAAAGGTCCATTAAACTCATTCGAGCTTCGCCTCGTTACGCACAGCGTGGACGCGGCTGCCGCGCCGCCAACCTAACCATCACGAATATAACCACACTCAAAAATCGTGGCTATTTCACGTGCTGAGTGCAGATGCAGAAAAAAAAACTGCTGACTCGACTGTAGATCATTTCTTTACCATGTTTGAAGTGAGCCAAAAATATATAGAGTCGGCAGTGCTTACCCTCTCCACCCTTGCTTTAGGACCGCGCCTAATTTTTCTAATTTCTCACAAAAACGACCCCGAGTAAGGAGGCACCTTACAGCGGGTTCAGTAATTATGTGAACTGACTGGGAATTCCAATAATTAGGATTCTGCCGCGTTCCGAGAACTTTACAGGACGCAGAACACAATTTTTGGGAGGCGTAAACTGGCGCGTCGTTGGCATGTTTCCCTAGATGGTCCAGCCTATGTCTATGCATTCACCTGCAATATCTCAGCCGGGAGTTGATCATTTTCTGCGCATGGATAACTTGATAACGGAAACTTATAAGTGGCATAACTCATCTCCACAGCGAAAAATCCCATGGATGCTGGCTTCTAGTAAATAATTCCTGGAAACTTCCTTAGAATCTGCACATGTGTGTTATTCTGTTCTCGGATTCCCGAATGGTGAACAACTTAGCTATCACATTCCTTGTTTAGAAAAAGAGGCAGCTCAAACAAAAAAAAAAAGAAATTTGGTCTGCTCAGAGTTCATTCCAAAAATGACAAAAGTTGCAAAGAAATTAGAGAAGAAAAGAAACAGGTGAAAAAGTGTGGCATCTGGGGAGGACGCAGAGATAAATTGCAGTTGGGGCGCATTAACTCGGATTCCCTCACTTTTGAAACGGACTATGTTTTCAACCACTGGGCTTTCCTCATTAGTGCTCATGGCGGCAAAAACCTCAATTTCTTTTTCCTCTCCCTCTCCGCTCCCTTCAATTCGTTGAGCATGCCCCGAGACGAACGGAACATTAATGAACTGTGTGCTGGAGAGGAACGAAGATTGACTGTCACTAAATCACAAACTTGCACGGTTTTGCACTGAAATCTGTGAAAAACACGTGGTGGCCAGTTGAAATATTGACGAAACGCTTGGAAAGGTTATAAACGTTAGCAAGGGGTCTTATTTTGGAGTCCAGTCAATCAAGCAAATAGACACGAACCCTGCAGAGAGGAATAAACGTAAATAATAAACAGATTGATAACTCTATAGCCGCGCTCCACGGCAAACACTACGCTCCACTGAGAATCATGGGAAAAACAATTGCTTGTGACTGCAGAAGGGAGTGCGATTTATTGAACTTGCAGCCATGCTGAAGCGGAATATTGTTGTGCTTTCGGTGATGCCTTTAATTAGATTAAACTCCATGCAACGATGACGCCCATTGATCGATATGTATCCCTTACGTGGTAGATGGAGCAGAGAAAACTCTAATGGTCAAGGTGTGTTCGCACATGTCTCAACACGTGTTTGGACAGGATAGAACAGGAACCAGGAAGATTGAAAGAGAACGAAAGAAATGATGTTGGTGTAATGTGCGGATGCGCAGACAATCAGAGCGCCAAGACGCGAGTGATGCAGCGCGGTCAGCTGATCCCGACCCCTGAAGTAATGCACACTCCTGCACGTGCATACTGTCTCGTGGCGTCCCTGTAGGTCTCAAGTCCTTACGACTCCCAACAATATTATAGTGGAGATCTTGTTCACAAAACTAAAAAAAAAAACAACAATGAAAAAGAGAAGAACTTTTATTTTTAGAAGTGCCAAAATTTGGTCTGCAGAAACTAAAGCATTTGAGTGCCACGCACACGCATCTCTTTGGACAGGTTTGGGCGGGAAGCAGAAAGTTCGGAGGGGAATAGGAACGGTTAGTTCAATGAAATGTGTGGATGCGCAGACAATCAGAGTGCCACCTTGCATAGGGTTTAGCACGTGCTGCTAACTCAGACCACTGCAATCTTATGTACTGTGTATCCATAGAACGCGATGCGGCAGTGCGCCTTCACATTTGCTTAATGTTGATTGAAAATGACCGCGTCTCGTGGATAATTCAATCACTGGCCCCTCTGCAATACGTTTGCGGGACTTGACTATATGTAATTCGCTCGCACTGCAAAAATGCCATTGCAGTTGCATTTTGTGGTTGACGCTTCGCTGCCTCCATTCTTCAATGCGTTGAAAAAATGTCCGCATACGTGAGAACCCAATTCATCTCATGGAAATGCCCTTTAGGGGTGGGATTTATGAAACTTTAATAACGCAAACCATTGACAGTTTTAATGCTTAGTCATTCTGTACGCTATGCAAATACAGTGGAAGTCAATGGCGGTGGCCCATCCGCGGCCTCAACAAGGACGCCGCGCAACCGCGCCGCGTGCGTCGCGAACGATGTTTGCTGCTGCAGTTATGCTATATCTAACAGCTTTTTTACACGATTTTTACGACTTTTGACCAGATTGGGAAGAATGAGACTAGAAATGGCATCCCTGTAGTAGGCGACGCTGATCCCGGCTCCCGCGGGGCGGTCGCGTTGCGTCTCTCTCAGGGCCGCGGATAAGCCACCGTCATTGACGTCACTGTATGTTGTGTTAGGAAACTCAGGACGTACAAGTTGGCTTGCTAACCTGGGGTTTCGTTTGGTTCTGCTTTCATGAATCCCAATCGTGCGTCTACCATAATTGTTTGGAAGAAAGAAACCCTGGTAAAACACTTGAAATAGCGATCCAAAGAAGAGTTTCGACCCAATACTAGGTCTTGTAGCTCCTATGATAGAAAAAATTGTTTTCTGAGGTGGGGAGTTAATCTAATTTCTTAAGTTATGAACCTAGTTGATCTAACTTATTTAATTTAATCTGATTAATTTAATTCAGAATCTAACTATAAATTCGAATTCCAGTTCAATGCACGTAAGAGAGAATGGGGCGGTGCCACTGTTGTGCGATTGGTTGTGTTCTCATTTCACGTTTGAACCCGTCAGAACGCTTCCACATTGAGTGATTGAGAATTTCGAAACTGATGTTAATTATGTGATAATTATTCCTTCTCTAATTAACTATTTCATAATGCTTCTAATATCTTCAAGGACCAAAAGAAGCGAATGTTGCTCCCAGCATCGCAGAATTCAATTTCCACCAGATACATACGTGAGCGCCACGTAAATAAAACGGGAATATGCAGCACGTGGACTGACAAAATGAGTTTTAAAGGCTCATTAGTAAAACCAGTAGGATTCTCTAATTCACATCTTCGAAAAGTACAAGTAGCGGATCCTAATGAGGTTCGGGACAATTTATTTGATTATTCCTCAGAAGGTGGCTTTATTTCCTCTTTAAATAACAAAAGAAGGAGACAGCACCCGCAGAAATGCTATGTATTACGTTGGAGAAAATTTTCGTGGATTAGACCGACTCGTATGAGCTTCATCAGTTTGAACAGGTTACAACAGGAAGAAGGCGGATTGGACAAGAATGAAAGCAGCGAGTGCAACATGTGGATGCGCAGACAATCAGAGAGCTACGCTACTCGCGCTGCGGCCCACGACAGCTGGAGACTCCGGTACGTGTAATGGTATCCCTGGAGTGTGCTTGCAATCACAACAGTGGGGATCGATCGATAAGTATTCTTTCCACTACACTGTAGCCATCACTTTCATCGCCAGTTCAATCAGATCCAATTTAGACCGACAAGCCCTTAGGATTAGCTGTGGGAGTATCACAGCTGTGTAAGAAAAACAAGAAATCATCGCTTCCTAATAGACATTGCTACCGGGTCCGTGAACTATGGTTATCATGGACGGGTCGTCTCATATATTGTCGGACAGCCAAGAGAGTGCATCTGGGACGTTGAGTGCATTTACGTTGGAAAGCAACTTGGAAAGTTTGTGTGGGCTTCTGGAAGCTGATTTGGACAAATATCGAACAAAAATAATTGAAATTGTCACATTCTGGTAGGTTAAAGGATGATCGTGGTGTTTGGCGGCTGATCGGTGGGTTCGATCTACGTAATTTTCAAGCTTTCCACCGCAAATTCTAATACGTACACATATGATGTGATTCCTTCCATTCTACTGTTTTCCTCCCTCTCACTCAGCTTGCAGCTCATCGCCAGAAGTCGAGAAAGCAGTTGATTCATCAAACTACTCTTGTTTTCCGTATTGCCGACACACTCAGGTTATGTGAATGTGTGTGTTTGCCCCAAGCGCAACGCTATTATTAAAAAGACACAATTACGGAGCCCCGAAGACATGCGCTGGCGAGCTCTCACGCTAAACGAGTCGCGACGCTGAGAATACACCCATCTGAATACTTCCTGGTACGTTGTGGAACTTTCGCGGAAATGTACTACTTTGAACAAGTCTCTGAAACCGTCCGCGCTGCCACTATTCATGCGGGGGTTTCGCTGGCTGGCAGTCAGCGCTAATTAGTTTATTCGCTCGACATTGAAGTCATGTGGTTGCGTGTGGCTGAAGAAGGGCATCTCCGCTAGATAAGTGCATCTCGAGTAGTGGAGCAAAAAACAATAATAGAGAGTTCTCAAGCTACTGAAACCAGCAAAAAAAGATGGAAACAGAACGACACCATTAGAAAATAGCGGTTGCATCTGATTTGTCTACCGTATGCCGGAAATCGCTGCGGGACCAACTATAATAGAAATAAAGACTACCATTTAGCAAAGCACCGTAGCCTGTATTTTTCCACAGCAGACTAGTGATGTTTTTTGCAGAAATTCCCTGTGAGCTGGGCTAAATCCACAACCTTCGTCTAGATATGTAACATCAGCCTCAAGCCCCTTTCACAACCTGGATGCATCATTGAAGTTACCCAATGTAAATGTTTCAACGATTTTTTAACGATGGGTAATTTTGGGGTGGGTAGCGATGGGTAAATTTTTTTTTTGATTTTGTGTTAACGTTAATCGTGGGTAATTCAATGATACATCCCAGATCCCCTCCACAAATTCCGGCGAAGGCAAGAACCCGAAACCCTTTGCTCTCAAATTCTCACCCCCCTATCTGGGTTCAACTCTGTAACGTTACCTTACCTTACGTAATGGATGACCTTGCTATCCATTGCAAATTCACTGTCTAGGGCGAGATGGTCGCTTTCGTGCATTTGAAACTCACGCACATTCAGAATTTGAAATTGGCGCGCTGAGTATCGACAGAGCATTTTGCAGTCGACGCGCCGATTTACCCCTGTTTTTGTGACATAATGGGCTGACCTTTCATAGTTTCTAATTTTTTCCTTTTTCCTTACCTTGTTTGCCTCTTTTGTGTCTTTCATTATAGAGCAAAACTCATGGCCTGTCTATAGTCCGTTTCAAGGGCTAGTGCACTAAGAGGAAAACTATAGAAGGAAAGAGTGTGAAAAATGGTGCAGTTTCCCCAGAGACAGACGAGAAAAATAGACAGTACATATGCACTAGCACTTGAATAAACTATTAGTAATTTAGTGTTCGAAATTCTCAGTATTTCAAGGTTTTTAGGAAAGAGGAGCTCATATCCACTCCTCAAACAGCGGGGAACCCATGAGAAATTCATGAAAAAGGTGTATCGTTTCCACAACGTTTATTGGCGCCCCTTGACGCTGGCGGTCCTGGCATGTGAACGTCACACGCGCCTGCGTAAGCTGACGCGTCGTTTTGCCTAGAGGCCATGTAAAAGTGCTATGACCATAGTCTTCGTTTCAATATCTTTGAAGGTAAATAGTTCAGTTCTTTGTTTCTACACAGTGTTCTGATTCACTATCAAACAGTTAAATGGGTCACGACTAATCTCAGTAGTGAGAGTCTCCTTCAATGCTGCTTTGAATCGTTGTCGGTCTTGAAACGAGCGTATGAGCAAAATATCGCGAAAAAAAATCAAAGAAATCCATGATTAAAATCAACGGATTACAGTAGAATTAGCTTCAACAGGCCTACATAACAATACCAGTACTAAGGTAAGCCTGGTAGGTTAGGTAGAATAAAAAAATAAAAGCTTATAGAATTAAAATATTAATACTTATTTTATATGATAACGAATACTTATTTAACCCCGGTAACGGTGCAGCACGAACGCAGCCCGAACGGCGCAATGGTTCGGTTAGAAACGCTAGCAGCAACGGTTCGCAGTTGCTGCCATCCTCCCCTTGATTGCTGCTCAAGCTGTCGGCCCTTTGGCAGCAATTGCTGAAAGACGGCAGCAATCAAGGGGAGGATGGCAGCAACTGGGAACTGTTGCGGCTAGCGTTTCTAACCGAACCATTACGCTGTTCCGGCTGCGTTCGTGCTGCACAATTATCAGAGAACATGGTTAATATTCAATATTGCCGCTGAACGTATTCATACTATGTCTACACTCTGTTTCAAGCATGGTGATGTCTGAAAATTTCTGCATAATGCGTGCCTTTCTCGCCACTCTCTTCAAGTCCTGCACTCTTTCCTATGCTTTCTTCCTCTCTGATGTCGTTCCAACTTTCGCCCCCAATGAAATGCACTTTGAATGAATCATTTTATAGTTCTGGAATTGTTCTTTCATGCGTCTTCTACTGTATCCAGGAATAACTCCCGTGCGAAGCCCTTTTGCTAACGAAGCCATGTGGCATTAGCGGCAAATTCAGCCCTTCCGTACATTGCATACTGATTCAAATGGAAAATTGACATTATTACTCGGATACTTGCGCGTTAAGCACGGAAACACGGCCCAGCCATGAAAACATCCGCATCGGCTCAGATTCCGAAGAAGCTCCGATAAAAATAGGAAAACGCTGCTCGGACATCTCTGCTCGTACTTGAGACGGGACTTGGTAATGAGGAAATGTGGGAAGCCTCTGGGTCTTTTTGCTTGTACATATCCGGTTTATAGTGCTTCATGAATGTTTGAGCACATCAGAGAACACCAAGGAAGACTCTGCATCCATCTGCTGGGAGTTCTAGTGTGGTCCTAAGGCGAGGAATTGGGTACTGTAAAAGGAAATCTTTTGAAAATAAGTGACCTTCATAAACCTTACTACATTTGGGCGATTCAATGGGTTCTGCTACAAAATTTTTGAGGCCAGAGTTTCCTCCAAAACTCTGCTTATGGGGTTATTTGATGTACTGACCAAAATCATACTCATTTTGTGCTGTAACAATACATTCCAAGAATTACGGTAGATGTACGGTAGGCACAATAACCCACGGAATAGGTTGTATTAGAGGCCGTCTCAAAAACAGCGAGAGTTGACTGTTTATGCATAAAATTGCAAGTGGGATGGGGCGCGGCTCTGTGATTGGCTAGTTGGACAGATTGACCAATCGCAAAGCCCGACCGCACCGCCTCTTCCAGCTATAACGCTCCACCCCCGTTTTTATGCTCTTATTTCCTTCACTAATTCCTCTCGAACTCTCGTCGCTGGTGAAACGGTGTAGCACGGCGTTTTATAGCGTTCTTCCTCCTCTACACCCTATCGATTCCTATTCCTAGTAAAACGAACGCCTAATTTTCTCCTTTTTCGCCTTCCTTCCCCGCAGCGCACATTTTTCCTGTTTTTTCCTGTTCTTTTCTTCCCTAATCTCTCCCCAGCTGTCTTGCCCTGATGAAATGAACCATATCCAGAGAGTACAGCAGCTATAAAAAACCATCTTGGACCATGCCCGCCGGACGTTTTTCACTCTGGCCAGAAGAAACAAAACTGCGCAATCCTCCCTCACCTCCACCCTCCCCCCCAAACGACAGGCTTAGTCATTTCGGAGTACATTAACTATCACTTTGCGCAAAAGAAGCATTTTCCCTTTTACTCGTGCGTGAAATCCCTCTGTGCAACCTTTTTCCTGTTCGAATAGCACTTACTCTTTATTGATATTACATGGTGAATTATCAAATGTCGCTGCCAGGGACAACGTAGCACATGCTGCGCGCATTTTCATTTTATGCATACAAAATGAGAGCAGTTTGGCTTGCAAATGTACCCCTTCAGTTTGAAGTAACAGTTATCCTTGCAGCGTTATCGCTAATCCACGTAATCCTTAGGGGCACAGTCTCATCACGGAATCATTCTCGAGATGGTATTCTTATATTTGTTAGGAGCTACTGATCACAATGGTATACACGACTCCGTGCGAGAAAAATCGAAAACCCAATCTTGAGCGCTTTCCTAGGGGAGAATTTAGGCGGAGCCAACGCGAAGATGTGAGTTCTCCGCACAAAAAAACTCCCTCGCTGCCGTGGGGGGAGCGTCCTCAACTGTTAGTTGGTGCACTTACTAACATAATAGGAGGTGCGCTCCACTCGTGACCATCAAGGAAGTGCGTGGTGCGGAAATCTCGTACACCTTCTCTGACTCCGCCTACTTTCTCCTCAACAGAAAGAGCTGAAGACGCTTCCTCGCCACTTTTGTACGGAATCGAGTGCACTGATGTGGTCAGCAGCTCGTGATTATTTCACAAGTGTAAAAATATCCAAGACGATAATTAGGTGGGACTGCCAGGTGCACTGATGTAATCAGCAGCTCGTGATAGGTGGGAATGGATGAGTACTCCTTTCAGTAGCGCTTGCTCTAATAATAGCTGTCAGTTGCGTAGCAAAAATCCTTTTGCACCTCGTGGTGAGTACGCCTCTTGTACTTAATTGTCGTCACAAAGCCATTCGTCACAACACCTGTGGACTTATTTAGACGGTCACACGGTTACTAAACGGTTTGCAGTAGGTCTATTTATAAGAAAATTAGCGTTCCATTGTGAAAACATGGTCGTTTCGGGAAGTTGTGATCCCTGGTGCATTCACGGACTCAGAATACGCGGTGCAGCTTTAACAAGATAAAAAGTTGAGGAGGCAGTAGCTTGGCCTACCGTACATTTGTAGGCGTGGAATAAAATTGTACACTGTGCACAATTGCACAAAAAAAACTATATTTCTAAATAACTAAGGCGAGCATCTCTCGATATTTAGTTGCATGGAGACAATATTTTTAATTTTTCTTCATTTGCGGTCATGTTCTGCACGTTTACTACTATTACACACGTTACGTTTTGTTTTGCGCCTAAACATATGTACGGTAAGTCGTTCTGTTTCAACTCAACTTCTCCTCAAATGTGTTGAAATATTGATTGAAAGTGACAGAGGGAAGATCAAGTTGCACGAGCCCTGGGGCGTCAACTTGTGGGGAAAAGTCGATTATGAGATTTTTTTTGCCATCTTTTTTTTTCGACTATAAGATTTTTTGCCACCTTTTTTCACCATTTTTTTCACTTATTTAGCTTATTTTTCCGCCGTTTCCGGAGAAGATCAAAAGACTATGAATTCAAGGAAACACAGCAACAAATAGGTATGCTACTGGAAAAGCAATAAAAAGTCATAAAATAACTCAAAAAAGGAGATTGAAGTCCAATTCGAACTTCGCGGAAAAGAAAACATTCTGCTGCGGTCCTTCCGAAAGTTTTTATCTCTGCGTCTCTCGCTTCTTAACCACATGAGCGCGATCTCTTTCTGCTGCGTTCCTGTCGACATTTTGTCTGAGGAAGCTGTCTCCACATTCGGGAAATCGTTAAACCGATAAAAATGCTGAGAAGAAAATTTTCGTTGGTGCTGCCTTTGACTCTCGTCGTTCTTGAAACCGGCTATAGAACTATTGTGACATTTCTGCGGCTGCGTGACAAGAGGTACGCTGCTGGTCTGTGATTGGTCGATTCATGTGCGCGTCGCGGCTGCAGCCTTCTAGGGTACGAGCAGTTCTGCGTGGATACGGACAACTTTTCTGAGCTTGAAAGGGACAGATGAGTGTTATCGGAACCCACAAACTGTGAGGAGATGGCCACCGCTGTCATTTAGTGGGTCAACTTTGAAGAAAGAACCTGAACTTGAGAAGCGAACGCGTGCGGAGCGTTCGCGTCGCGGCGTACGCCTTGACCGCCACCCCATTTTTACGAAAAAAAAACCACTATATCCACACAATGGAATTAGTGATTCCCATCGAAGTTACTCGTTTTAGAGAAGGTCTTGGCCTCACCAATCAAACACCATGACTGTGACGCACACCTGCTTCATAGTAGTTTCCGCTGCCTCTGAGGTATGCCTGTATAGTCATTTTCAATGGGCAGCACCAAAGACCACCCTTACCTCTACAACCACATGCACGCAAGTCAATAATTTTATATTCCATAATAGCACACATAGTGCATATAGTCTGCTTCACTGGGAAACCAGTTGGAGAGACGTCAGAGAAAGAAAGAGCGTGGGAAAGTGCACAGGGATTGAAGAGGGGTTAGAAACGTAGACAACGTGCACGAATACACAGATATCGTCACGTTCAAAACAGAATGGAGTGATGTCATTTTTTTAAATAATTGAAACAGCTGAAATCTACTCGTTAACGACCACATAAACTCGAAATGTTCGCTCAAAGCCGCGAAGCAGCGCGAATGCCTATTGTTTCCGTGTGCACGGGTCATTTTTCGTTTTTTTTCACTCAAACTTTCCTGTTTCAGGATGGTGGTCCCAATTGGAAAATGTGAACAGTGCTATAATATGTAGATGGCATTTGAAATATTGCTATCATTCCATGCCTTCTGCGGTGGGAAGTGTTTACTTAGCGTTATTTTTCATGCATTGTTGACATTAGCGAGTTTTTGTAAGAAATTATTGCCTCGGAGCGTGAGACGTGTCTGATATTGATGTGGAGAGTATCCTTGCCCATTTTTTATGGTAAAATTGCCACGATACTTTTCCAGAAGAAGATTAACTCAGGAGTAGGAAGCGTATAAAGGTATTGCTAATGGACACTTTACTAACTTCCGCCCGAATTATCCAGAGATCAGCTTACGTAATAAAAATAATTCATTCAATAAATATACACTATATTAAAAAAGAAAGACAGGTGATAAGGTTGAAACTGAAGCTCATTTGATAAATATAGTTTTTGATAATTATTCATTTAATAAGTACACAATATATAGAAAAGGACAGGTGTTAATGTTAAAACATGGAGCGAAAATAATTTGTGCATTTCTAGTCATCCTGATTCAATTTAAGTACTTTTACTAAAGCCGACTATCAGCCGCTAAGCAGACCTTGCGCGACGCGGTTGTGTAAGCTATTCTGGCACGTCATAACACGTGCGGACACGCCAGGCTGGCGGTTTTTCTGCGCCCCAACGTGTAAGAACTCACATGATGGGTGTCAAGAGATGTAAGAACGAGCAAATCGACGCACAACAAGGAACCGCATCGCATAGCTCTGCGTTGCGGTCGCGAGGCACTGCATTGTGAATGAAACGAAATTGCATTAGAATGAACGCGGTTACACCATACATTAATGTTTCTATTGTGGCAGTCAATCACAACCTTGTATCACAGAGTACCGCTCTTTTGGTTTGCCGCGCCGCACCACCTACGCGACACGGAGGACCACCCGGGGGCTGCATTGTAAGGCGTTGCCGGTATCATTGTTTTGCCTATATTTTCAGCCGAGCATTGTGAAGTAAAGACAAGGACACTAATAAATCTGTAGAAAACAGTGATAGCACACCCAGGTGGTCTGCCGCGCAGCGTGGGGGGAGCGGCGCGGCAGCCCAGGCGGGCGGTACTCTGGGTTGCATGGGTGATTGAGCGGCACTGTATATCTACGAGGTTTTTTGGCTTTGATGCCATAATGCTGTAATAAATGCCACATTTGTTATTCAGACATATGCTTTCGTTCAAGTTTTAATTTTATCAGCAATCCTATCCTATTTTATTTTATTTTTTTGTTAGCTTTCAATCCTCGTGGTTGAATTACTCACGAATTAATCGCTTACCTGAGAATAGCGTCGGATCGCCTCGAACATTTTTGACTTCTCTTCTATCACATGCTTTTCCTACGCATTCTAATGGACATGAAATCTGAAACAGAAAACAGATCATACCTTGCTATTTTCTTGACGAGACTGCGGACGTCGCAGTGGCGCCGGCGATGTGGCGCCACGCTGCGGTACAGTCGCCCGCGCCAAGTCCACGCGGATATTGTGGCGTGGACTGGCCGCACTCGACATCACAGCGGTAAAAACAGCCCGTTTAAAGGCAGCAGAATAACAGGAATCAGCGGTGTTATGATAATATGAGTAGTGAGTAGGTAGTTAGTTAGTGTGTGTAGTGATAAATACAACAGACAGACAGACAGACAGACGGCTGGCAGGGGGCGCGGCGGTAACGGCGGCGGTGGCGGCGCTCTGCTACCCGTCGCTCACTATTGCTGCACTTAATCAAGAAATGTAGGCGTGGCATCGATAGGCGGGGGATATGCGACTGACTCTCAAAGGCAATTAAGCGACAGATGAGAGAGCGTGAGCACATGCGCCGTCGGCTGAGAGATGACGGCCAGCGCGAGTCGTATGGAAAGGTGCTACCCACACAACCCGTAAGAACCGCGTCAGACAGCCCCTTTACGGCTAGAGAAGGACCAGAGCCACGATGGTGCCCTTGGCTTTGTTGTGGGAATGAGACGGCTTGGAAGAATAGTAATGGCTTAGGAGGTGGGGGACAAATGTTGAATGCTGGAGCTTCCCACATATGAATCGAGGGCAGTTTCTACCAGTGGATCTAACAATACCTCACAACATCTAACAAAGAACCATTTACCCAAAAGTAAGAAGTGTTCATTGTTGTAATTGTCCGATAGTAGTGATTGAACAGCTTTTTAGAAGAACCAGAACAGTAGCACAGGCGAATGAATACGAAGCGAGGCGTTCGAATACGAAAACATGTAGCGACAAGGATGAGCTTCATATATCCCAAGAAGTGAGGTTCCAGAACATTCCGGGGTAGATCACAGCTGAACAGTAGTAGATAATCGCGGATTTCCGCGATCTCCGGGATCTAGACGCATTCTGCGTAACCTGTTCGCTTGTAATCTGATTGTGTGTTGAGAATGTGCGCGTTTATCATGATATCTTTGCTTATCATCTGATTATGTTGAGAATACGAGCAGTTCTCAAAACAATACTGAAAAATCCGATCATTCCTAATTCAGTATAAAAGCTCAGGAACGGCAGAACTCTTCATAACGGCACGAAAAATGGTTTTCCATCTTTTTCTCTGCTCATTCATTCTATGTATCTTCTGCTCTGCGCCTTATTTTTTATACCATATTTAAGGGCTTATATGCGCACTGTTTGTTATCATCATTTTAAGCCTCTCTTGCTCCATATTTTTGTATAATTTCTATTCTGTTTGAAGGTTGAACTGCGCATCATTTTTGTATAATCCTATGAGGCCTCATTTTGCGCCATATCTTTGAATCTCTTCTTATTTTGATGTTTATTCTATGCTTTCGTTAAATTTGCTTGCACTTTGTTCTTGTATTGCTTTGAAACATTGTTATTCAGCTCCAGCATGCTCTGAAAGTGAATTGCTGGATGGTACGTGGCTGGCTGGTACGAACATATCTGGCTACCTTTTCTTCCTGGGCTCAATACTCTGCCATTGTAAGAATATACATCTTATTCTACTAGTGGTGATCCGTGCAATGTTACTGGACTAAATGCTAATAACTGAGTGAACAGTATTTTGTGGATAGTAAGCCAAGGTGCCTTTTGCCATACTTTTTTTTTCAAGATCCATCATCCTTCACTGTATATTTGTGATGTTGCCAGCAATTATGGCGCACTATTTTGGTGTATTGGATAAATAAATAAATAAATAAATTTAATTACCCAAGTTGGAGATAAAACCGTACACTTCGAGTGTCCGTCTACTAGTCAAGCCGGTATCGGTGTAGTGGTTCAGTATCGTCTACGGAACTGGGACTATTTTATGGATTAAACATTCTAAATCATCCCAAACACACAACAATCAAAGTGTTACAACAATCTCGAGGACCAGCGGCGTCAACTACGTTCATTTCTGACAGATTGCAGCTGAAGTTACTAGAAAATGTATCGAGAAAGGAGACGAGAATGCAAAAAATCCTCTCCACGACTCATTAAAAATTACTGCTTGAGAGGACGGCAAGCCTGCTAAGAAGACAAAGGAGGATTCTGGCCATCTAGAGCCTAGACATAGTATATGGTGCAGTGGCATTCAAATGGAGCTATTTTCTTTGGATTTAGCTATGAAAGCACCCTATGACGTGATTGCTGAAGCACATGAAGGTAACAATAATTTTTGTGGCAATAAAATGAGCAGCTGGCGGTGTTTGTTTTTCTGTTTATTCGCAATCCATTGAGCAGAACCCTGGAAAATGGGCAATATATTGAGTTTACTTTTGTTTAATATTGTTGCGTGGCAATACATGACAGCGACTTTTTCACTTGAGTCAGTGTTAATGCTATGTACTATTAAGCTCAGCTGAGCTGAGCTTATACTGAGCCGAGATTTGCGAGATCTTCGAAAGCTAAAAGGAGAAGGTTATTCCTGTTCGTAAGGAAAAGCCCGTCTGCTGGTGGTAACAATTCAATTGAGCATTTAAAGTTCGTTTTTCTAAAGTTTAAAGTTTGAAGCCCTCCTGATGTCTTTTCACTTCCTCGAGAATCCCGTTAACACTTCCTTTGCCCAGTTTTCGAAACGAAAACCCATTCCTCATTATTTTTGGCCATTTTTCGAATCACATACTGGTCATCCATCTCTCGTCCACTTCAGCTATTTGTCAATCGCGCTCCTAAGGATGAGAATGTTGATCATAGGGCAAGATTTACTACATACATGCGTCATTCTCGCGTCAGGTGCACACGAAGAATTTTCCATGAAGACAGGGCATCGCGTCATATACATCGTAAAAGGAAATTCCGAGCGGTTACTGCGAGAGCGCAAAAGCGTGTGTCTCATCTGCGTCAGGGCTGCGTCAGGGCTGCGACTATGCCTTCGACGTATGCATGTCGAACGCACGCATCTAGTGTAAATTTCCCCAAAGGCGTAGGAGCTGATAGGACTGCATCAAGCGCATTCGCGAGCATGTTGCGATTTATTTTAGGCTATTGCAAAAAAAAAGTGAAATACGAGAAGATATCTAACAAAATTGAGAACCCGTGAACACGATAGGCCCATGTTTGCTAGTTGCCGCTGTAGAAAACAATTTCAGCACAGACATGTTAGAGCTGCAATGTCACCTCATAATTTCCATGATTTTTTTGCGATGATGCTCCGGATTACAAGGCACGGGTACTGTACTACTTCAGTGGCCTCGCCACCGACTCCAAACACAGAAGGATGAAATCCTTCGAAAAGTGATCGGTCACATACACGTGAAGTTGAAAGTGCTTATCATAAGTATGACACTCGTTTTGTACCACAGTATCGTCGTTTTTGTAGGGTTACGATAGGCATAGGGTAGGTACAGTCACTCCCAGAATCTCATCAAATTTCCTACGAAAACATGCTCAACGCGAATGTCGACGTCATTTTTCAATGTAATGGCCATTTCCTTGCCCAGATTGGTAATTGCCACAAATTTAGTGGTGGTCCTACCGTAACTCTACAAAAAGGAGCTGCGGTGCAAAACCAATGCAATACTCGTGCTCAGCATTTCAATGAAAAAATTCTTCAACCAATGCCGGACGCAGCCAAGGGAATGGTGGGAAAAAACTGGCAACTCCGCTGCTTCGGGTACCTCAACAGAAGAACAAAAATACTGAAAATATTAGTTTTAACATTAAATATAGTTCCCATGTCCGACTGTCTTTGAACCTCGGCATTATGACAAATTATGCGTTGTGTATTTGTGAGCCGTACATGAGGTTGTTATAATTTTACTTTATTGGCTGACGTTTCGGCGTCCTCGCCTTCGTCGGAGCCTGAAAGAGTCAAGCCAATTCATGAGAATATTCGGACAAATGCCGCCTCAGCCATGCATCCAGATCCAGGCTATGCCCCAAAAAAAAAAACACAAGCCAACCCCAGTGAAAGCGACGACCAACCTCTCTACAAGTCCTACGGCCGGGTGATGTTGGACGACCGAACACGTGTGGACTTGGTAGCAGTGTGAGACACTACTACCAAGTCCACACGTGTTCGGTCCGCACTACTTCACATCCTCCAGCCCAAAATTGACCTCTCTGATGCAGACAACCACTTCTGCGCTGTCCCTTCAACAGTAGTTGCTTCCAGTTAGAAGCTGATAACGGCCCCAGCAGCTTGAACTGCATTTTTTCCACTATTTTCGAGAAACAGTCGGAGGTGTCGGAGATGTACGCTTTTGTCGAAATGGAAGGTCATATTTCATGCGACAGAAAATGAGAAGTAACTGGAATTGAGGAAAGTTTTTTTATGATATTTGTAAAGAGCAAAACAAGAGCTACAAGATGACCTATGATAGGCTACCGGAGTTAGATCAAATCCTCGTAAAAAATTAAGTGCAATAAAACCGCACGAACTCATTGCCCAACCCAATAAATATTGAAAAATAATAATAGAGATAGTGAAAATGGAGCTTATTCCAAAGCTTTATCCATTTTATACAGGAATTTCACAAATTCGCTGACCTATTCTCGGACCGTAACCCTATGTACGTATGCCACTACGGCACAAAACAGCTGTAGCACCCAAGGCAAACAATCTCGTGCTTGTCAGTGACAGCTTCGTTAGCCCTGCTAAAGTGTAATATTTTCTTCAACCTTATCGTGGATGTTATACCTCCTTCCACGATTTCTGGATATTTCTTGTTACTAGAATAACGACTAGAAAATCAGCGACGTAGGCGCGGCTTTACATGAAATTACGGCTCAGCCACAAGGGACAAAAACATACGTCAGAAAGTACTTGAGAGAAATCCCTGTTGAGAACGTGACGAGTAGCCTTGCGAGCGGACTACCTAAGTACGTGACGGATTGCGTGGTCTTAATCTAAATAAACTTTCTTTTATCGTTCGATATGTATGTACACACGTCACCAACGGATTTATCAAAGTTCAAAAGCAAAAGAAATGGTTTTCAGGTGGGACAAATGTGACGCGGTGTTGTAAAAATGACGATATCGAATATTCTACAGGGTAAACAATTTTAAAGGTGCGGGCCACAATTTTAATTGTAGAATTCAATGCCACATGCATACAATGCTTCTAGGTGCACGTCATTTTGAGCTGCTGTACCCAGAAATCCCAGGGGAGTCTTATTTCATATTGGGACGATTCATTTTTGGTTCGTTTTACATCGTAAATCCATGCTAAATGTTGTTTCCAGGGTGTGGGGTAACCTCATTGTACCCCTGTATGCTCATTTCTGCACGACCATGCTAACTTCACTACATACTGCCGCGCCTATTTTACAACTTGATTAAAACTTACAACCCAACGAGGCGTCAAATTACGCTTAATAGGACAATAATAATAGGATGAGGAGAACTTCCAATTTGATGCATGTTTGCATTGAGCTACAGACATATCTCCGATTCAGTTTATGCATTTGTAAGAGTGTGGAGCATTGTACATACCTCGAAAAAATGGTGCGGCAGAACATCGTGATTGGTTAATCGGATGACTTGGCCAATCGCGGAGTCTGACCACAACGACCTAGGGCACATAACCCCACCTCTTTAGAAAAGCATGTGCTGAACAAGGAGTGATCTTCTGGACCATTGAGGGGTGAGAATTAGTGTATCTAGAAAGGATAGCGCGGTGTCAGGCTCTTTGATTGGTCAGTTGGATAAGTTGGTCAATCGCAGAGCGTGACTGACCGCACAGGTGCAGTGCTACACACCCGTGGTCTAAGAGGAGCATGTTGGAACTTCATTGGATTTTCTGTGACAGAGCGCATATTTTCAAGGATCAACACATTATTTGTTTCTCTGCTTACACCTACTAGGTATTGTTTACCTTTTTGTTTTTTTTTTGAGATGGAACGCCATAATTTTGAGTAGTCACCCAATAGTAAAAGGAAGAAAGAAAAAGGTAATATCTCCATTATACCAACAATAATTAGAAATAAAAAGCCATTAAACAACATTATCTATTTTAGCCAATGTTGACCCATTGTGGAACACGTGATGCACATGGTGCATCACGATCTTTCATCCCCATACGGCCATGATATGTTCTGATTTCCTGTTGAAAATTGCACACTCTTATGGAGGCTCTTTCCAGAATTGCATTATTAAATAAATGAAACAACAAACCAGGTAGACTCGAGAGCTCAGACGTTAATTGCACCCCACCCCAACCCCCCCCCCCCCCACCTTACCCTATGTAATGATGTGCTCGGTCTGCCATGTATTATTTCACAAATGTTAAATAGGCATGGATACAACAGAACAAGAAACTCTCCAATTGTCAAAGAAGTCCAAGCTGACGATTGTTAGTTGCTCGTTTATTTCATCCATGTATGAATACCTAATTCCGAGAGTAACCATTGCACAAGCGTGGACCACGTGCTCCTTACCCCTTCCGCTTCACGGCTATCTCTCTCCTTGTAATCAAATTCAACACAAAGCCAGCATCATCTGTGGAATGTCACTGCGATGGAAAATCTTACTCTATATAAAGCGCAGACCCCCCCCCCCCATCGCCGCGCGAGGGATGACAGGTCACGCTGTCATTGATCCACTCGCCTCGCCCCACCTCTTTTGCCCGCCGCCACGGGCTCAATTGCGAAAATTGACACGCCCAATGACACGCCCATGTATATGTATGTGTACAACATGGAAATCTTCAATTAGGACATCTAATTTGCAACGAAAACGGGATATCTTGGATCTTTAAAGCAGAATGGGAGAACCACTGATGAAGCGAGTGTGATTTCGCAATCAGAGCCGTGAATCATCCAAATACAGCAGAGTTGTATGGAAATTTTCGCTGCACTCCTTCTAAAGCATTAAATAGTAATGGCAAATAGAAATTAACGGCCAGGGGAACAAATGGTGCACTCCATGAGCTTAATATTGTGCTTTCAAAATAGGAATAGAACGTTTACGCAGTTTACTCCTGTTAAAAGCTAATTGTGCCCGAACCATAACAATTTCGACTTTCAGCGCTATCCCAAATGAAAACGACTTGACCACGTGAAGACCTGTGTTGCTACTCATATAAAGGACGATGTAGAAGCTCTTTATATTGAACATAATAAGAGTTAATCTCCAAACCGTTTAGGAGCTACGCAGCTTCGCAGAAAATCACTGTCATCCGCGAAGCGCGGCGAAGCTGCGCTTCGTGTGGATGACAGTGATTTTCTTGAGTTTACCTAGCCCGGAGGTAACGTGGCACACGGGTCCGAGTCAGAGCGCCGCGAAGCGGCGCTCTGGCTCGGGGTAGTTTTTTTTTTCAGAGTTTACCTAGCCCGGAGGTAACGTGGCACACGGGTCCGAGTCAGAGCGCCGCGAAGCGGCGCTCTGGCTCGGGGTAGTTTTTTTTTCAGAGTTTACCTAGCCCGGAGGTAACGTGGCACACGGGTCCGAGTCAGAGCGCCGCGAAGCGGCGCTCTGGCTCGGGGTAGTTTTTTTTTCAGAGTTTACCTAGCCCGGAGGTAACGTGGCACACGGGTCCGAGTCAGAGCGCCGCGAAGCGGCGCTCTGGCTCGGGGTAGTTTTTTTTTCAGAGTTTACCTAGCCCGGAGGTAACGTGGCACACGGGTCCGAGTCAGAGCGCCGCGAAGCGGCGCTCTGGCTCGGGGTTTTTTTTTTCAGAGTTTACCTAGCCCGGAGGTAACGTGGCACACGGGTCCGAGTCAGAGCGCCGCGAAGCGGCGCTCTGGCTCGGGGTAGTTTTCAGAGTTTACCTAGCCCGGAGGTAACGTGGCACACGGGTCCGAGTCAGAGCGCCGCGAAGCGGCGCTCTGGCTCGGGGTAGTTTTTTTTCAGAGTTTACCTAGCCCGGAGGTAACGTGGCACACGGGTCCGAGTCAGAGCGCCGCGAAGCGGCGCTCTGGCTCGGGGTTCTTTTTTTTCAGAGTTTACCTAGCCCGGAGGTAACGTGGCACACGGGTCCGAGTCAGAGCGCCGCGAAGCGGCGCTCTGGCTCGGGGTTCTTTTTTTTCAGAGTTTACCTAGCCCGGAGGTAACGTGGCACACGGGTCCGAGTCAGAGCGCCGCGAAGCGGCGCTCTGGCTCGGGGTAGTTTTTTTTCAGAGTTTACCTAGCCCGGAGGTAACGTGGCACACGGGTCCGAGTCAGAGCGCCGCGAAGCGGCGCTCTGGCTCGGGGTATTTTTTTTTCAGAGTTTACCTAGCCCGGAGGTAACGTGGCACACGGGTCCGAGTCAGAGCGCCGCGAAGCGGCGCTCTGGCTCGGGTGATTTTCAGAGTTTACCTAGCCCGGAGGTAACGTGGCACACGGGTCCGAGTCAGAGCGCCGCGAAGCGGCGCTCTGGCTCGGGGTGTTTTTTTTTCAGAGTTTACCTAGCCCGGAGGTAACGTGGCACACGGGTCCGAGTCAGAGCGCCGCGAAGCGGCGCTCTGGCTCAGGGGTAGTTTTTTTTTCAGAGTTTACCTAGCCCGGAGGTAACGTGGCACACGGGTCCGAGTCAGAGCTCCGCGAAGCGGCGCGGAGGCCCGGAGGTAACGTGGCACACAGGGTCCGAGTCAGAGCGCCGCGAAGCGGCGCTTTGGCTCGGGGTAGTTTTCAGAGTTTACCTAGCCCGGAGGTAACGTGGCACACGGGTCCGAGTCAGAGCGCCGCGAAGCGGCGCTCTGGCTCGGGGTAGTTTTTTTTCAGAGTTTACCTAGCCCGGAGGTAACGTGGCACACGGGTCCGAGTCAGAGCGCCGCGAAGCGGCGCTCTGGCTCGGGGTAGTTTTTTTTCAGAGTTTACCTAGCCCGGAGGTAACGTGGCACACGGGTCCGAGTCAGAGCGCCGCGAAGCGGCGCTCTGGCTCGGGGTAGTTTTTTTTCAGAGTTTACCTAGCCCGGAGGTAACGTGGCACACGGGTCCGAGTCAGAGCGCCGCGAAGCGGCGCTCTGGCTCGGGGTAGTTTTTTTTCAGAGTTTACCTAGCCCGGAGGTAACGTGGCACACGGGTCCGAGTCAGAGCGCCGCGAAGCGGCGCTCTGGCTCGGGGTAGTTTTTTTTCAGAGTTTACCTAGTTAACCTAGCCTGGAGGTAACGTAGCACACGGGTCCGAGACAGCGCCGCGAAGCGGCGCTCTGGCTAGGGTTTTTTTTTTCAGAGTTTACCTAGCCCCGGAGGTAACGTGGCACACGCAGAGCGCCGCGAAGCGGCGCTCTGGCTCGGGGTAGTTTTTTTTCAGAGTTTACCTAGCCCGGAGGTAACGTGGCACACGGGTCTGAGTCAGAGCGCCGCGAAGCGGCGCTCTGGCTCGGGTAGTTTTTTTTCAGAGTTTACCTAGCCCGGAGGTAACGTGGCACACGGGTCCGAGTCAGAGCGCCGCGAAGCGGCGCTCTGGCTCGGGGTTTTTTTTCAGAGTTTACCTAGCCCGGAGGTAACGTGGCACACGGGTCCGAGTCAGAGCGCCGCGAAGCGGCGCTCTGGCTCGGGGTAGTTTTTTTTTCAGAGTTTACCTAGCCCGGAGGTAACGTGGCACACGGGTCCGAGTCAGAGCGCCGCGAAGCGGCGCTCTGGCTCGGGGTAGTTTTTTTTCAGAGTTTACCTAGCCCGGAGGTAACGTGGCACACGGGTCCGAGTCAGAGCGCCGCGAAGCGGCGCTCTGGCTCGGGGTAGTTTTTTTTCAGAGTTTACCTAGCCCGGAGGTAACGTGGCACACGGGTCCGAGTCAGAGCGCCGCGAAGCGGCGCTCTGGCTCGGGGTAGTTTTTTTTCAGAGTTTACCTAGCCCGGAGGTAACGTGGCACACGGGTCCGAGTCAGAGCGCCGCGAAGCGGCGCTCTGGCTCGGGGTAGTTTTTTTTCAGAGTTTACCTAGCCCGGAGGTAACGTGGCACACGGGTCCGAGTCAGAGCGCCGCGAAGCGGCGCTCTGGCTCGGGGTAGTTTTTTTTCAGAGTTTACCTAGCCCGGAGGTAACGTGGCACACGGGTCCGAGTCAGAGCGCCGCGAAGCGGCGCTCTGGCTCGGGGTAGTTTTTTTTTCAGAGTTTACCTAGCCCGGAGGTAACGTGGCACACGGGTCCGAGTCAGAGCGCCGCGAAGCGGCGCTCTGGCTCGGGGTAGTTTTTTTTTCAGAGTTTACCTAGCCCGGAGGTAACGTGGCACACGGGTCCGAGTCAGAGCGCCGCGAAGCGGCGCTCTGGCTCGGGGTAGTTTTTTTTCAGAGTTTACCTAGCCCGGAGGTAACGTGGCACACGGGTCCGAGTCAGAGCGCCGCGAAGCGGCGCTCTGGCTCGGGGTAGTTTTTTTTCAGAGTTTACCTAGCCCGGAGGTAACGTGGCACACGGGTCCGAGTCAGAGCGCCGCGAAGCGGCGCTCTGGCTCGGGGTAGTTTTTTTCAGAGTTTACCTAGCCCGGAGGTAACGTGGCACACGGGTCCGAGTCAGAGCGCCGCGAAGCGGCGCTCTGGCTCGGGGTAGTTTTTTTTCAGAGTTTACCTAGCCCGGAGGTAACGTGGCACACGGGTCCGAGTCAGAGCGCCGCGAAGCGGCGCTCTGGCTCGGGGTAGTTTTTTTTCAGAGTTTACCTAGCCCGGAGGTAACGTGGCACACGGGTCCGAGTCAGAGCGCCGCGAAGCGGCGCTCTGGCTCGGGGTTAATCCATATTTCCAAAGGGTGATTCATTTCGGAGATAGCGTCGGAATCTAATTCAAATAACGAAAGTGACATTGTGGAGACATAACGACTCTCAACGCTTGTATTTTTGAAAAATGTTTCATAGTGAAGCAAAAAAAGGAGAGTAAGTGTAGGACCGTGCACCCGAAGTTTTGGTCTGAGAGTCGTTTTCAAGTTGGTTTCTGTCCGGTGATAAATTTCACTATAAATGATGGATTAACTGACTGAACGACGAATGAGTGGTTGAATGAATGAATGAATGAATGAATGAATGAATGAATGAATGAATGAATGAATGAATGAATGAATGAATGAATGAATGAATCGAAAAAATGACTGAAATGAAAAAAATGATTTTCTGTTGAAAAAAAGAGGAGTGATCTCGTACTTATAAAACACAACAAAGGCAATGGATTGCAAATTTTCCAAAACTTCTATATGAGATCGATGGAAAATCCGTGTGTTAGCCTCCTTTTGATTCCTATTTTTTTTCCTGACGTCTAACAGTCAAATCAGTAAAGTATCCTACTTTTTAATTGATTTGGACCACTTTTTTCAATAGGTTCATTCTTGGGATTCCGGTCATCTCGATAACCTTTTTGGCTGTGTCCCCTACCCATTTGCAACCCCCTACCCTTCTGGTGACCGGTACTGTAGAACGAACCTATCCAGGATTTATTGTATCTGAAAAATGTTGGATCCTTATTTCCTCTTTTTTCTCTCTATTTCTCTCCCATCCCCCCCCCCTCCCCCGGCGTCCTCTTCCTCTTTGTGGTTTGAGTCCTGGACAACGAGAATGCCGTAAATGCGTGTTGTGACGTCACACTCACATGAAATTAGTATATTTGGAGCCAATTAAAGGCAAGGTCCGGTCAAAATCTTGCCCACCCAGGTTTCTTGCTCTCTCGAGTGCAAACCATGTGTATACCGCGTATCTCAAGTTTGAGACCTTGGCATAAGCTCTATCGCAAGATACGGGATAAAACGTCCAAAGGTAGCCATGGAAAAACGCGCTCCAATCGACAAAGGCTGCGCGAAAGCATATTGAACAACGATGGACGCTTAAATACATACGGCCTAATGAACACTCCGCGAATCCTTCCCACCCTATCAAACGGATCATTGGTCGTTTCAATACGAATTTTTTTCCTACGACGCCACAACAGACAGCAGCTACGGCGCGCCGTATAACGTCACTTGAAAACCCGGACGCCGCGAACCCGCAAACACCGTACCGAAATTGGTCGATGGAAAGTGTTTGTTGTGGGACCTTTTCAGGGGTTTTTCTATAGTTTTCGTCAAGGGGTCACCGTGGGCTATGAATCCAATAGAAATTCGGGAGATGGAATTTTGCCCGAACTTTGCCTTTAAGGTCATATATTAGAACGCAATTCGAACAAATATGTATTTGAGTGATATTCGACTGATTTGAAAACTCGAATGTATCTAAATAGGAAGGGACCTAAAACCCTGAGCGAAAGCTGATACGTGCTCTTCTTCGAATAATTAAACTTCGGAACCTTCTTATAGCCATGTTCTTATTCCATTTCCTATTCTGAAAGGCTTGCCTGTTTGTATGATAGGAATCGGCTCTTGTCCTTCCGTTTTTACTAACTTTACGAGTCCCAGACAATACTGCAATGAAGTGAGGCGAACCTCATTCTGTGGTTCCCTCGGGTGCAGAAAAACTGGAGCGCACTTACGCAATTATCGGTTAGCGAGCCAGATACAGCAAAAAAATGAACGCCTCAGAGCCTTTCATCTCTTTTGATTACGGGTTTGGAGTGGACTATTCAGAAGAAGAGAATAGGACTATGCACAGATTGCTATGTGCTGGCTTTATGGTGTGGTTTTCACTGGATATAATCTCAGATTTCTGGGAAATTTCAACCCTAATGGCAGATGTGAGGAGCTGTAATGATAGCGTGGCACATTTCAATCCGTGCGCTCTCATTCCTAGACAGGTCGACCGTTCAAGTCTTTCAATTTTCCATTAATCTGGAGTTCAGTCGTCTTTACGGTGCGAGATGCAATTTTAGTAGGGCATGAAGAATATTTTGCAATATTACCTGCTATATTTTGCTTCATGAGCCTAAGGATTTTCAAGCGAAATTAAGCACCAGAAGAAGACGAAGGCCGTCAAGATTTCATTGATAAAATCATGTGTTCATCCATAAAATGGGCATGCACAATTGTGGTTAGAAACGAGATCAGATGAATGTAGATACAAAGTAAATTTGGCCATGAAGTCTGTGTTATTCAGTTAAAAAATAGTAATGAGTGACATAAGATTGGACATACATCCTCCCATATAGAGAAAAAATTTCCCTTGACACGATAGGTGAGTAGTCGTTCTGGCCGGGAAAACGTCGTAGCCAATCTGACAAATGGAGTTGGTCACGAAAATCAGTGACCAAAGTGAATATTCGGGAATTATCAATGAGCTCAAGGCACGAAAATTAGCTAAATATAGACAATCATTCACTCCCTTACCAGAAAGGATTAAAAGTCCTCTCTGACGTGGTAAACCCATTTCAAGATGTACAGCAGACTTCAATGACGGTGGCCCATCCGCGGCCTCGAGAATGACGCTGCGCAACCGCGCCGCGCGCACCGGAATCGATGTCGTCTGCTGCCGAAATACTATTCCTAGGCGCTTTTCTTCTCGATTCGGTCGACAATCCTTGAAACAGGTAGAAAAACTGCTAAAATAGCATAACAGCGGCAGAAGACATCGGTTATGGCGCGCGCGACGCTGTTGCGCGGCGTTCTTCTCGAGGCCGTGGATGGGCCACCGCCATTGGCGTCCACTGTACGTTGCTGTCCATACAATGGAACTAGTGTTTGTTTGAGGAGGGGGTTAGGTAGCGAAGGGGTAAGCAGGTGGAAGGAAACAAGTAGGGTATCAGCCAAAAAGGAGTCAGCTGACCGTTGTTTTGAAAAAATGGCCATTAAAACAGTGCAAAATGATTTATATGAGAGTTTTTTCTATTTTATAGAGCATATTCTTGAAACGCACCTACGTATTTCAGCGTATGATGGATGATGCGAATTCCACCAGCACTAAAGCAACTGATTTACTAACATTACACCCGCTTATATGTTCCATGCTCAAGACCTTTTTGAACATGTCTCCGAAAAGAATCGTCTGTCCAAACTCCCAAAGGTAATCAGTAAAGAAAAACTGACAGTGATACTGAAAACATAGGAGTACCCTAGAAGCCTTTAAGGGAACGACTCTCCTGTAATGTTTCAATGTAGCGCCTCATCTGCACACGCCTGTCATCAAAGCATGAAGAAGAAGTGGATCTGTCAACTCGCAGGACTCATCATTTGTCAGGAGCGCTTCAGACGAGTTCACGTCATCATTTGTGTCGCAATGTTGCAGGAGGAACCTTGTGTTGTCTTGCACAGTCTTAGGCGATTATAGCAATATATAATACTAAACAACGGTACATAGGTGCAATTTTTGAATGTTTTCTTTCTTGACGTTGCCGTGGAGTAGGAGATGTTTATACTTCATCGCAGGGCGATAGCATCGCGGCCACAGCCACAAAATGCGTGACACGACTTGTAGCAAAGCTAGGTAGATTGGAACTATTGAGGGGAGAAATGAAACGTTGACTAAATTTAGTCCATAACGTCCGAAGTAATCGTCGAATCGGGCCAGGTAACAGAGTGATGCGAATCGTTCCATGATTTTCAGGGGAAGAAGTATAAACAGCGCGCGACTGTGCTCGGCAACGTCGCGTCGCATGAATAATCGCCGGTTACAATAACGCGATAGTAATATTAATATGCTTCAGCAGCAGACCAACCTCCTTTTAGCTAACCAGAAAGCACCGGTCTCAATCAGAATTTTAAAGGCCGGGCTTTTTTGGGCACCTACAACTTTTATAAAGTCCCGTACACCTTGTAATTTGCACAAAATCACGGAGCAAAAACGCGCCATCTGCTTTCTGGAAGAGTACATATCCGAAGGTCAGCTACAATTTTTTCCAGAGGAAAATGGCTACTCTGGAAATTATTTCCTTGTATAAGGAGATTAATGGTTCCTCCAGGAATTACAACAGGTGTAAAAAGAGATGTTGTTAACCACAAACTACATTGTTTCCTAATTCTTGAGGGTGAACGAGTTCAACGCTTTAGGTTATGGTCTCATTCATACGTTCTACAAGGTGCTATACTTTAAAAAAGAAGCGGGTTTCAAGACTGGCCTTATACACGTTTTTATTTTCTATTATAATGAGTTATTTGTGTGTTTTTATTATTCCTAACAATTACTTCCGTTTGATAGTTTAATTTCTTTCATGTGGACTTGCCACTATTCTGTTACTAACGCCTTGCATATGAGCACACCTTTCTGGTGTATTAAGAAATAAATAAATAAATGAATATGTATAATTCACAAAGCTATTGTAGCAAAATATTGATCCTAAAGCAATGTAATGACTATAACACGATATTGATATACGTAGTATAGTATGAAAATAAAAAAGTAGTATGAAAATAACCCAATCCTAAACAGTAACGATCCTCATGGTAATCGTCGTCGTTGCAGAACGCAGCTATTTCCAAACGAAATCTCTCAAATCCATAGATCTGCTAACGTTCAACAAATGTGCCTAATGTGATGGAGGTAAATAAGAAGATCTGGTGCTACTGCAAATCAGTAGACATATCCTACATTTATATATAGTAAATTGGGTGAAGTGGAGTGTTTCCTGACTGGGGCGCAAACTTATGTTTTTCTTGCAGATCTATGAAAATCCATGGCTTGACGGAGCCGTGTTCACAGTTTTGCATTGCAGGGTAGATCATTACACATTTTTTAACGAATGAACATTAGAATCTAATCCAGTAATATAAAACAATACAAAATAGTACACTCTGGCGGTCAAACTTAGTTTTATGTGTTATTTTAAACTTTTTTTCACTTTCAATTCTGATTTTGAACTTTTTTCACGATCTTATTCTCAAACAAACTCGTTTTGAAGTGCTTTACTTGATAGCAGAGGTAACGTATCGAAAGTAGCTTCGGTTCAATTGCAACAAGTTTGAAACCACTCGTTCTAGATGGCTTGATTTTGAGAGGAAAAGTCATAAGCGCTTTTTTGTCGTAATTTCTTGGCGGGAAACAAGAAAATTTCGTTCCCGGGAAGCTTCTGAGCTTTCTGCCCATTCAGAATGCAGAAGTTTTTCAAGCAAGCTGTTATTTACTACATTATCTTTGCTACTATTCATCAATTCCGGTTGTGAAAAGTATTTCACATCAAGTATAGCCATTTTTACTTAGAAAACTTGTCCACTTTGAATGGACGGTCCTGCCTAGCGTCTCTCCTATAATCATGGACCTTGCCACTGATATGAGTCTAAATATCGTCAGTATTTGAAGTTTATTGTGTTGGGACCGGATTTCCAAGAAATCTTACGCTTTGGAACGGTTGGCCTAGAATAACATTCTTGGAAAATACGGGATAGTGATAATTTTTCCCATCTTTAAAATTCAGCCATTCTTCAAGGAGTGCCATGGCGCAATGGCGGGCGCAGGAAATGGGCGGGAAGAGACGGGGCGTGTGAAAAGGGGGTGCCTGCCGTTTTGGGGACCCAGACGGAAAGCAAAAATGAAGAAGTATTGATTACAACAATAAATAATTGATAATAATGATCCTAGGAATAATCATAATAAAAATAAACAATTCAAAATGTGTACCTTATTACAAAGATTTTGGTTATTTTATGAAGTATTTTTGAAAATTCGATGACCCAGCCTACGAGTGGAGGGGGATGTGAGAAGAGCATGAAGAGCTCCTTCCAATGGTGGCACCTTAGTTTATCACGGAAATGGATTACAAGAAATAGGGGAAGGAAAAATTACGGCCAGCTACGCCATACTCAGGTGAAAGCTAACTTTCGTCATCGAATAGCTAAAGTCGATATCAAGTTCCAGTCTCAGTGAGGGTCCTATTAGCTAATCCGTGTGTGCAACAATTAATTTGTTCTATGTTTTAATTCTACGTTGTAGTAGGTAGCTAATTCCTATCATAATGGGTAATTACCTGATCATCCTGTCGAGGTTCATACCTAGGAAGCGTCCGTGAAAGTGCGACAGATGTACTTTCACCGCTTCAACTTCAATGGATTGTACAATAGATCTGGGTTGGAGGGAATCAGAAACGTTCCCAGAATCCCATTTCTTGAAGAAATTTCTCGAATGCTCGCCATGTTTCCACTCTCACAGAATAACCCCTCCAAAGAAGGTTAAGCCCGGAAGTGGTTTGCTAATGTTCTATATAGAGAGTGGGAAAAGCTTCTGCAGAGCGCGTTTCTGACATTATTCCCGTTTCGAACACTGAAGAGGAGGGGGGGGGGCAGGACTTCTCTAACTTTCATAACTCGTTCAAATCATTATTTGTAGTGGAGGCCTAAATTTTCAAAGAAAATATGGTCTTCTGTGGAAGCTAAGGTCCCTGCAGTCATCTCAGGACATCGCAAAATACTGCACATTGACCAACAGAGCGTGGTTCTCTCGTGAGGCTCTGACAACACTCAATTCGCCAGCTTGTGAAACTAAGAAGTTGTAGCGGCTCCAAAAACACCAGCTAATACCAATTGGCTTCGAAAGTTATGAGCGCTTCATAACATGCCCTTGACAAAGGACTATATAAAGCCCACCCCCTCCCCCTCCTCAGAGAACAATATTTCGTTTCCTTTGAATATTCACAGCGGATGGTGGCCTTTGAGGTATAGAGGTAATTTTGACAAATTGGGCGAACGCGGAAATGCCTTAATAAAGTCTTTCAAAGTCATTTTATATTCAGTGCACGAATAACAGTAGAATGGAAATTGCCAATTACATGGAAGAGAAGAACTTCTTCTGCAATATTACAGTGTCCGCTTCTTCTCGAATGCATAGGTTTCCTTAGAGGCCGCATCTACCTTCCTGTAGCATTTTTATACTTATTTGTAACCTTGAGAGCCTTTTATCGAGCATAAAATGACTTATCCAGGTCAAGAAAATGAAAAGATCGGTGTGAACACCTTGGCTTTGGTAATCATCTCATTTCTTAGGTTCCACACGTGAAAAAAGTTTATACTCCCCAGTATCAAAGGCAGCGCCTCACCTCAAAATCGTTTTTGAGATTTCAAAATGAAAAGAATCCCCAAAAGACGGTAACCACAACGGTATACATGATTCCATGCGAGACTGCTCAAAAACCCCATTTCCGAGCCTCAGTTTTTAAGGAGTCTTTGGGCGGAGCCAGGGGTGGAGCTAAGTAACTTTCCGAATAATTCACTCTAGGAAGTCTCCTTCTGAGGAAATTCCTATTCCTCGTGAGAGTTCCTCCTCAACTCCCTAACAGAATGGAAACTGTTTTCATTTGCGACTAGCAAGGGAGTTCACGGTACGGAAACCCTTCAATTCCGCCTTGGTTCCGGAGTCAATGTGGTATTGCAGGGTTTCCGCCCAACGTACTCCCTCACTCGCCGCAAATAGAGCACAGTTTCTATTCCGTTAGGGAGGTGATGAGAAACTCTCCCGAGGAACACGAACTCTCTAAGGAGGTGCGCTTCCTGGAGTAAATTATTCGGAAAGCTACTTAGCTCCGTCCCCAGCTCCGCCCACGGGCTCCTTAGAAATTGAGGCTCGATATGGGGTTTTTCAGCAGTCTTGCATATAATCACGTATACCATTGTGATCATCAGCTCCTGGAGATTCTTTTCACTTTGGAATCTCAGAAACGATCTTGAGGTGAGACGCTGCCTTCAACATTCATAATTTTGTTTGATTTGAAAGTTCAAAGCGGCGCTAGAGACGAGGAAACCCAGTCAACTGAAAAGCGCAATTTGTTTGACTTGGCTCGAAAGATGTACCGAGATTTAGTCTCGGTGATATCAATAAGAATGGAAGGAGAAACTGAAAATTCTCGTTTAGCTGCTCCCAATATATCCATATATCCTACCTTGTAAGTAGAGAATAATAACGGTTACATATACATGTTTTCTCGGGGGGTGGGGGAGGGGGGGGGGTAGGGGTGAATGGAGAGGGGTAGCAGAAATGCCCAGCCAGGGATGAGCGTAAAATAGAGTCCACGCTGTTTTGGATATTCGGACAAACATCATTGAAATATCAATTTTAAGATAAAACAATTCAAAGTACTTATCGGAAAGACAGTAATTAAATAAAGGATCAAAAATAAGCTACTTAATACAAAATTTCAATTGTTTTACAAAATACCTTTATAAAAATCCACGACCCTTTCTGAAGAACGGGCTCGCCCGCGTCTGCCATTGATGTCTACAGACAGCTTTTAACCGTCCGGTACTTATTCGCCATCCAGTACAATTTGTCCATCAACAGCCTCATTTCTTGGCGCATGCGGTCTACTGACGAAAGGCAATGATTTGATCACTGGAGTGGTAAGCAACCCTACTAACTGATCAAGATGACCTCAAGTGGTGCCTGGGTAAGCATGAGGGGTCAAACGTATAATAATTGTACGTTGTGGAGGAGAAGCTAATTTAGACTAACTATCTTTAGAAATTAGCACGAAAAATTAGAAAATCGCCTGAAATAGAGGATGTGTGGGAATGGGGGGGGGGTAAGAAGTTGAATGCCGGGGTAGTGTTGTAGCTTTACTGGATAAGGGGGTGGGGGTGTATGCATGGTATGAGGGGTGAACGTTTCATCATCATGCTTGACTCCGGACATATACCCGTGGATTAGGGTTTCTGGATAGCTAGATATCCAAACCAGATAAGTATATCCGCCGGAGGTCGCTTATCCAGATGGGTAATAATTTTCGGATATGGGCCTGGGATATGGGATATATGCCGTGAAGGGTATACATGAATTTTTGGCCACTATATTGATTAGCTACCTTTAGTTTGAAGCAGTTATTCAATCTACTGTTTCTTCAAGACCCCATAAGGCCCACAGGGCCTCTGCAATCCGATATTGAGGATTGGAAGGAGTTTTCAGAAATTTTTCTTTTTTTTTCACCCGAATAAATTTGGAAGTTAAAACTTTGGAGTATTCTATGACAGTTAAAGGCTACCAAAACCAAACAAACCAACGATTTTACTTCGAGAAGCAGCAATTTATTCCACTAGTAATGTGCGATGCCCGACCAGCCACCCCTGTTCCTAATAAATGTGCCTCTCCGCAGGCGCACTGATTAATTGAAAAGCCTTGCAGTGCTTTTTTTCGAGCTTTCCGATTAGCTACATGAATCCATGAATAGCTGGGAATGTGACATGTCCTTCTCACATAGCGCCCATGAGCTCTTGCATTACATATTCCCTTTAAGGTCTCAGTATCTGTCAGCCTTGCCTTTTTTTTCTCTGTGAGACCTAATTAGCCGCCAACTGCGTCAGCTTGGGAGTGAAGTGAGGAAGTGATCCCTGGCTCAAATGAGAGCAGATGGGGTAAGCACAATGGCTCAGGAGGAAGACAAATGTATAGAAATACAACAAATTACAGTCCTCTTTGCAGAAAGACCTGGAATTTCGTCATGGTAAGGGGAACTATGTTCTTGAGATTCTATGTAAAACCACTTGCGCTATAGTGCCAATTTGTCTGACGTCCAGGCCAAAGAATTGGAAAGTACTTAGTCAGAATAGAGCGTATGAGGTTTTAAAGGAAGATAGCATGGTTTCCCGAAAGGAAATCCTTGACAGGAACATTCTGGGAGAAAATGCAACAAACATATAAGTGAAAACAGAAAAACACGACCCTTGGTTGAAATTCAATTCGTCTGGCCTATTTAGGAACAGGACAAATAGGTGGTGCCTTGAATTATGGAACTATTCTAGGAACATTGGCCATTACCAAGTGTTGTGAAGGCAAGAAAATGGTTGAATTCTCGACTATTTGCGACCGAATGATATTCGAATTCTCGGTCTATTCAACATTCGGTGAAAATTCACGCGAATACTAGAGCAATCCAAATTTTGTGAAGTATTCGGGTTCAGAAAATTCAACTTATCCAACGTTTCGAAGGAAGTACACGATGTTTCATAAAATTACTCTTATCTCATGTGTTTATTCTTATGTCATTCTTATTCCCACTAAATTATTGTTATGTCATTATGTCATCAAACAGTACCGCAATAAAGAGGAAAAATAGGATGTATAAGGATTTAAATCAGAATAAACTATTTAAATTGGCTTAAAATCAACAAAGTCATTGGAACCAATCATGCAAGATCCAAGGTTTTCTGGAATCCATATTCTAACCATGGAACTAAAGGCTTGCTAGACAGTGTTGTGGTTGTGGAAGAACTATGTACATCTGACAGTGGCCTGCTCCTTCCGAAGGATTCTTCCAAGATATTTCAGTCCAAATCACCACAAAAATATTCAAAAGTCCATCATAAGAATAAGAAATGAACAGTGAGCTACAGTTGTTCCACAGCCAGTACGAAGCAGCAAATGGGTGACGGGGCGGTCCGTGAAAACCGCTTGTGTCCCTCTAATAGGCGGTAAATTAACGAGGTTAGAAATATACTTAGGATAGAATAAAAACAGGATAATTTAATTTATTCAATTACCAGTTCAGGTCCCATTCCGAAAAAAATCCGAATGCTCAAAAAAAGATATCCCTTAATTGCTTCTCATTATTCCTCGAGAAATTTATTGCCTTATGATTTATTGCCCGCTCTTTTTCGGACCCTCGAGTTATCCTTAATCCAATCCTCGAATTCGAATATATAATGCATTACTCGATCCTCGAAATGGTTAAAATGGAGCATGAATTAAACAACCACCGCATTATTATGAGCAAACTGTGCAGAAATGCATGCAGCGTCACGAAATTTTTGTATATTTTATGAAATATTTTCGAAAAATTGCCGATCCATTCTCGACGGGGGACAGAGGATATATGGAGCTGCATAAATACAAGTAGCTACATATACATACGTTTGGAGGATAGAAACATAACCTCTGCCGAGTGAAGCCGTCCAAAGTGGGGGCGTTTAAAGCTCAATGGAGAGTGGCACAGCTCTATGGACGTCAGCAGGTAAAGTAAAGGTCTCCCTGCTGGAGAGGAATTCGTGCACATGGTACGAAATAACATCCAGAGTAATCCACAAAACTGTACATACATGTGGACTTAAGCGCAGGCACTGAATAGGATGCAGAGACAATAAAACTGCTATGGACTATTAATTAGACTCACAAAATACATTGTGAACTCCAAGAAATCCAGGAAACCTAAGATTATCAAACAGAAAGTCGGATTTTTCACTATTTTCTGATGGATCTAGAACAAATACAGCAGTTCTGTCACAAAACAGCTTGAAATTTGGATCTAAGGGAGAAGATGTGGGAGCAGTGCGGTCTAAGGCGAGCACAGCCGTGCTGAGCTCGAAGTGCACGACAAAGAAACGGGCGGAGCTAGTACGGGCACGAAATGAAACGGAGAGAAGCCGAAGGGGAATTCGAGCACTGTCGTCGTCGCGTGGCTGAGCTGAGCCGTGTCTCCACCCCTAATTGGTCTAATTCGGCGTTATTCTCTCACTGGAAAGTGCATTTTCATAAGCCGAAGCTCGTACAGCCAGCCGTGCAGCTTGGCACGTGCACTTTTAAGTTCAGCGCTCAGCTCATTTACTAAATTATGCATGCGCTTCAGCGCATCTGCTTCTGGTTTAGTACAACGATGTGATGTCGCGGAATTTCACTGGATTCCAGCACCTAGGGTTAAATGGTCCCATCTAAATGCTCTAGGCTAAGGTGGAAATCTAGGCTTCGGCAAGTAGCCAGGACACAAATCCCGTAGCTCACTCATGTGTGAAGGCGAGCGGGGGTGGGTGGCCCCGACGGACGGAAATGCCGCCCATCGAGCCAAACATCTGCGTGATATTTAGAGGAATCTCTGCGGCGTTGTTATTCTGGAACATTCTGGATTTCGCACAGCTGAGACTACCAGAAGTGCTCAGCCAGAACGGATATTTACATAGAGAAAGGGATATTAATTCCCTGAGGCTGTTGTCCATGGACAGGAGGATAGCCATATAATAGGATTTAAGAACTAGCAAGAACCAGACACGAAAACCAATTTAACAAAGGAGCAGACAAGGAATTTTCTGGAGCTTAAAAGGGCAACTTCCAGTCCAGCTTCCTCTTCCGGCGGCTTTGAAAAGTGGCATGTTGAGGAGAAAATGGCCTCTCGCCGCATGAGATCCGAAGACCTGAAAATAGCCATTTTTATCTGCTAAAAATTGAAAGCTGGAGAAAATGAAGACGGACGAAGACAAGAAGAGAGGGAAAAGACAGAGAAGGCGGCAGAACTTCAGCAAAAGTAGAGCAGCATTGTAATATAAATAAAATGTCCCCGAACGACATGGAGAAATCTTCTGGAAATTGGTGTGACTGAGGAACTGAGGAAACCGAATGCGATTGAGTGGCCATTTATTCGAACGTGACCATAATTCACATATAACAACGTCTGTGAAAATGAGGCTACTTCAGAATATGACGCAAGCAGAGAGTATAATTGCACATTTCCTCGTTCGCGGCTTTAGAACATGCGAGGAAAATGAGGCTTTCCCGGAGGCAGGCTTAAGGCATGAGGAGAAAAATAGTAAATAGGAAAATAGGAAAATAATTATCAAAATGAAAAAGAAAACTAAAAATGATATGTAATGTTTTCCCCTCTAAATCAAGGATGTCAACAACATTCAGAAAGAGCCGTTCTCGGACAATTTTTAGTCTCCTTTGTTTTTTTTTTCAGCCAGATTCCGTTGTGTGAAGAAAGACATAAAAGAAATTGTAGGATAATGAGATGCTTAAGAGAAGAAAGAGAGAAGAACATGAAAAGTTTTCATTCCGTATCAACTTACCCGAAATTTAGTAAGGACTCCGCCGCAATGCGCTCACTCAACTGGAAAAAAAGCTATGATGGGTACCGCACCAGCACATACAGCGTCGGTAAACCACTCTTGCGTCACAGAATATCACCCGTCTGGTCTGCCGCACCTCTCCACCTACGCGATGCGGTAGAGCAGCTGGGTGCTGGGATTGTCGGACATAGCCGGTACAAATGTTTTACGAATTTTTTTTCACACAAGCATTTTCGAACCCTGCTCATCAAAGCCCCATATTGCGAGGATTTTTGAAGAGTTGTACATAAAAAAGCCACTTGTATCCCTTTATCCTCTCATAATTCGACGAAAATGATAGGCAATGTCTATAGCTAGCAAGAGACTTGGACACTTTTACTGCTCTTCTCCCTCGTTTCTCGCTTTCCTACCTCTTTTTTTTTTCAGGGTTTCGCAGCCAGACCCGCGTCCATCGCTGGCAGTCTCAGAAAAAGCTTCGAAAACAAGACAAAAGCACAAAGAAAAACACCCTCCGATAACAACAGCGTCCAGCTGGTCTACCGTGTCGCGTAGGTGCTGCGGCGCGGAAGGCTTGACAGGCAATATTCCGTGATGTGAGAGTGATTGAGGGGCACAGTATATGTAGTAAGGCGACCATTCTTCGAGCTTTTCTGAGTAGGGATGAAGTTCCCCGAATAAGAAGCTATGAAAGTACTTCTTCCGCAGCGAAGCCGTCTCCTTGCACTTGAGCAGCTTAGTATTACCATAAATGGTGAGCAGATTTGGAAAAGGGGACACGGCGGAGGAGAATTATTCAGATTGACGTAGTTGCTTCTGATGTAATTCGTGCACTCTTCGGTCGCGCTCCTCTACAAGTTTATGACGATTCTAGGAGAGTTTGCCTGTATGTTTGAGCAAGGATTTCTTGAACGGCTCATGTTTCCAATGTTTACATTTTCTAACACAACTAGTTGCTTGATACTAAAACAAACAAGTGTAAAATGACCATGAGATTCGTGATCAGCGTTGTGGGAAACCCCTGTGGATACGTTCTGCCATGACTGCAGCGGAAGTTGCGAAAAATTAATAAAATCAATAAATCAATGACCGCGCCGTGCAAAGTGGCCGTCGGATTCGTGATCAGCGTGGTGGAAAACCCCAGTGTGCCCATTTCGATCCGGATTGGAGCTGTGTAGACTTAGGAAAATCGATAAAATAGATTGATAAATCAATATTCTGATCGATGCTATCCGGTGAACAGTGTCCTGAACTCTCCGTCCTATTCGGATGGTGCGCCATGTTTCCAAGCCCCCTTCTTCACTCAAACGAAGGGGAAGGGGGGGGGGGGTTGCATGAGTAGCTTTTTGTTTCTGGAATACTCCATTTTATGGATTTCACTCAAAACTAACCGATGAACTGGCCTGATTCATTTGATTTTGATTCAGTTTATAGTCTACTATTCCATGGTGGCGGTTGCAAACGGGGGAGAGGGAATGCAAAAAGAGATGTGGGGAAAATCTGAATACCAAAATGGATCCGGCCAGCAGACTTCAACGGTAAACGTCCTCTGAAATCAAGTGGTCATGAATTTGAGTAACTTTTTACCAAACGCGCCTTTTTCGCTTCTCCCTCATTATCCCAAGCTCTGCTTTTCTTTTAGTCTGCTATTTTAATAACTATTTGATACGTAGTCACTGCTTTTCGGCTACATCGTTTCCAAAATTTCAAAAAAATCCACCCTATTTTTGGAAATCATTCTCGTGCAGCGTCATCCTTGTGGGGTCACGGTAAGAGCGCGGTAAATACGGTATTTCACAGCATGTTCCTGCGTATGCTAAACACCAATACTATATTGTTTTGTACCGCAACTCAATTTCTACGGTAACGGCCTGTGATAACTGCAAGAAATGAATAGAAAAATTGACGAAACTGGCCACTAGATGTAAAATAATGCCCATAATCGCAATGGGCGCTTTAAATAACCCTATTCTGGAAGTTTGACAACACTCCGAGATTCACAGTATTTCTGCTGTAAACCTATAAAAACATGGTTACAGTACAGAATGAATATGCTTTTCGTGGTCAACCCATCAGATAATTTAAGCGACGTGTGGGAGAAAAATTTGCCCTGAGATTCCCGGAGCGGAGGTAAACGCATAGTGCTATGAGTATATTTGGAAGATATGGTGCTATGAGGGTTGAAAAGTGTGCTTATGTACTCGCAATTTTTTATTCTTGCAAGTTTTTGTAAAGTTATTTTGTAGAATTTTCAGACAAATTTTCTAGTAGGTAAGAAGAAGTCTGCCTGCTGAAAAACCGGAGAAAATATGAAGAGAATCACATGACAAAATGGAGAAAGGGAGTTGTGTTGAGGTGAGCTGAGAAACTTTAAGAATGGAATGCTCGTGACCATGTATGTATGAGTGAGCCGAACACCAGCTGTAGTAAGAAGTTCGAAAATTTCATGGCAACGACGCCCGTAATGTAATGGAATGCACTTTCAAATTGCTTTTGTTCGACATTTGCACCATTCCAATTAAGCCCTATCCGTTCGTACAGTTTCCAAAAAGAAGCGCTCAATGAGAGAGAACTGCTGCTCGTTTCGAATCCGTGCCAGGTACAGTTCATACGTATATGATCACACCTATTATGAAACCATGGGAATTCTGCATCAAAAGAACTAATGCACTTCAATATTCCAATGTTAGCGGGGAAAAGAAAACTTGAAAAAACGTAAGAACGATCGAAAGAGCTATGTTAAGAATCGAAGGGATCGAATCCTAAACAAATAAACTTGAAGTAGAACCAAAATCCGAGGCATCACCCAAGAAACAGGATGGGCAGAATGAGACGGACAGGACACGTCGCTCACATGAGCGATAGCCGGTGGACAGCGAAAACACCGAACTGGTGTCTACGTTGAAGAAGAAAACTTCTAAGTGGACCATAGAAAAGTTGTCAAGATGCCGCTAAAATCGTTTGTGATAGCGTACATGAATTCAAGAAGCAAAAAAAAGCGAGGAAGGGATGGGATTACTGCAGAGTTCACCGTCGCTAGGGTCGCAGTCTTCTGAGCCATGTCATTGTAAAGTAATATGTATTATGCACTTTATCTTAAAAATTAAAGCAGATTTGTTTTGGCAACGTCGGTCCATCTGAAACTGCACATGAGAGCAGTAATTGTGCGAAGTTCATGTTTAATTTTTATTTTACATAAGTAGCAGTTGCCAATATCCATAGGAGATCTGTGACCGATCTCTGACGGACGGACATACTCAGACAAAAATGTCAGGACATGCGTAGGTCAATAGCCCTAGTCCTTAAGGAAGTTTATTGGTCATGCGGTAACCGCCTTTTTCAGGACATGCGGAGAAGGTAGTCGAGGGGTACGATCTAGCCCCGAAAAACCATCAGGACTTGCGGAGGATGTAGTCGGGGGTGCGATATACCCCCGCACTTTGATAAAAGCCTCGGATGGGTGCGGAGGAACATGGCAGGTAATCCGAGAACTCCCCGATGCCTGACCTTAAAGAGCAGTGAGTTCTGCCTAGTTTTCCACTACTTATAGCACTGCACTCCATACTTCTCCTATAATAACGTATAATAAGCTTTGTACAGTCATAATCACTTCAGAAATTTCTCTTATAATAATGTTTATTGAGTTTCTTATTGTCATATTCACTCTAAAAACGGCATTCATTGTTTAATTCTCTAAAGTGTCTCTTTTACAATTTTAGCGGAGTTCCCACTCACAGAAGCATCCATTTTGCATCTATTTTGTTCTTGACACAGGACATAGCGCTTTTAACTGTGTGTGCCCTAACAGCAACAGAGTCTTACCTCAAAAATCGCTTTCGAGATTTTTATGGTGAGAAAGTCAGAACTGGCGTGGACAGTGGTATACATGACAGACCTCAAAAGGGTGACCCTGTTTCTTAGGAGGCCACTACTGAATCAGCACTTCCTTATATTACTCGGAGAAATTACGGGTCAACACCAGAACTGACTCAAACCTGAGATGTTGCCTATACGGACTCCATGCCTCGCTGTTTCCAGACCAGGCTATGGGTTATGTCTGATCAGATTACGGATGTGAACTGTAGCCTGGACAGGAAACGAGTGTCGCACGAGGAAATCGAGAGCTGAAGCCTTCTAATACCTCTCTATCACGTCGAAAATTGCGCACTTTTGCAATCAGAAAGATTTTCTCTATAACGTACAAGTCGAAATCTGCCACAAGTACGCACCACTGAGAGAATACTCATAGTGAGACTGTTGTTTAGTCTTCAAGAAAGGAGCTATGGCAAAAGGTGGCTAAGCCCACGAAACCAGCATGGAGTTGCTCGTCTCTGTGATTTTTCAAGGTAGATTTCCATGGGTTTCATGAGACATTACAATGTATGGGGCCATGCTATTTGAAAGTGGATGGACGTTTCACGCACATAATGCACATTTCCTCAATGACCCACCCCTGAACAAGAGTTGAAAATTAGTTTGAATAAAAAGATTAATAAACAGCCAATGAGCCGATATTTTGCCGAAAATATTCGTCATACTTGTGTTCAGCGCATTGAAAAACCTCAGTGGGCATGCACTCAATATCTCCCGATCAAAAACGTGAAACATGATAAAATCAATGGTTTGACCTATAATTTTATATGAAACTGTAGATATAATTGTATACAGCGTATCAAACAACCCAATGGGCACGTCATCGATGATTTCTGGATAAAATTGAGCAAAAATCTATAAAATCGGTGTGAACGGAAAAGGCGGTGAAGCAGTTCATAATTCTTGCCGGAAAGGAGGCTAAAATCTCAATAGGCCCTTAGGAGTTATGTATTCAACGTTTGGTCGTGAATGGAATAGATAGGGCTCTCTAACATTCCCTTTTCTTGGGAATACACTATGATAAAAACATTAGTGGATGCCTCGAATAGTCCCTCGGCTGTGGGCATGGATGGGGCAGAGTTAAAGCAGTGGACTGTGAAGCAATCGAAGAGCGATGAAAAAATGATCGGTCGGTCTGTTCGAAATCCTCGAGCGGTAGTGGGGGTGAAAAGTTTTGTTCAAAAACCACCATTTCGGGACTTGCGGAGAACTAAATCGGTCTGTAACAGACCGGATCTCCTGATCAAGCCCTCCGGGATTCCTGCAGTAGTCCTATGCATGTGTGCGATACTTTGTCTGAGTATGTATGAGTGTTCCGCTTGTCAGGTTCCAAATTGCCGGCTTGCTGTTGGGTATGGATAGACCACTGAGCTCCAGTTCAGCAAGAAGAGAAAGTAAAATATCGACGTACACAGCTCCAGATTGACCAGTATACATAGTTGAGATCGAATAGTCGAATATTGGAATAGTCGAACGAATATTGTCTTCGGATAATCTCGAACAATTATTTAATGGGTAGTCAAAGTTGTTAAAAGTGCGATCAATAGCAGGAGAGGTCTGAGCTTCTTGCCGTTTCAGAGGACTACCCGCCCATCCATCTGCTTATTTATTTATTTATTTATTTATTGACGTACTTATTTCTATGTATTTATATCCATGTGTTCAACGCGCAGCACCACAAAGAAGAACCATAGAACGTTCAAAACAAGAGAAAATGGGGCAGAAAGCCATAGTAATACATGACAAACATGGAGACAATACCACGGATACCTTATTCAACCTTTTACTTTTAATGTTTCGAATAGGCTCGAATACTCAAACTCCCTTTCCAGATGTCTTAATAGTAGTGACCTAGGGCTTGAGGGATAAGAACTTTTGGATGTGGAACATCATTGACTGGAGCGTGCAAAGAGCCTTACTTGGACCCTATGGCTTTTAAACGACCACTTGCCCTGCTGTTGACCTCAGCAGTGCTCCTAGAATACCACTCAGGTGTGTAGGATGTGCAGAAAAGTACATAGAAACAGACGCTCCGGGGGAGCTCTACCAGCTCCATTCGAAAACGGACGAGTTTTCCGCGCAGAATTAGATTACAGAACGAAAACAGTACATCATGCGAGTGACTAGTCAGACATTGCGAATATATTGAACAGAGCAAAATATATCACGAATCTTAACCCACTGACGATCGCGTAGCTCACCGGCGAGCTGCGCCCTTCTAATAAAGTGGTGGACGTTATTTTCGAAATTTTTCGCAGTATTTCCAAATGAGTACAACACATCCAAGCAATGTCTTAAATCACTGTGACTCAAGAAAAAAATCCTTTTTTTTTATTCTGAGAAAAATAAAAGAGATGGAAACTTGAAATCGAGGAAGACTGCATTACAGTTCCTGTCTACTGGATGAGAATAATCTGCGCTGAAGCCATATTTTTAACACAGTAGCACGTTCGTTACACCTTGCACTTCCCTATTTGTCAGGCTAGGACCATATGAACGCGTGTACTCTCGAGACACCCCCTCATAGTCTTCAAAATTCCTTTCACAAAATTCTTTCGGCCTTAAACGAAGTGAGAAGCATTTAGATTCTCCGCTTTTCTGGTCATATGACACTAGTAACCCTCCAAAACAAGAGTTCAAATTATTTCCGCGAAACTATCTGACTTGCTCTAAATTCTTCTATCGTAACAGTGCAACTATGCGGGCGCGGCGCTCCGGAGAGGGGTGTTGGTCCTACGCGCCAGACACGTGAAATGCGTGCGGTCATCAATGGGTTAAAGCTCGTCTTCTATCGATGACTTACGATGCGATTCCATGAAAGTTCAGGAAACAGCATTATCCATAAATCCAGAATGCACGCGTTTCCCCACAAAAATCGGTATTTCTCATCCCAGAGTTTCATCACAAAAAGACCAAGAGATGTGTGTTCGGGACAGTGAAACAGAATTATTTTCCTGGAGGAAAGTTGTCCATCCTGGTCTAGTGGGAATGACACAATTCTTTAGAACGTTCATGAATTTGATAGCAGGAAGTTTAGAACCTTCCCGGAAATATCAGTGAATCTACGTACCTCTGAACGACATCATCTGAAAGTATAGCACAGTTCTCAAACATCTTTTTATATCCAAACAGCATGGGTGGCGGCTTTCTCAATTTTTCTATAGGGGCTTCAATTTTTTCTGGTTTGGCATCTACCTTTTCGCCTAGGAAAATTCCCCTAAAAAATCAATTAAAACTTGGTGTTTCTCCAACTCAGACTTGCCATATTTTTTTTCCCTGGGAAAACCTGGAAAAAGTAGCGGAAGAAAAAAAAAGAAATTTTCATATAAGTATGAAAACAAACCCACAAAGAATACGAGTACAAATATATTTCAAACTCCAAATTTTCTGTTCAAATGGAATTTATTCAAAAAAATAGTAGTGATTTTGGTTTTGACGGAGAAGTACACAAATATGTATCACAATGTGATGTATTAGAATAATAAATAATATGGTTAAATAATGTATATCGATCATCGCGATCAGCAGCAAAATAGGGACCAAATGAAAAACCTTGGAAATGTAAAGTTCAAATTAGAGACTCGGAGATGACTCTGTTAGGGTTGATAGCCCAGTCCCCTGCTGCTTCTGACACCTGGTTTGGTCCGTAGATCATTTCGTTGTGATGAGTTATAGCCTTAAAACGAAAAAAACGCAAACCCGCGTTTTGAACGTTCATTATTAATGAAGTTAGTGCGGGTATTGTAGTAACAAAATAATACATACATAATAATAGAAGCCAATTTTCAAGCAGCAAAAAATGTTTCTAAAAGGTATGTCTTCCCCTGTAGTTGTGGTCCGTTTCACAAGAGGAGTTGGTTGGATGGAAGGTGGAGAAAGCAAGAGCGAAGAAAAGAGTACTGTGTTTGAAGAGACAGTAGAGAGAGGCTGACGGTAGGCATTGATGCTCAACAACCATCGCTTCTGTAGCAGATTACAACGTAGTCCAAAATTAGTTCATGCTCGAATTAGTACTGCAGCGGAAGTGATTACAGTACTGAAAGGAGTGCAATTACGGTCAATTACGGTCAATTACAGGAAATTAAGGATTCCTAGCCTATCTTGGTCAGGAAAACGGGGGTAAAGGAGTTTTTCACGTGCTCGAAGAAAAGTCACCTGATGAAGTGTATGCAGGGTAAGTGTACTGACACACGCTCGTGGACAATTATATGCCTGAGGGCATCGGCGTCGTTGTCCTTCGACGCGACGACCGATGTGATATTCTCGCGTTCGCACACGACGTTATGGATTACGTACGAAGACAAGTTCGTGGCGGCACATATTCGCGCCTATGATAAATACGACTGCACTCTTTGTTGATGATGTATTACCAATTGTCAGGAAATCCTAATGTTCTGGATAACGATCGTAATGGTGCTCGTTTTTTTCGGTAGGAAATGGCTTGCTCGAAATTCTTGGAAGTTTCCGTGCATTTGTGGAGGTATGTCGTGGTCTTGTAATAATTATTAATATTTAATATTTAATAATGATTTTTTGGCCAGGCCCATTTCTTAAAGGCAGGGGCCCACCTCATTCCGTTGTTGGAGTTAAAGACATATCCTAGACCTTCTGGTCATGTTGATCCCAGTAATGTACATCAGCAGACTCAAAAGTGACAAAAGCTCCACTTCTGAAGCGGTCGAAATGGCTACATTTTTGGAGCCCGGAGGCGTATCGCTCCAAAAATCCGGTTGCTGTGCTGGCTGTCTGCCGCGGCTGCCGCGTTGGTCAACGAGTCTTGACGTGTTCAATCGATAAGACCAACGGCTTCACACGTCAACTCGGGTTAGCAAACTGTTACAGACCTCGTTCTGGAAGACGGTTTCGAGACAATTTACCTACATTGCTGCACTGCATTCAGCGTGTAAAGGAGATGCAGAATCTGCAATTACCTCAACTATGAATGTGAGATGGGCCCCTGCCTTTAAAGGACTCCAAGACTTTGGCACGTAGTAAACTCTCATCCGACCACAAGCCGTTATCATACCAGGCCGAAAGAATTGAACCATCTACACAGAGCATTTCACGTTAATCGGTCACTATGCATGTCAACTCTGAGTTGAGCGTAAGTATGTCGAGAAGTGCTTATCGGCCTTCCCCATGCTGGCAACGCTATTTCTTCGATTTTCTGACCAGTCGACTCAGAGATGACCCAGCAGCTGCGATTGAGTGGTTCCACTTTAATTCCACCAAACACTGAGCATTGCCTTCTGTGGGTAGAGTTCTCGTTTTGCCACTAGGATCCAGGCTTACCAGCGACCAAACCATCTGCACTTTCTCATTTACCTAGGACTTACCTAGGAAGCCCACCTTTCGCAACTATTAATCAAGTTGCTAAGCAAAGCGAAATTCTGTGGAAAAGTCAAAATGTTCAGGTGCACATCTCTCAACACTTGAACAGCTATTGTATTACGATAGCACTAAAGTCCCTTCACTAGCTCACGGGCACCACGCCGCGGAATCTCTTTAAACCGCTCCAGGAGGAGTTCTCCAACCACCTTGGTCGTTCACCAAATCCTAGTTCATCTCAAGTCGATATCACCCTCTTCAGACCTGCGGGACCAAACGTTTATATTGTAGTAAGAGCTAGTGGAGTGGCCTATCTTATGATGTATACCTTCCGCCGCATCGCTTTCGTTACCGTGTTTTGTGTATGCTCAAAGCAGAATAAGTCGTAAATGCTTCTAGTCAATGGCGTTTTTTTTTCGGCCATAACCGTGACCGAATGCAGAGGCTAATTTGGTATGAAAAGTCTATTGCCGCCCCTATACATATGTTTTGGTAAGAAAGTTCCCGAACAACTGCGAAAAGATTGGCGAGAAGAGGAAGAGAGTGGCGGGAAACTTTTTCGAGAACAATAAGTTGTTACTGAATGCATCTCGAAAATAATAGATAGGAACCAAAACGAACAGGACAACATTGCTATTTGGACCGCGGTCCAATAGCGCTTGGTGGTTCATTAACACCTTACTTCACTGTCTAGTTGTTCAGTGTCTAGGAAGCTACTCTAATTGATGTACAGACGTTAATACAGAGGGAGAAAAGGAAAGTGCTGTCTTCGCGCTCTAGAGATCACTCAGGAATATATTTATTTGTTCAGTATACTTGTTCAGAACACTTCTCCGTCAGTAGAGCAATGTTCCTTGTTGCTACTGACCCGTGAAATGACGCCTGTCCACCATTTTGACGCTCACGTCAAGCCTTTTATTCTCTAATCGTGTGAGAGGATGAATCATGTGTCCGACACATCGGATTCCATGACATTTGTAAACTATTTTTGGGAAATTTGACATCTCAGAGTGGTGAGAAGGAAGAGAGAAGAACTGTGGGCAGAGGCACCGAAAACAAAGGATCAAAGCAGCAGTGAAATGCTATTTGTAGTTTTGCCGCCTTGTTTTCGCTACAAGAATTTAAAGAATCAGGCTGATCTCCAATGTATTTCTGAAGCATGAGAGTGGTTCGCGGAGATTAAGTGCGGAAAAGCAGATTAGAGGAACTCCCACATGGATGGGAAAGGCTTCAAGCTGGATCTTCTTTCCAGAAGTGGAAAAATATATGTATTTACAGGGTGTATGAAGAGCATTGACGAGTTGTTCGAAGTTAATACATACCTAAGGGTGATTAATGCGGGTTGGCTAAGATTGTGGTCCCAAAATAACACTCAGATTTACTTAATCTTTCGACGATTCTCCTCTGGGTTCTTGCACATGGAGCAGAGTGGACGTTGACTTTCTTCGACCCCATATGCCTGGAGCCTATTTGAAACAGGATGAATAGCCTTCAGGTAACGTGACCCCACCTGACTTCTCTGCTTGGAGCTAGTTCGAAGAACGGTTGAAGAGTAAGTAACTTCTAATTTTAGACTGTTTGAACCTGGGACAAATGAGATCTCACCGCCCACCGTCACTTCTGCAGCCCCTCTTGAAGCTTACATGAAAGTGAATTGTAGACATTTCGTAAAATTAGTTCAAAAAGTGCTATTCAAAATGACATATAGATAAATAAATATTCTATCTGTATGAAAACATCATTAAGTGCATTACACTTTTGAGAATATACGGTTTTTTTTTCTGGGAGACCCAATACTTTCCAGCCATATTATATGTAGTAGTTGCTGAGAAAGTAATAAAAAAAGTAAAGTGAGAAAGTAGGAAAAATAGTAAAAACAGCTCGATCAGAGTACACAATGGTATGTATACGAATGTCAGTGGCGGACGCAGAAAGTGGGCGAGAGGGGGGTGGGCGTGGGAAAAAAGTGGGCTCTCCGCCGATTTGGGGACCCAGATGGAAAATAAAATTAATAAAAATAGCAATTATAATAACAAATAATAAATAAAAAACGAAATTATATCAGAAATGATAACAAAAATAAACAATTAAAAATAAACTAATACAACATTTTTATCTGCATTGTAAAGTAAGTAATTTCGAAAATTTGGCGACCCATTCTCGGGGGGAGGAGGCTGCTTCTGCCACTGACGTATGTTTATACATTCAAAAAAGTAGATCAGAACGCAGTTTGAAGTTGTTCACACACTCTAGACAGTAAGACAGATGACTATGATTTAAAGCTCATCCATCATAGTGACTAATACTTTTCTCATCAACGATTTAATAAGAATCCCACTCATTTCTGGAAGTAGAATTATAAATGTGCTGAAATTAAAGATGAGAACATGAAAAACTCTCCGGCACCGATGGCTGACCTAACCCCGCATGGGAAAAGGAGTGGCGACTCATTAGGCACCAGAAAGCTACAAGAAAAGTCCACGGATGTATAATAAAATAAAAATCCTGTACAAGCGCCACTCCTCACTGTGGTCTCACCAAAGTACGAAGCGGAGCAGGGCTAGGATTCCTAAAGTCGTCAAATGTAGTTTCACCAGTAGTGCCGATAAAGGTACATGTGCCTGTTTAGGTCGACGCTAGGGTATAGAAGATAATGAATAGGTGGAGCACACCAGTTCTAGTCAGAGCATTAGACAATAGACGTCAGACGCTAGATATAGACCTAGCATTATGCAAAAAATACGGCTTCCAAAAACGTGAGACTTTTCTCGCTTCCACAAAAAGTAAGGAATAGATTGAATAGATTGAATAGATTGAATTTTTTTCAATGACAAACATGTTAACAGGTGTAGATGAGGAGTATTCAAATCTAAATGGTGTCGGTGTAGATATAGCAAACAGTTGTTAGGTAAGCATACCAATGGACCGTGCTACATACATAGATTGCACATCTGTGTGAGAAGCACCTACTATGTCTGCATGCATTCTACGGTCTTTTGAAATCTCCTTGGGAACTACTGATGAAGTGCTTCGAAAAGACCACACTTCCGGCGTTGTCTAAGGCCCGAAATCGGATTATTGTGAAAAGTGAGTAATCATCCTCCTGTTGAACTCTACTTCCTAGTTCCTTGTTCATTGTTCCCAGAATTACTGCTGTAAAGTTTTTTTTTCAGTAACGACGATCAAATCACAACATTCCAAGTTAATATCGAAATGTGTGAAGCCATGACCGAATTTATTTATGTAAGCGAAGCAGGGCTGAAGCATCAGTGCTTAATTAGGACGATAAAGAGTGTGTTGAAGTCGTTTACACGTACATGGAATGACCTCCGAGAAAGGGATTCCTCAAATAAACACCCAAAAAGATGAAAAGAAGGAACTTCCACACATTTTATATGGAATTGCGGGATGATATCATCTGTTCTTCAAAGCTTCCCTAGTTGCTTACCCTTCTCTTCTCATTATGATCATCCTCAAAAGAAATGTACATTCCAAGCTGTGAAATTAGCAGAGAAATGGGAGGAGTAGCGCAATTCGTTCCTGCTGGACTTTTCCTGAATTTTCACCAGAAATGTATTGAAGCACAAATTCATATGGAACGAAATATATCCGATTCAAAAACGTTTCTGAAAATTACATGTGCGTTTGTTTGCGATGTACTCTCAGATTACATTTTTTAGTAGGGTAGATTTCATTATAACACTTAAAGAACGCCCATATTCCATCAGTTCCGGTTCCTCGTCATCCTCACATGTCTTTTCATCTTCTTATGTGAGCTAAATCCCGTGCTCCTCAGCAAGGGATCCAAAAACGATCACAGCGACAAAATCTAGAAGTTCCATAAGCAGTTACTATTGTCAGTAGCTGTTAGCTCGGATTCTGATTTTTAAGTGAATCTTCTTATTTTTCGCGGTTGCAATAAAATGTAAAGATGTGGGGATGGTGTACATAATTTTCTGCGAAGATAACAAAAAAAAGCGTTTTTGAGCCTATTGCTACTGGATTGGTGTGGCCGAAGCATTCATTTGATACACGTACGGCTTCTATAGGGCAATTTACACTAGATGCGTGCGTTTGACGTGCGTGCGCCTGTATGATGAAGGACAGGGCGAGTCGCACCCGCTGACGCAGCTCAGACGTGCGCTTCTATGGCCTCGTTGTGACCGCGCGTTCTTTTCATCGAGGATGCACACGCTGCATTGGTGGGTCATCACAGAGAATCCTCGCAAATGGATGCGTGCATCTGACGCCTAGTATAAACTGCCGTTATCGCACGCATTGGCGCAGAAATCAAAACGTCTGCGTTGTTTCACAGGATCTAGGATGTGTCAAAGAAGCAAAAAAGCCCATCTGGATCTCCACATGTAGGTAGAAGGGCAGAGCGGGGAGTTAGGAGGTCAACGTGAGATAAAGGCGGACGTCCAAATCTCAACAAAATAAAGAGGTCAAATACAGCTTTCCTGGGACTTTTTCAGAATGTCATGCATACCATGGTGATCGGCACTTCCTGATAGTTCTAACTATATAAAAAACTAGCTGCCGTTTTCCCGGCTTCGCTCAGGTGTTTTACTACCTTGGGGACATCACACTGGTGAGGCCAATTACGTACTACATATCACCGATAAATTCATTAACATCTCCATAATTTTGGTGATCAGCATGTTAGCGAAGCCCTTTCCCATCGACTTGTGGGCGAAAAGTTAGCAAAGATATTTCGGTGACATCGAATTGATGTATTCGTACAAAGTGGCTGTCATATTCATACTAAGTGTATCGAGGAACCCCAGGAGAGATGTCTTCACCGCTCCATTGGTCGGAAGAGCCAAAAATCAATAAAATCAATAAACCAATATTTCGTGCGAAATGGTCGTCATATTCGTACTCAGCGTATTGAGGAACCCCAGGAGACATGTCCTCACCGCTTCATTGGGCAGAAGACCCAAAAGTCAATAAAATCGATAAAACGATATTTCGTGCAAAATGGTTGTTATATTCGCATTCAGCAGACATGTCCTCACCAACCTCCGCGCAAAAATTGCGAAAATCGAGAATATCGATGCAGTCGATGAATCAATCGATAATCGCAGGTGCGAAGTGGCCTGTAACGTCCGCCGGCCCCGAAGAACCTACGTGCAAAATTTGGTCCCGATCGCTTCATCCTCCGCGATTTCTATAAGGAACAAACAAACAAACAAACAAACAAACAAACAAACAAACACACTCACACGCACACACACACACACACTCTCACACACACACACACACACACACACACACACACACACACACACACACACACACACACACACACACACACACACACACACACACACACACACACACACACACACACACACACACACACACACACACACACACACACACACACACACACACACACACACACACACACACACACACACACACACACACACACGCCAGTTCCAGCTTCTGCAACTGAGCAGAGGAAAGCAGCAGGTGGGGGAACTGGCCCTCGGTTTTGTACACGACGTTTTACGCCTTCGTTCCACATATTCACCTCTCTATTGAGTTTGTTACGCCGTCATACATATTGAATGTTAAAAAAATACTTTGGTCTCATCTTGTGACAGGTTTCGCCTGACACCAAGCAGGGGTAAACCTTATCTCAATGATCAGTTTCTGTTTATTAATAGTGGCATACGGTAGCTACAACTTTCCTTCCTTACATAGACTTCTCCCAACTACGTCATGAAATCCGTATCCTTGCCAGTAATGATACTACGAACGCCGGGCGGATCAATGCAAGTCAGACGACGTCGAAAAAACGGCCGTCAACAGGTAATTCGAGGGCATTCATGAACGCTGCAATGGCTAATCTCTGAACGCACACGCTTTGTTTTCCAGGGGAGTCGGGAAAGATTTTCGCTGCAGAGTGGTGCGAATCCTTGCACGTAGGGAAGCATGAGGTCTCAAAATCTCGATGGGAAAATAACTGGAATGCATTTTGACTTTCAATGGATCCTAGTGCAAGTTGATTTCGAGGACGGTTACATGGTTGAGAGAAGTGAGGAAAGAATTGGTTCTTTATCGACTGCAAATCGTTTATCATCTGCTTTGTCTATTTGTTTATGTACTTATTTGTCATGTTCGTAGAAATGCACCAGTACTAAATAGGATACTTGATAGAGGAGAAAAACAGCAACTGATGAGAGAAATGAGATGAATTTATGATTTCCATGTATAAAAAAAAGGTTCAGTTGCAAGCGAAACCATGGAAAGCATGGTTGTGCAATGGAGCATTGAGTGAGTTTCCAGATTTCCAAGCGCCAAAGCGTAAAATTAATTGAAAATTGTATGGATTTTGAATATACAGTGGACGTCAATGGCGGTGGCCCATCCATGGCCTCGAGAAGGACGCAACGGGACCGCGCTACGCGCGCCGGGATCAGTGTCATCTGCTGCAGGGATGCTATTTCTAGTCGACTTCTTCCCAATTTGGTCGAAAATCCTAAAAATCGTGTGGAAAGCTGCTAGATATAGAATAACAGCAGCAGAAAACATCGTATGTGACGCACGCGGCGCGGTAGCGCGGCGTACTTTTCGAGGCCGCAGATGGGCCACCGTCATTGACGTCCACTGTAAATCAAAGAAAAATGTGGGGCACTATGTCACTTCACGGACTCCAAAAACTTCAAAAACCCCTCCAGAAATTTGTATAAACCTAGCTAAATTGTTTTACAGTAAAAAAAACTGATGAAGTGTTCGCGTCAGGTACCACCCTACCCCCAACACCGTATAAAAAAGCCAGAAATTATTAGAGGTTGCAGTGGTACTAACCCGCTCGCCGCGCCAAACAGTATGACCGATAGAGAGTGAAAGCTGCAAATGTGCAGATGCGCAGACAACTAGAGTGCCGAGACGCAGATGGTGTGGGGCGAGCGGATCCACATTCCTTGTGTCTGCTGTGACATGTGTACTTGCGATGAATCTACCGTAACCCTACAGCAGTGACGTTACAGTTTTTCTAAATTACTAATTTATTGACGGTTTAGGTAACATAATAAGTGACGATTAGATTCGAAAAATCGTTTCTAGCAGTACTTCAGGAGCATACTGTAGGCTGCCAGTGTGAGGAGAACACAATCATTTTTATCATCCTGAGCTGTGTGCAGAAAGAAATTTTGCCGGAATTTTCTTTCTCTCCGGCAGACAAATCGCTGGAAACGTTATACATACACGTCATACAAATTCATCGAACTGGCTATGGATGTATGTATTATAATTGTCAGCGGAACAACTTGCACAGTCTGGAAGAGTTACATGCCCTGAGTGACGCGCTATTCAAACGATAATTTCTAGCCTGGGGAAAAGCCATGAGGCCGTTGAAATCCCATCACTTAGGAATTAGTTGCTTCAAAACCTGCAATATCATCTACTCACCAAAAAAAGGGTGGGGAGGGGGAGGGGGAATTTGGGAAAGCTGTGTTCTGCCTTCAATTACAGAGCATTCGTTTCCAAAATGCAACCTTTTCCATGCACACTCTTCACAAAACCTGGGCATGTCGATGAAATATCAATTATGAATACTTGTGCGCCTCACAGGTTGTTAGATGAGCACGTTTATTGGCCTAACGTTTCGACTATACGTCTTCTTCAGAGGCCTGGAAGCTGTTCAAGGTGTTTTTAATTTATGATTTAACCAATCAAACGCCTCCTCTCCTAGTGCGTTCGACTCGTTTCAGTCGGAACACTGTGAGACCCGTAGCAGAAAATAACATTCACCACGTGCTCCTACGAATTTGGCGGAGATGGACTTCCGCTTCGATGTTATAAACAGATCCGCTATTGGTGAGCGCGTGCGGACTACTGGCTCTGCTGGTGTAACTTGCCGAGCATAAATAGTCCTGGCAATCTTATAGCTCACACAATGATAGAAAAGGCATTAGGTCGCTGGTGATTGCTAAATGCTCATTTCTGGCGTTCATTCTGGGATTCCGTGTGCAGATCCAGAATGCCTCAGGGGTTTTTCTGGCCGATGTTTGTGGTTCGCAAACAAGAATGGTACATTTTACATCGAAATCAAGTCCATCATGATATTCGCTTCTATGTTTCTCCAAGGGTGTTATCAGACTCTCCCGTTTTCTACTAGCTATGTGCTCATTTAGTCGTACAGAGAGCGGTCGATTGGTCTCTCCAATATACTGCGCATGACATGTTAAGCATTCGATTTCGTATATCACCCCAGTTTTCGCACAATCCCCAACTTTGCCATAAGGACAGACAAATAATAACACCTTGAACCATTTCCAGGCCTCTGAAGACGACGTATAGTCGAAACGTTAGGCCAATAAACGTGCAACATTTTCTCTTTTTCCCACTCTTGAAGGCCAAAAAATGCTATGTGCCAGTATGCTACAATCCAGGAAATACCACCTATATATATAAAAGGTCAGTGTTAGTGTATCGAATGTGTTTGCCCTTCTATGCGAATCTCCTCGGAGATTATGTGTTTTTCGCTGGAAATTCAGCAGCTCCGATCTCCCTGGAGGCCTAAGCCAGGAATATGCAGAGATTTCAGTGCACTAAAAAGTGTGGAGCAAAGGGACCAAGGGCGATAGAGCTTAAGCTACCACGAATGAAAGTGAAAGGATGAAAGGTTAGGCTAAAGAGAGAATCAAGGATTAGCTAGGCTGGGATTCTGGCGAAGATAACCAAGAAAACTATAGAGGAATCCTGGCCCATTGGGTTGGAATGGGCTAGTCAGAGCTACGCTTCGACTGACTTCATGGAATTTTTGCGCATGGGTTCATAATGTGCTGGAAATCCCGTCATCTCTACATAATGGAAGATTAATAATGTTACACATAGCGAATTTGAGAGTGCATAGCTTTCAAATACGTTTTTATGCTTTGTACTTGAGTGCGTCTATGTATATGTGCCATTGTTGACGCCACTATAAGTCCTTATTCATAGCATCGACGCGAGCATTTTCCTGGGCTAAAACAACATAGAGCAGAGCCTCGAAAACACAACTATTATAGTAAAATGGAGAATTTTCCAGGAAGCATAAATGTACGAAAAGAATACTATCAATGAAATTGGAACAACGCACAATGTCACTGTTCAAATAAATGAAAACACAATAAAATAATGATTCAAGGTTTTTGCATTGGGTAAGGGGTGGGATGGGAGGGGATTTTTTTTTTTGCACTTTCCTTCAAAATCTTAGTAATTACAAAAATACTTATTTTATTTACGTAGTCTATTATCCATTATCTACATATTTGTTATAAGGGTTGCATTGTGACTCTCCACGATGTATATAATAAATAAATATTAGTTACTTTATTTATCTACTTATTTATTTCATTTACTTTAACACTTACTCAGTTTATTTCCATTTTTTAAGTTCCCATAAATGACGAAGGCCAACGTTGCAGAAGCAGGCTAGAGTATTCTTTTCGAATATTTTTGCTCTCTTCTCTAATTCCAATGTTTCTTCTCATTTCGTTTTGTTGCAGAAAATTTCTAGCTTTTTTTTATTGCAAACCTTATGAAGTATTCGTTCGTTGTAAATTGAGCAGCCTAGTGCTTTTAATTGTTTTTGCCCATGTGGATAAAATCAATGCATGCGATTTACATACATGGGTTACAGGATTCAAACTGGGGGTGAGAAAGGGGGTAGGGTGCTCTGAGGGGTCACTGAAACTCAGTACGAATGAGTCACATCTCAATGTAACTTAGGTTGGAAGTAAACAGGGGATCCCATATGAAATGGAAGGAATGTAACATCGCATCCGGAAAAGCATGTGAATGTTGTGCGTGAGCTCTCAAAGGACAAGAAGGCGTGCGATGAGAACTTGTACTTCACCCGAAGAGACCACAAATCTCGCAGTTATTATACTTTTTCAGGTTGAAGCATGGAAGCCGTGGTACTTTTCCTGTGATAATCCCTTCAGAGGAGTGTTAATAACCAATTTCCAAGGATTTTCCCTGTTTCAAAGCTAAATTATGAAGCCTTCTTCGGTCCTGTGATGGTCACATCAAACCGTGTTAGTCGTAGAAATTGCTCGAAAAAGAAGAAAAACGCGGTGAAATTTCTCTGAGGCTGGTTTGACGGGTGGAAGAATGCCAACAAAGCAAATGAGGCGTGGAACTCTTGGGTGCTGGGTTTTTATACAACCATCTCACGTCAAAGTTTCACAATTACGTATGTAGTATACTCGTACTTTTCTATAGAATGCTAACGAGTAAACTACTGCTTAGCTTCCTCAATCCGCCGTACTCAAGCGTCAGCATTCATACATAGTTTGAACTGCCGAAACTGACTGGCGGAACTGATGCCGTTCAGAAAATGGCCAGTTTGCACTTCTGGAGTTGTTCTTACAAAGCACTGAACGCCAGCGCTGATCCAGAGTCGCATTTACGACTTTGCCCTTGCGTACTTTATTCTGGAAGCAGCAAGCGGGTTTATAGGACTCGCAGGAGGTTGGGGGGAGGTGAGGGGATGCCTACATGAGTTTTTGGAAGAAAAAGATAACAAAAGATAAATAGCAGTAATGTACAATAATGTCCGCAGCTTAACCTCATTTGCACATTGGACTCGTTTTTACTCGAACTTTACTTACATACCGTTACTTATTGCATGCTGGCTCTCGTACTAACTTTTTTAAACCTTTCTTTTTTTTAGGAAAAAGAGAGAGGTGAGAAAATGACGTTAAAAATGAGATGGAAGGCGTTTTAGTAGGAATTATTAACATCTATAAATAACCTCAGTTCTTTCACAAAAAATCTTTTTATAGAAACCACTTGCCCCCTGCCGAAGAGCCTCTGGAAGTGGCTAATCCTCTAATAGACGTCCGTATAAGGTATAAGAGGCGAAACAGACACAACAGATAAGTTTATCAACAACTTCGCGACAATGTGCTCAACCGGTTGACGCGCATGGTGCGACGCGTGGGAACGCGTGCTCAACCGGGTGAGCACGCTCTTTTCGGAGCTACTCAGACATTCCACCGCCCCTTGCTTTGCACTACGCCGCCAGGGACCGTCACACCATCCGGCAAATGCGGTATGGTGCCACGATGCTCGCGGTGTAGGGGCGGTAAAGTTACCGCACTTGGCGGTGCGGCAGCGGATGGGCACCGCTCCTGGCGGTCTGGCAGCGGTTGCACGCCGCTCCTAGCGATATGGCAGCGGGCAAGCACTGCTCGTAGTGTTGTGAGAGCAGACGTCGATAAAAGGGCTTGATTTTCTTGAAATGGCGTTAAGGAAATATTGCAGACGCTTTTTTTTTCACCTATCGCCTCACTACATTTTGGAAATTCAGAAGATGCGGAAACCAGGGGACAAACGCGTTTATGGTCATAAGAATCGTTCTCACTCTCCCTTGGCGTCTGATCGAGCCCCATCACTAAACAATGTGTGGAAACAAAAATGCAAGAGAATCCTGAGGCTTTTCATAGTTTTCGATTCTTCCTAACCCTTCTGCCTTTAGCGGGATTCGAAACCACCTACTTCGCCTTCTGCATTGAAGTCGAATGATTGGGAGTCCACTGCTTTATCCACTCGGCCATCCGTGCTGATACCCACCATCATTTCGACCCCCATCATTTTACTACATGCTAATGCAGTGGTATCATCAATATAAAACTATTTAGAACTACCCACTCATTGCATCCTGTTATAGTTGGCATCATCGTAACTGTTAGGAACTGTAGCTTTGCACACTTATAGAGGACTGTGCCGGACCTCCCCCTCCTCCTTCTTAATTCAGCCTTTCTAAGTCTCTTGCCGGCGTTTCCAACCAAGAAAGATTTACTAAAGATAAAGATAAAGATCCAACATTTACTCCACAAATTTTCGATTAATCCACACATCTTTAGGGACGTAATTTTTTCTAACAACACACTCTAGCACTCTAGCACTACTAATACCGCCATAACACTTTGAAATTACTTTGAGTTCCCCGTGACGTAGTGAAAGAACATGATTAAGTTGCTACTATACTATTGCACGTGGAGTATGGTACCTGCGTCGCTGTCGCTGGCCAACATCGGCGACCGACGCGATTGTTCGCCACCAAAGCCCCACAGTCGCCAGCGAGAGCGACGCAAGGTGCTGTAGTCCACATAGAGTTTAGGTAGACTTATTTATCCTGCTGCTGTCGGGGTGGAGGGCATCGGTGCTGCTGCTGTCGGGGCCGGGCTTATCTTTCCTGTTACTGTCGGGGCGGTACTCAATCATTCTGCAACGCAAAGCGCGGTAGTCAGCGTGGAGCTACTTTCCGAGAATTTCATTCTGCCACTGTCGGGGCGGTGAAGGTCTATTCTGCTGCTGTCGGGGCGGTGGCCGTTATAATGCATCGCAAGAGGCGGTCGTGTGTCTGAATGAATATATATATATATATATATATATATATATATATATATTTCTGTGAAGCAGTCGTTATTAGCAAACTTCTATGTAGTGTTATACTAACAAATATTAAAGCTTTCTATACATCCACTGGGCAGAGCAGATATTCACTCAAACTTTTTTATTGTGTGGTTGAAACATGTACCAGAGGGTACGATACATATGAAAAAGAATCTAGAATCAGTATCAAGAATTAATACTGTATTCCCAGTAACCTAAAGTAGACGAATATAATTTTCGATGGCAAGAATTTAGCCTTAACTGCTGGAATCCATTTGGGTCCACTTTTTTTGTTCTTCCGCATGGCTCACCACTTATTCCCAGAACGTGGGGCCACTTAGTTGTTTGCCATATTCGGAAATTTTTTGTATGGCGGACGTCAGCACCGCACTGCCAAAAACTCGGGAGTGTCTAATCCCTGCAGAAAAACGACTTTCTGTACAACGCGAGCTCAAAAAACTAATGCACCAGAAAACAAAAAACTGTTGGAGTGTAGGTTTGCAGCTTATTTTATGTATCGCAAAGTTGTTCCGCTTAAGCGCTATAACTTCCTCGTGAAACGTCAGACTTCATCCGCACGGCTTTATATGAGCTCATTCCCTCCCCCCCCCCCCCCCTCCCCACCTCCTCCTACCTCCTGAGATGGCCTTCAGTGTACGGGCAAAATACGGCGAATTTGCTGTAGTTTAGAAAACCTCAGTGACACAAACGAAAAATTGACGTCATCGACATGGATATCCTTGTCGATAGAGCACCGAGCTCTCAATTATGCATGAGCACATATTTAACCGGAGAAAGAATTTTACTGGGAATTGAGAACGTCGTAGAAGATAACTCCGCAACCCCTAGAAAAGCGAGAAAGATGAAGAGTCGATGAGTGAAGAAGCTGGCTGAACTCTTGTAACTTTTCCGAAAATGTCGTTTATTCCCGAGAATAATTCATCAAATGTCGACTAAGCTCACCCTCGTTCTCATGAATTCTCTATTTGTTTAAAAAGACCATACTTCATTTTAAAATCTTTCACGCCACTCTGCGTGTACACGCAACGCTTCTGGAAATTTCTTTTTACGTAGACAAACACGTAAGACCTACCGTAAGACACGAGATTACGACACATAAGACCTTAGCGTGTCATAATTAAAGTCAGTCTCTCACCTCTACATCGTTATGTAGTCCTCAAAATCTGGAGAGTCTTCAGACAACCATGTTCACAGTGGTACACATATTCTCTCACAAAAGCGCGAAGAAAACCCTTTTTTAACTCCTCCTTTCTAGAGAGTTCAAGGTGCTCGATGTGACAACTATCACAAGGAGTTGCGCTACAGACACATTAGACGCAGACAAGACCAGAAGACCGAACAGTCCTGATGTAGCATGGACCACCGCTGCCACGGCATGCCGCAGCGCAATTGCTTGTTAGCTGTCGCAATGGACACTTCAATCTCTTCAGAAATAAGGGCTTCAAAAAGGAGACTTTTGACAATTTTGCAAGGGATTATGTATACCGTTGTGATCATAGCCGTCTGAACTTTTTTATATTAAATCTCCAGGCTGGTTAAGCCCTGAAGCACTACCTTCAAGGCTGCCACTACACTCCGCGTGGAGAACAGCAGCCTGCTATTCTCCACGCGGAGAATAGCAGGCTGCTGTTCTCCACGCGGAGTGTAGCGGCAGCCTTGAAGGTAGTGCTTCATACGGCAAGTGTTCCTCAATTGTACAATGAAGCCTCTTCACTTAGTTTATTCGTAAGCTTTCGGCGTTAATGCCTTCTTCGTACCTTAATAATGAATCGCAACCTCATCCAAAGCTTATAAAAATTCAAAAATGTAATAACACGAACAATACCAGCGAGCAGGTGATTTTAAGTCCTCCGACTGCGTCAGCTATGCGGTCACTGTTATCCTACACATCGAAAAACTTAGGACACAATTCTATGGACACGAGCTAACATGTAAAGCAAGCGACCTCACCCCCACGATTTTAATTACACAATGTAGTAACCACGCAATTGGCAATCAACTCATTTATACTCGCGCTTATGAGATCAGCGTTAACAGCTCCCTTAAATGCTCTTTGTTGTTAATCTCTGGATTGTGTCTCCTTATTTCCAACGCCTCCATAACTTTTCTTTCCAAAGTTCGAGTGAGATGCCGGTGGAGGACTGTGACTGTGAAATTAGGAGCTTGCTCATGCGTGTGTTTCAATGTGCGATTGTGATTGTGTAGAATCGTGGAAAAAGAACATGTGCCAGACGAAGGCATGGCAGGCCCGAAGGGTGTGAGAGAAAAGTGACGTCTAGGCCACCTTGGGGACCCAGATGGAAAAATGAGAATATCAAAAAATATTAATTTCAATAAAAGATTAATAATAAGTATTTGAAGCACAATAATAAAAATGTGTACCGTAATCTGCCGTACGCCAAAGCAATCGGCCGGTTTTCTTCACATCGTCCCTGTCAACGCCACAAGAATACCAGGAGCGGAAAGGATAGAACTGCTGTGAAAAAGACCTCGATGACGAGTGGACAAGCCTGTTCGATGGAGATGTGAAGAAATCAGTCGAACTCTTCGCACGTGAGGCAAGATATTCATTGTGCCGGTGTGATAAAAGAGTGTTAACAATAAACAATAAACAGTAATAAAAATGAAGCGGTGGAAATTATAATAACTAGCACAAAGTTTTCGATTATTTTATGGAGTAATTTCCAGAACTCGGCGACCAGTCCGCCGAAAAGACGTCCCCCGCCTTCTCTGGCGTCCGCTATAGGAATGAATATTGGAATGAAGTTGAAGCACAACCATGTTGTGCATTGAATTTCACCCACAAATTGTCTTGGTGAGCGCTAAATGATTAATTCTCTTTCTATTATTTTATTAATTTACCAGTCTGGCCGTCCGGCTAACGCCGGACTTCCAGACTTCTATTGATGCTCGCTTCGCTCGCATACTACACGTTGAAAGCAAACACAAAAGTGTAAACGCCTTGATAAAATCTGCATCCTCCCACGCAGATCTATCGCTCTCCTGAGAACCCTTGATCCCGTAGGTGGTAGCTTTCCCCCCACATGAACGAAGTTATACTCTTCTATATGAGCGAAGTTATTGGTCGTGAAGAACTGAGCATAACCAATTCAGTACAAATGTTATCTTGAAATGATTTAGGCTCAACTGGTTGTTGTGGTAATTTAAATGATAAAGGTCCACCGGTGTATATAAAGGGAAAGGAAGGAGTGGTTTATTCAGACACAAACGGAATGGGAAGAGAACACGGATACGAAAGGAAACAATGTACATCTAGGTGATTTAGGTAGAAGGGTCCGCCGAAACAGGATAGGCGTACCCCTCATGCAGAAATAGAATCGCCTAGCGAATTCCTATTACTTGTGGACGCCACCGCACCTTTCCGTTGGACCCGACTCCAGGCGTTTCCCCACTTTTGGACGTCGGCGCACCTTTATCACACCGTTGGACCCGACTCCAGGCGTTTCCCCACTTTTGGACGTCGGCGCACCTTTATCACACCGTTGGATCCGACTCCATGCGTTTCCCCACTTTTGGACGCCGGCGCACCCTTACCACACCGTTGGACCCGACTCCAGGCGTTTCCCCACTTTTGGACGCCGGCGCACCCTTATCACACCGTTGGACCCGACTCCAGGCGTTTCCCCACTTTTGGACGTCGGCGCACCTTTATCACACCGTTGGACCCGACTCCAGGCGTTTCCCCACTTTTGGACGCCGGCGCACCCTTATCACACCGTTGGACCCGACTCCAGGCGTTTCCCCACTTTTGGACGCCGGCGCACCCTTATCACACCGTTGGACCCGACTCCAGGCGTTTCCCCACTTTTGGACGCCGGCGCACCTTTATCACACCGTTGGACCCGACTCCAGGCGTTTCCCCACTTTTGGACGCCGGCGCACCTTTATCACACCGTTGGACCCGACTCCAGGCGTTTCCCCACTTTTGGACGCCGGCGCACCCTTATCACACCGTTGGACCCGACTCCAGGCGTTTCCCCACTTTTGGACGCCGGCGCACCCTTATCACACCGTTGGACCCGACTCCTGGCGTTTCCCCACTTTTGGACGCCGGCGCACCCTTATCACACCGTTGGACCCGACTCCAGGCGTTTCCCCACTTTTGGACGTCGGCGCATCCTTATCACACCGTTGGACCCGACTCCAGGCGTTTCCCCACTTTTGGACGTCGGCGACCCGACTCCTGGCGTTTCCCCACTTTTGGACACCGGCGCACCCTTATCACACCGTTGGACCCGACTCCAGGCGTCTCTCCACTTTTGGACGCCGGCGCACCCTTATCACACCGTTGGACCCGACTCCAGGCGTTTCCCCACTTTTGGACGTCGGCGCATCCTTATCACACCGTTGGACCCGACTCCAGGCGTTTCCCCACTTTTGGACGTCGGCGCATCCTTATCACACCGTTGGACCCGACTCCAGGCGTTTCCCCACTTTTGGACGTCGGCGCATCCTTATCACACCGTTGGACCCGACTCCAGGTGTCTCTCCACTTTTGGACGCCGGCGCACCCTTATCACACCGTTGGACCCGACTCCAGGCGTTTCCCCACTTTTGGACGCCGGCGCATCCTTATCACACCGTTGGACCCGACTCCAGGCGTTTCCCCACTTTTGGACGCCGGCGCATCCTTATCACACCGTTGGACCCGACTCCAGGCGTTTCCCCACTTTTGGACGTCGGCGCATCCTTATCACACCGTTGGACCCGACTCCAGGCGTTTCCCCACTTTTGGACGCCGGCGCACCTTATCACACCGTTGGACCCGACTCCAGGACGTCGTTTATCACACCACCCGACTCCAGGCGTTTCCCCACTTTTGGACGCCGGCGCACCCTTATCACACCGTTGGACCCGACTCCAGTTGGACCCGACTCCAGGCGTTTCCCCACTTTTGGACGCCGGCGCACCCTTATCACACCGTTGGACCCGACTCCAGGCGTTTCCCCACTTTTGGACGTCGGCGCATCCTTATCACACCGTTGGACCCGACTCCAGGCGTTTCCCCACTTTTGGACGCCGGCGCACCCTTATCACACCGTTGGACCCGACTCCAGGCGTCTCTCCCACTTTGGACGCCGGCGCACCTTATCACACCGTTGGACCCGACTCCAGGCGTTTCCCCACTTTTGGACGCGGCGCACCTTATCACACCGTTGGACCCGACTCCAGGCGGACTTTTGGACGCCGGCGCACCCTTATCACACCGTTGGACCCGACTCCAGGCGTCTCTCCACTTTTGGACGCCGGCGCACCCTTATCACACCGTTGGACCCGACTCCAGGCGTCTCTCCACTTTTGGACGCCGGCGCACCCTTATCACACCGTTGGACCCGACTCCAGGCGTCTCTCCACTTTTGGACGCCGGCGCACCCTTATCACACCGTTGGACCCGACTCCACCCTTATCACACCGCCCGACTCCAGGCGTCTCCCACTTTTGGACGCCGGCGCACCCTTATCACACCGTTGGACCCGACTCCAGGCGTCTCTCCACTTTTGGACGTCGGCGCATCCTTATCACACCGTTGGACCCGACTCCAGGCGTTTCCCCACTTTTGGACGTCGGCGCATCCTTATCACACCGTTGGACCCGACTCCAGGCGTCTCTCCACTTTTGGACGCCGGCGCACCCTTATCACACCGTTGGACCCGACTCCAGGCGTCTCTCCACTTTTGGACGCCGGCGCACCCTTATCACACCGTTGGACCCGACTCCAGGCGTCTCTCCACTTTTGGACGCCGGCGCACCCTTATCACACCGTTGGACCCGACTCCAGGCGTCTCTCCACTTTTGGACGCCGGCGCATCCTTATCACACCGTTGGACCCGACTCCAGGCGTTTCCCCACTTTTGGACGTCGGGGCATCCTTATCACACCGTTGGACCCGACTCCAGGCGTCTCTCCACTTTTGGACGCCGGCGCACCCTTATCACACCGTTGGACCCGACTCCAGGCGTCTCTCCACTTTTGGACGCCGGCGCACCCTTATCACACCGTTGGACCCGACTCCAGGCGTTTCCCCACTTTTGGACGTCGGCGCATCCTTATCACACCGTTGGACCCGACTCCAGGCGTCTCTCCACTTTTGGACGCCGGCGCACCCTTATCACACCGTTGGACCCGACTCCAGGCGTTTCCCCACTTTTGGACGCCGGCGCACCTCTTCTTCAGCGACGGATCTGTTGCACATCGCGAACCCTTCTGCTCACCCAACTCTCTACCCTACTCCACCACACCGCAACCGTTATTAGCCTTTTATAGGATCTCACAATCACCACCAATCACCATCACTGACCAATGGTAGCCCGTGTGCACACGCACGCACAAAGTCACATAAACTCTGTAATATATATAGAGTATGATGTTATCTGTTATTGATCTATTATTGATTTACAAGCTTACAAATTTTATGTGCGTGTAAGGTAGAGCAAACGCGAAAACAATCGTAGATCAAATTTGTTTAGATGTGCAGGTGCGCGCGAAAGTCGCCGTCGCGCTTCGAACTTCGATTTCGGAATCGTCATTCTCGGAGCCTCGGGCCGCGCGTGCAGCGGAATCAGTTTTTTTTTTTGAAGAGAACCTCTCTAATTGGTTCAAAGAAAACAAAACCAAATGAACAACGTTAGGTAGGAATATGAACTAAATATGAACTAGGTGTACACAAAATAAAGACACAAAGTGTACCCAACAAATCTTCTGAAGTAGATGGTTGAGGTCGAGATAATAATGAAGAGCACAGAAGGCGAATGAGACCATCGTATGCGAGGTAAAGCGGGAACGAACACGAAACAGAAAAAGAACAGACGAAAAAAAAAACTGATTCCGCCGCACGCGCGGCCCGAGGGTCCGAGAGTGACGATTTTGACATCGAAGTTCGAAGCGTGACGGCGACTTTCGCGCGCATCTGCACATCTAAACAAATTTGATCTACGATTGTTTTCTCGTCTGCTCTACCTTACATGCGGCCAATTCTTGAGTATGGAGCTACAGTTTTCAGCCCAAAATTTAAACGCTCAATTTCGAGACTAGAAGCTGTACAAAACAGTTTTACTGGGTAACTATGGATAAGGCTGCATGGATACGGCTACGCCAACATTCGTCCGGCTCGCTTGCTTCACAAAGAAAAAAATTGTCATGGTCTATAAAATCACCTGCGGGAAAGTTCATCCCTCACTAGGCAAGTTTTACGCAGTATCCTCCTCATGTTTCCGCATTAGAGATGGCCCTGGCGACTACGTATCCTAGAGCAAAAAGCTCATTGCGGTCAGCTTTCTCTACATAAAAGGCAGCATCTGTTTTTCTGAAATATTCCAAGAAATGTATACTGCCGTAATCCCTATCGCAGCACAAAAACTCGGTGACAAGTTTCTGAAAGAGGCAGCTCATTAGTTTGTCATTCCTGAAACTTCTTGAACTGTATCCGTTTCTCTACAGATTTGTTTATTGTGGATTCAAGAATCTTTCGCATTATATTCATGCTTTTTTTACTGTGATTTGTCATTCAGCGTGGTACTCCCACGTACAAATAAATAGATAAATTCTGTTTTTGCAATGAAAAATTTGTGATAAAAAAGAAAAATTCTTCCTTTTCCAGAATTCCAGGACTTCTATCTCCATGGCATTAAATACGTAGAAATATGGCCAGCATTGGAGGATACAGAAAAGTTACTGATGTTGGTGCTGGTAACACACCCACCCAGAATACAAAGGATATAAAATTGCAGGAAAAGTACAAGCCAGCCGAGCTTATATGTACATATTACCTCATCCTTTCAAAAAAGCCAGGAGAAGCAAGAGTGGAACACTTCCGGGATTTGAATCGCAGCTGGAGTTATCCGCATAAACTCGAATGAACTTTTTGAGTGTGGTTCACCGTCGCGCTTTGTGTTCTTTCTATCATTGACGTAAATGGAGCTCAGAGAATGACTAGCACCATTCGCTGCGCTTTGTCCATTCAGGAAAACTTAAAGAAGAAGGCTGCTTAATGGTTCCTTGGTGAAGTAAACTCGTGGGTGGCAGACGCAGAGGAGGAGGGCAACGTCAAATTTAATCCGAAGGAATTCACATCTTTGGAATGGAGGGTATAAGAAACGGCACAACTCGTCGTCGTTACAAGGAAACTCGTCCAAACAGCTCATCATTCTGGGCAAAGGGTTGAAGTTAGGCAGTGACGAATGGCGTTCGAGAATAGAAGCAAATACGAGCTGCTCTCCCTAATGATGTGTTCATTAGGACACAGCTGATCCAACCAGCTCATACTAGCCGCGTGAAGAGCTGTGAGGATCATCTGTGGACAAAGTGGAATAGAATAGAATCGAGTCAATTGAATCATAGATTAATTATTTAATTACACATAATGTGCGCTACAGTAACGGAACAGAGTGGAAATTGAAACGTAGAAAAGTCAAAATTTTCCCAGTGAGCAGAAAAAGAACCATGAGCCACTAATGCCTTCTCATGATAAAACAGACACTAAATATCACAAACTATAACGAAGTAATCCTGGGAATGTTTTTAAAAAACCGTCTACGAACCGTCTATGTATAGGAATAGCATGTGAACACTAGGCAAGGAGAGGTTAGTGTTTAGAGCATCAAAACCAAGGGATTTTCATTTCCAGGCCTCCTGGCTTAGCCAAGGCATCTGGCAGGCTCTGCAGCTGTTATTCGTGAACCCCCGACGGCTAGCAAGATGTCCTCATTCCTCGAGGAGAGTCCTAGGGACCCAAAAGAAATTCGGCAATGAGTATATTAACACATTGGCGACAATCGCCGCCCTGGCGAATTGTGCTACGTGGGACCAGAGCGAAATTCTCGTTTATTTCTTCCACTGCAGTATTAATAGAGTTTATGTTAGTAAATAAATTCATCGAGTATAACAGTAGATTAACCGTTATTATCGATAAATAATGAATAAATGGCAACAACTACAATCAATCAATAAGGAAAAATACGAATAATGTTGATAAATTTTTAATAAATCTTAATGATTGTAAAACTTGTCGAAAACAATGAATTATAATACAGTTTGATATGGATTCTACAATATACGTGAAATTAACTTATTATCACTATTTTTGATGAATTTTTTTTGCTGATTTTTTCCTAAAAGCGATAAAGTATGACCACCGTAACCGGCAAATTTGGTTATGCGGTACAAAATGGTGGTGATATTCAAACTCAGCGGGTGCAATAGCACTGTGCAAAGTTTCAAGAGATTCCGATATGGGGATCCTCATTTTTGACGTGGGACCCACCGGTGGGTCCCTTGGTCCGTGGTGGCCACCAAGATGGGACCCACCCATGGGTCCCATTGTCGTCAACGTGTTAAATAACCCCGTTGATGTTGCAGTTTGGGTGAGAGCAAGTGACCAAGAACAAGCAACTTCAAAGAAAGTGGTGATGGAGATCTCGCTTAGGAACTAGTCGACAAGAATGAGATGACAGAAGTGTTATATAAACGTACCTATCAGAGGCGGACGCAGACGGGGGGGGGCGGCCCTCCCATCCGGGAATGGGTCGCCAAATTTTTGAAATTACTTTCCATGACAATTAAACATTTCGTATCAGTTTATTTTTAATTGTTTATTTTCATCATTATGTTTAAAAGATTCCCGGCTATCGAATCCTCTCTCATTTGGCGAGATGACACCCCCTAATCCTTTCGTCTGCTTAGAATTCCTCTATTACACCTCCTCATCCTTAGCACAGTACGAGCCTCCTTCTTCCTTCCCCTAATCTACCGTCATGCGCTTGAAACTATTCACAGATCATTTATTTTTGTAGAAAAAGGTAAACTCTAAGCGTAGACACATAATTGAAAGGATTGGTAACCTTATACCCATGGGTAGCTGGGTGTCAGATGAGTACAGAAAACGTCATGTACGGGTAAACATGTGGATGGATCTAAGTAAATGGTAAATTTGGAGAGGATAGCACGTTTACTGTAGGTAGGGATTATCTCATTGATGAATCTAGGCCCTGCCCATAGCGTAACTCATTCACAGGGTACTTGTATGCCCGGATTAATGATCAAATGAGCAAGAAACAGGAGGAAATAGACCGCTAGAGCTCTCACGTTTTTCATGAATACTTACTTTTATTTCAAAAAAAAACCCGGGAGGAAAACTTCTCGGAAATGTTCGTGAGTACGACCAGTATACGTCCACCTTGAATGAGTCGCAGCATGCAATATTGTGCAGACCCGGCACGGATGGAGCAAATAAATACGAGAGCATTGACCGAATTACTGCGAATAAATTGGGTTAGATAGATGCAGGCGATGGCTTGAATAGGCGCTGCAAACAAAAGATGATTAGTCTGCTTGGTTACAATGCGTTAACGATAATCAGATTTGCTAATATTATAACTTGTCAGAGGCGTGATTTGCTGACGCAAACTCTTCTCTTAATTGTAGAACGAATTAGCGGAAATAAAAGTATGATGCATTTTTTGCGATCAAACTTAGTGCAGAAATGGAGCATTAGAAACAGAAGTACATCTGTATCTAGCATCAAGGTAGATCGTAAAGGAAGCAGCACCAACAGTATAGGTGAATCCGTGAAGAAAAAGTCTGTCACAGCGACATCTCGTCCGTAGAAGAAGCCAACCGGAAGGGGCGGTGATGCCAAGTTCCGTGACTCGCCGATTGAAACAGCTGATCAATCATAGAATTGGTAGCACAGGCTTTTCTGGGTACAAGCCTCTACACCTGTCATGGCATTCGTGAAAGTTCCCGAGAAGGTTTTCAGCTCCATAAAGTGAGTGATCTTCACCACCAAAGTGTTGCACTTCTCCCACCTTCACTATACACTGGAATCTTCCAAGATAAATTGTTCGCAGGAAGCGCGCCCGTTCTCGGCTAGAGAAAAACGGCCACATGGCAGCTCCCATCTTCTGGAGCTGACGAACAAGCCGCTCACCTTCCTATGCTCCTGGATCTAAGCAATAGAAGGAACTCGTCCTGGGACCCGATGCATTATTAGCAAGGTGGACAGTTCCATACTCACGAGTGTGATAAGCTACAGCCGGGTACAGAGAATACGTATGGATAAACATTGTTGACTGTTGGCACAAAGAGAGGGGTAAACTTCGTTACATTACACATTTACCTCAATGGGTAACTTCAATGACATGTATCGGGCCAGGATTCATCATTGAGATTACCCAGAGTAAAAATTTTGGTGCTCCTGTTAGGGCTAGGTAAATGTGTATGGTGTTCACACGTTCACCCTGGGTGATCTCAACAATGAATACAGCCCCTGGTCCTTGTAGAAGACTGCAAGGATGAGTAATCTTATACACATGAGCAACACATGGGTTAACACAATGCCACGAATGGATGAGCATGCTGAGGGGTGTCAGGTGAGAGGCATTCTCAAAACACAACTGCATCATAATTCTAGTTTTCACTTAGAAGCCTCCATTGTCGATCTTTTAAATTTGACTCTTCAAAATAAGGGTCCTTGCCCAATGATACATACATAGAGTGCTACAAGACGTCGGTATGTTCCAGGGGCCCCATGCATCATTGAGATTAACCCAGGTAGACGTGTCAGCACCACACAAATTTACCCATCATTACCACGGATGTCACCACGTTTACAATGTGTAATCTCAATAATTAATCCAGGCACCGTGAGTAGCGGGAGACACGCCAAGGATAACAGACCATCATTTACTGAGATAGAATGGTAGAAGGGACCGCTGCGGCTACTAGCATGTGGACAAATGGCCTACACATAAAATGCGTACATGAGAGACAAATCTAATTGAATTTGCTGCTAATTTGTGCAATCGATTGTGGATACAGCGTTTGTGTTCGTATTGAGAGCATCTAAAACCAGATTACTTCCCTAAAAAAAACCAACATCTCTTCCCTTGGGTGACTAATTTGTAGCCACAAAACCCAGTTCTGAAAAGGAATCCAACAAAAGGAATCCAACAAAAAAAATTTCCTCCCTCGGAATTTAGCGAGAAGTGAAAAATTTTCAAATTTCTCGGGTGGAGACTGTATTGAAGAGCTCGATATAATATTCTTGAAGAGTATTGATCTGGAAGGGATGCAAAGAAAAACATTGCGGGTGGAAATGGATGTGAAAGCGATGAGATAGGGAGAAGGTTCGAGTGACAATGTAACAGTCGTTTAAGGTTAGGTTCTGAGGAAAACTTGCAGAGGGAAAACAGAAGAAAGAGATTTCAATCATGTGGTTAGAATGCGAAAGGTGCAGAGATAGCAGGATGCTAAAGAACTCAAATGAATAATGGATTTGGAAATTTGTACTATTTTCTGAATTTGAATCCCTTTATTGAAGGGTGCAGAAGGACCCCAGAGGGATGGATCTCTATAGAAAGTGAAGCAGAACGGCCGCAGCAAAAACCCAAAAGGATCGCGGCAGAGTCCCGCGCAGGAGTTGTGCAGAAGGACCGCAGCAAAAAGTCATAAGGACCTCAGTAGTTGGACAGAAGTGATGCAGCTATGCCGAGCCTTCTTCTGGGGTTCTTCTGAAATCGTGTTAATGTTTTCCTGCATTGCCACAATAGTTGTTATTGTAATCATAGGGTGAGCACCACGTCAGCGCAGTTATTCGTGGGGGGGGGGGGACAGGATGCACGGGAGTGGAGAGAAGAACTGGACGGAAGTTCTTCCAGAAAACTTACAGATAATGGTGTTCACTTGAGAGTTTTAGAGAAAATTTAGAAATAATCTTCGTTCTCTAATCAGATCAAAATGGTCTAGGGACATTTTTCGGTCTGAAATGGAAATGAACATACCTTCTGACTTTCCCCTTGAATCCTTAAAACCCTCCAAAGGTTCAACAATCTTTTTACAAGTATCGACACTTTGAGGGTAGTATTGTGCCAACACTAGGCGACGGTGCCCCGCCCCAAATGTTAGTTGTGGATTTCGAACATTTATTAGGGATTTATAATCGAACGGTGATGATCAAAAGGGTGTTCGGTAGATGGTCTAGAAAAAAATGAGCATTACCACCCAAAAAAGAGGGTGTCCTCAGCCAAGAAAAGAATCAAAATTAGCGGTGAAATTGAGGAAAGTTCAGTAGTTATTTAAAATTTAGTTTTAAATTTTCTCGCTAAAACGGTTCAGTTAAAACCAGCTGGATGAAGGTGGCAAATGGAATGTCCTGAAAATTTCAGGAACAAAAGCAACGGTGGTCGTATTCATCAAGACTTCTCGCAGAAGGGTTATGCTACGCCACGCCCATACGCCCCGCATGGACAAGTTTTCTCAGCATCAGTGCACATTATCTGAGGAAGTCGCCACAGCAAGGGATGTAAACGGGTTTGGAGCGTCCTTCTAAACTGGCGATGAACTCGTCATTTCTCTACTGCCGATAAACCCACAGGTTTCTCTGGAAAGTTCGTGAGTCCCGCCACGAAAAAACAGAGGCACCGGCGCGGTAGCCACCGCCTTCATTCCTGTGCGGCCAAATCCACGAATGCCCACCTATTCATCATGGCAGCGTCCGCAATTGCGTCCAAGCAATGAGCCGTTATTTTTTCTAAAACCCTGAATACCTTCATCCATAGCACAAGCCATCAACGATGGATAATTCTATGGAGCTCTCTGGGTATGGCGTATGGGTGGGAGCCGAGCGAAATACGATTATTCCTGAGAGCTACGTACGCGGCTTAGTTTGTCAACAACGAAGTGGCGAGAGATACAAACCGAGGTGTACGCCAGGGGTTCTGGAACGATCTTTGCCAAAATATGTGCGTTATTTCCCTGAATTGAAATAGTGGGTGTGGGTTTCATGGGAATATTTTCTCCTGAAGCGAAAATTCTTGATCAGCAAGACACAGGGGAGCGAAGCAGTAATTGTTTGTTTGAAAATGATTCACGGGCAGCTAATGAAAAACAGTCGAAGGATTCTGGAAAATTGAAACTCGTCCCCAACAATTTCAGTTGACTCTTAGGAAAAGCGCTCCATTCTTCTTCACTGAGTTGAGATATCGGAAATGAATGAATGAATGAATGAATGAATGAATGAATGAATGAATGAATGAATGAATGAAAGGCATGATTATTCACATAGAAACTGTACTAATTCTTGAATTAACCCAATATGTACAGCGGTAATAACCCAGCCACATGCGTGGTGATCGTTTTAATAAAGCCGCTGGTGCATAAATTTCTCAAGCGTTCACTAAACATATTGAGAGCCGAATTAATTACGGCGCTGGCTGATTTGATGATCAAAGAACGTCGACATCAGTTTGTAAACAGATACCCGTAATATGAGCAGTGGCAGTGGAAAATTCACAGAATCGCATGGGGATTTTCCCATGCACTCTGGGGTTCCGATAAAATGGGTAAAATCCTACTCCTAGGTTCTCATAAATGTCTGAGTGTCAGTACAGATTCCAGCATTCTTAGGATGGCATATTCATTACTCTAGAGGTGCAAAGCTTCCAAACACTGACCGATGAGCCCCAGCATGTTGATATGAAGTAAGTAATTGGGTTATGAGACGTACATATGGCTTGTGAGTTGATGGTTCTGGTTAAAAGACTGTTTGGTTAAACTTTCTGGTCACAAAGCTATCTCATAGATCCTACAAATGAACGATTGCATAAATAACCAGAGAAAGAGTAGCCGGCGAGTTCCGACTTTTTCCCTAAGACGAGTCAAACCCCTGAGATTGAAGTTTTACAGGATGCACTTGATCCCTGCGAAAAATATAGCAACAGTATTTGCGCTGACTAGAATCTATTTCTAATTAGCCAAAGAAATCATTTCTAGAGAGCCACTGGAATGTTAATAAACCAGCGACTATCCGTGCCAGGCTTGCAACGACACAAATCCTTTCCAAATCTCAAAAAAGTGCTGCGGCAGTGCTCGGCATGAGAAATGACTGCTCAACATGGAAAGAAATTATTTGGCGTCCTGAGATGTTTCCACGGACCTCAGCCATAACGTATGAAACAATGTTGCATCAGCGGTATCAAAAAAAAATGGTTTCAGGCATCTAGAGGGATTTCTGAAAGGAAGCTCAAGGGTCCGAATGCATCACTGAAATTACCCATGGTAAACGAGTTAGCGTACTCAAATTTTCGATTTTACACTTCACATGGCACCCAACAACATATTTACCCATACGTGGCTTTGTCTACACCAGCGACTACCCATGGGTAATCATAGCTATGGATGCGGGATCATCCACGATAATGGATCCAGGTACAAGGGACTTGGACTGTTCACAATGGAGCACCATCTTGTGTGTTCTGGGACAGCACGAGATGTTGCAAGATTTCACGAGGTTATGATTATAACTACCCACTTGTACGAATTGGGAGAGGGCAGGGGTGGGGAGAGAAGGGGGGGGGTCGTGGCAAAAGAAGGTAGAGTTTCCACGAAAATGGAAGAGGTCAATCTGGCCCATGGGGATGAATTTCCGTTGGAATTGATCATAAAAGCGGTGGGTTATCAAAAAGCCTAGCGTTTGCACACCACGACCGCTGTACACGCCTAGTATAAATCGCCCTTCATACCTATAGGTTTCTACTCTGTAGAAATTTCCAACCAGTTATTTTTAGAATTTTTCAAGGTGTGTCAATATAAAGGAGTAAATGAACAAATAAAAGGGTTTAGAGAACGCTCCTAATGGTTAAAAAACCCTTAGGAGCTAAGGAGTCGGGTTGATGCGTGCGGTATGGTATGGAAACTAGCTTAGTGTTCCCAGTACGCATTGGAGAAGTTCTGGCTACTAACTGGGGGAGACGTTTCCTGTTTTTCTGGAAAAGGAAGTCCTTGATGGACTTCTGGAGTTCTTGGCGGAAGTTATGGCTCGGATGGCTCTTCAAATGTCTCAAATCTGGCTAAAGAAAAAAAAACGAACGACAGCAAAAAATGTCCGTCCGCTTACAGTTTGTTAGCTCACAGATGGCGTCTGATCTGACTTTAGCCGCAATCACGACCTCATTCCGGATGTTTCGGATAACTGGTTTAATTTTTACGCTTTTTCGGTATGTATCTGGTGTGATTCCTTCCATTTTTGATGTCTCCTAACTGCCATTTTGCAAAATATCCTTCCAGACGCATTCTGCGTACAAAATCGTAATTTCGGACAAAGTCGGATCAAGCGCCCTTTGCCCTCTGTGAGGTAATAGACCACACCTAACTATGCTATTGATTATAATGCTTGGATTTCTACTTTGCTCCAGGGATATGTGCGGGGAAAGCTCTCAAATCCCCTTTCAAAGGTAGGGTCTTTCCTGAGGATCGATCCTAATATTTTATATGAGAAGAATCCTCAGGTGACGGCGATCAGAACAGTATGCATGTTTCCTTGTTAAAGTGCCGGAAAACTTGTTGCTGAACTCTTTCTTTTTGGAGAGCCCGAGGCGCCGCGACAGCTAGCACAAGGAGTTGCGGAGTTGCAGTGTGCCGTAGCAGCGATGATATCGATCGGTGGCACCGGACGTGTTGAGAATGCCACTCCTTGTGATAGCTGTCGCAACGGTCACCTCGAACTCTCCAGAAAGAAGTAGGTTAAAAACGTTGTTTCTGGCGTTTCCGCAAGAAAACATGTGTATCATTGTGATCAGCGTCGCAAGAGGATTATCATGGTGTTGGAATCTCAGAATTGGGTTCGAGGTGACAAATTTCCTCTAAGGAGGTGTTTTTGATATCAACAGAGTGGATCAGAGCTGCAGAAGTGAAGTTTTACATTAACATGAAGTTTTCCTTTGCTGTTGAAGTTCTTTACCAGACTGGCAACAATGTGCTCAACCG